>OZ023216.1:7361134-7563634 GCA_963995525.1 Escarpia spicata
TCTTTCTTTCTATGTACAGAAAAGTCCGAAGCTGACTGCTTCATCGCCTGTGCGAAGACATTCCTGACGACGCATTTTAATTTGTTTGTCCTGCCGGTTTATACAGTTGGAAAGACTATGTGTTAAACTTATTTATTAACATTTTCCTTCATTTCAGTTCAATTCTCACACGCCCAGGATAGCAGCATGCAGCGGGCATAGATCTGCACCCAATATATATTTCGACAATAATATATATACAGATGCCAGTTTTGAAGATTGTTTGATGGTGTACACAAACTATGTAATAGTTTAAAAAAATAATGTATGTTTTTCAACATGTGTACACATACGGACGCACAGACATAATTACATCAGCACTGTTTTAATGAAACCGACGTGCGACAAGATTTAGTTTCGCCCCGCTGCGTGACTTCGCCGGGAAGAGAATCTGGATCTGAGGCTGCCTTTGGTTGTTAGCACGTCTATCCTCCAGAATGTTTATATATTATGTATGTTTTCGATAACGAAATGAAATTACGAAATAGTGCCCGAAATAAACACAAAATAAAAAGTATATCTTAAAGTAAATGAACATAAACAAAAAATTCGAGTATTTTACGGGATTCGAACTAACAACACTAAAATAGTTGGCCTGTAAGGTACTTACTTACCACAGAGATCAATTTGTCTTCGGCGAACTTCAGCGGTTACATATAATATTGGTTAGTAGTCCGACATTCGCGCGCGACATCGATGCACTTTATTTAGTTAAATTAGTTATTGTTTGGTATTTATATCATGTTCATTTTCACCTAGACTTTTGTTTCTGCTCGAGTATAAGGAAGGCAACGTCGATACGAAATATTTGACACCACGAGAGCTGCCACCTAGTGATTATGCATGTGATTAAAAGGCAGCCATATAGATATAGTGTAAAAGTAACTATGAAAAATTCTTAATTTCGGTTTATTTGATGTGTGACATGTTTCAATCTAAGTTACATTTTTAATAGTTTTAAAGCATTGTATTAACTTCTACAAAATTACTTTTGTTTAATTTTGTTATTTTTAAGTTAGCGTGATAGCCAATCAGCATCTCTACCTTGGATTCTGGAGTGGAAGTCAGTTCCGATCTGAAAGTAAGTTCAGGTTCCGTTTTGCGTATTGCGCATGCCAAAGGTTAGCGCCTACTTTCGGCCCGCTTATACACGTGTCGAAAGTAAATTCCGGTCTGAAAGTAAGTTCCCGTTCCGTTTTGCATGTTACATATACCTGTACGTGTGTACATGTCAAAGGTTAGCGCCTGCTTTCGGCCAGCTTAAACACGGTGTCTGCCGAAAGTATGCGTGACCCATTTATATTATGGCGTGCGTTAATAATACGCTTAATTTTGTAATTGTTTAAATGACATATCTCCGTCAGTTTGGCATGTATGAAGCTGACATTTTGTGTATGATCTAGCGGGCCCATTGGGGGTGATTCGTAGGTTTAGATTTTTTGAAATTCGTAGGGGTGGGGATTCTGAGGGTTAAGAATTTTTAAATGAAACATCTGTCAATTTGGCATGTATGAAGCTGACATTTTGTATGTGATCTAGCGGGCCCATTGGGGTTGTTTGTAAATGTAGATCTTTTCGAAATACATCCAGGGGTGGGCGTCTCGGGGAGGCCATAATTTTTTAATGGTACTTATCTCTGTCAAATTGTCATGTGTGGAGTTGAAATTTCGTTTGTGATATTGGGGTAGTGTGTAGATGTAGTTTGTTTTCCAAAATTCGTCCGGGGGTAGGGGTCACAATTTTTAAATGGCTCTTATCTGAGCCAGTTTTGCATGTATGGGCCAGACATTTCGGTGCGATGTAGCGGACTCATTGGGATGGTTGGTAGATTTTTATTTTTTCGAAATTCGTCCGGGGGTGGGAGTTTGGGGGTCACAATTTTAAAATGGCACTTATCTCCGTCAGTTTTGCATATATGGGGCTGACATTTTGTATGCATTCTAGCAGGCCCTTTGGGGTGGTTCCAAATTCGTACGGACACTGGGCATCTTGGGAGTCACCATTTCCAAAATAATGTTTCCCAACGCAACTCCGGGTACCTCGGCTATTTTGTAATAATACATTTATGGAAATGAGTCATGCAATCACCAATTACTAAAGTAAAAATGTATTATTATGTTAACGTGTATAATTATATGTGACGTAACAATTCAAATAGTATTATTAAATACAACATAACATGCAAAAACATTCATTTATTTACACAGATCAAAACCACGTGGATTATTGTATAATACTGCAATGTTTACAACAAAACATTTATACAAATATGGTATTTTTTTATTATAACATTTAATCAGACAAGTGATCAAATCCAATTATTTAGCTCTGGTCACGTGCAGATGTATGCTCGCTGATCAGCACCGTAGGGGAGCATATAGGTCAGTCGAGTAACGGTCACTACAGGAAATAAAAAATGATTAATTATGTAATTCAGTCGCCGCGTGCGTCGAGCGAAGGGTCAAAGTTGATCGGTCACCTGAGGCCACGTTGCTCACCACGGTGTAACTCAATCGCCGTATACTTCTGGCACGGGGTCAAAGTTGATCGTTCACCTGAGATCACGTTGCTCACCGCGGATTGCAGTTCGTGTATCGCGCTTGCGCGAGCATGCGCAATATGCAAAAACGGAACCGGAACTTTCACGTTCAGACCAAAACTTACTTCCAGACCGGTACACCAAAAACTACTGGCGAACATTGAAAAGGCATTTAGGGGTCAGTACACATTTAGTTTTCTCATTGGTTGCCATGTTAACGTTTCGTTAACATGGCAACCAATGGGAAAACCAAGGAAAACGTGACATACAAAAATTATTAAACTTCTTATCTGCTGTTATCATCATCTCATTGATATGCTGGTCGACTTTAGTCAAAATTTAATATTTTAGCTCTCGCAAAATGCCTTTATTTATGAAACACGTCAATATTTACGAATGGATGCAGGCAGTACTCCAGTTGAGGGGCCAGATAGCCAAATTGCTGCCAAATACCCTTCCGCTTAGTAAAATCAGCTAAAAATACATAATGTTTACAGTCAACAGCTTCTATAATCACACCTGGAAATCTGACTACCTAAATGCACTTATGTCAGAGCAGGTGAATTTTGTAAAAAAAAGTATTACTCAAAAATACACTGCACTTTATTTCGTAAACAGGAAGTCTAACTGGGGCATGACACCATTAATATTCTAGGCTTAGTGATGGGGTGCTGCCACCTCACGGCGCTGGCAACGACCTTTGGCGGGTTGTACACAACAACTGCAAGAAGCTAGGCGCGCCAGCGTCTATTTCAATCAAACGAAGGAAACAGTCCACTAGTTTGCAGCTGCACATCTTTGGCCGGTCACCTTAAGAACTTGTGTATTACTGTCAGGCGTTAGAGATGTCACTATCCATCAAAATACTGCTGCATCGTTTCGGTTCCATGGTAAATAATACAATACACAACATTCAATTGTGTATACCAAGATGACGGATTACCTTGACGACTGGACACCAAATAAGGGCAATGACGTACGACTAATAGTCTCAATAGGACCTGTAAATATGTCATGATACGTGGCGAGATTCCGCGCGTGTGGAGCCGACTGGCAACATGCACAAGTATTTGTTGTATATTTACTCGTTTACGCGTTCACACGACGTATATTTCCAACACGTGTGGCTTCAGCGGTTCGGCGAGCGACCCGCAACCCCAGTTCCAGCAACTGCCGCCAGATGGCAGAATGCCGGCGGGAAAAGGTATATTATTGCCCACTGATTTTAGCCTTGCGGAAGCCAGGAAACAGTTGTTGACGTTTAGTTTGTCTAGCTTTGTTAATTATGTTATGGCGTTGTCACATCAGTTTTATATGAACTATACACCAGGGAAATACAAAATGCAGAGAAAGAGCCAGGCAGCAGTCAACGGCGGTCATATACTGACATTTTTTTATTCCGAAATTTGTGTTTCGTTTAAATGAAATAGATAGTAATATTTAATTAATGTAAGAATAACCAGTACATTTTAAAATATGAAATATAAGATATGGATTACATAGCATGATTAACAGTTATGTAAGCAATGGGAGTTAAAACGAGATACGACGGATCCTCGCTTGTTATAAAAACGGCGAATGTTAAAATATTATAAGTTGTTATTTAAAAACAGTTCATTGATATCTGAAAAGTTGCCTAAATGCACACAATCACCAAAAAGTATGCATTAGTTCAATAACATGTCGTACTGGGCGAAAGAATGCACAATTGTCATTGTCAACAAAGTCGCCACTTTGGCTCGTCAAATCGTGATGACAATTCGATTAAGGTGCACGATTACCACCGAATTTTTTTAACGGCAATGTTTTACTCAATGCTTCTACATGTGATCATCTGTTGGAAACCGGGAGAAAGAACACGATTTGGAAACATTTCTATGATTACAGCCAAAACCAAAACATATCCCCATTATTTAAGATTCTAGATCGAAAACGAGGCGCGAGACTTATCGCCGCGGCGTAGTTTTCCTAGCTATTCGCCAAGTAGCGCCACTAATTGCGCGGTTTCACTTTTCGACCAGTATTTAAGCTGAGTGGTTCCTCTTGCCGTCTATTCTTTTTGGTTTCGTACAGTTCTCACTAAAATGCTAATTCTTTGATACCGGAAAATGTATTACAATGAATGTTGGTGCATGTCTTGTCCTCAATGGTGTCTTCAAAATAATGAGGGTTTTCTTTTAAAATCTTAATATCTGAAATATTTACTTTGTTAGACCGTTTTGCTGGAAGATGCGGGAAAGTAAACAAAATATTAGATAATTATCACACTTTGTTTAAAGTTTGATAAGCATAACTATAATATTCACAGACATGTAAGAATTTGAAATTTCCTCTTATTTTTCGTTAACTGTCAATAATTCCATCACCATGGTAACCATGTTTTTGTGAAATCTCACCATAGTTTGATTGTTTATTAGCTTTCAAAAAATGTATAGGTTTGCATATGTGGCACGTATACATAATCCATAACAAACATCAGACGACGTCGTCAGGGTCGACGTCACGTCAACCACATTTGTGCAAAAACTCGTCTACTTTCAAGCAACTTTTGCGAAAAAGCAAACCTACATTGTATCCATTGCGATACGCAGGCTCACATGTGTAAGTTTTGCATGCAATTTTATAAATTCATCATGCAAGCTGATAATTTATCTAATTCCTACCAATGAATACAAATATTAAACTTGAAATCTTCACGTGAAGGCGTGCTACCATTATGAACATATTTTAGTGTTGGCGTTGTCACCTTTTCTTGCTCTCTTAAAAACCATGTCACCGACAAATAGAGTGTGTTGAAGGCTAAATGTTAGTTCAACAAATATTGGTTTTGTAACTTACCAGATGTGTGGGTGTTTGTTTGTTTGTTTGTGTGTTTGTGTGTTTGTGTGTTTGTGTGTTTTGTGTTTGTTTGTTTGTTTGTTTGTGTGCGTGTGTGTGTGTGTGTGTGTGTGTGTGTGTGTGTGTGTGTGAGTGTGTGTTGTGTGTGTGTGTGTGTGTGTGTGTGTGTGTGTGTGTGTGTGTGTGTGTGTGTGTGTGTGTGTGTGTGTGTGTGTGTGTGTGTGTGTGTGTGTGTGTGTGTGTGTGTGTGTGTGTGTGTGTGTGTGTGTGTGTGTGACAGAGAGAGAGAGAGAGAGAGAGAGAGAGAGAGAGAGAGAGAGAGAGAGAGAGAGAGAGAGAGAGAGAGAGAGAGAGAGAGAGAGAGAGAGAGAGAGAGAGAGAGAGAGAGAGAGAGAGAGAGAGAG
This sequence comes from Escarpia spicata, assembly GCA_963995525.1. Classification (NCBI taxonomy): domain Eukaryota; kingdom Metazoa; phylum Annelida; class Polychaeta; order Sabellida; family Siboglinidae; genus Escarpia; species Escarpia spicata. The sequence continues at coordinate 7,366,955 of OZ023216.1, forward strand.
AGAGAGAGAGAGAGAGAGAGAGAGAGAGAGAGAGAGAGAGAGAGAGAGAGAGAGAGAGAGAGAGAGAGAGAGAGAGAGAGAGAGAGAGAGAGGGGGAGAGAGAGAGAGAGAGAGAGAGAGAGAGAGAGAGAGAGAGAGAGAGAGAGAGAGAGAGAGAGAGAGAGAGAGAGAGAGAGAGAGAGAGAGAGAGAGAGAGAGAGAGAGAGAGAGAGAGAGAGAGAGAGAGAGAGAGAGAGAGAGAGAGAGAGAGAGAGAGAGAGAGAGAGAGAGAGAGAGAGAGAGAGAGAGAGAGAGAGAGAGAGAGAGAGAGAGAGAGAGAGAGAGAGAGAGAGAGAGAGAGAGAGAGAGAGAGAGAGCGAGAGAGAGAGAGGAGAGAGAGAGAGAGAGAGAGAGAGAGAGAGAGAGAGAGAGAGAGAGACAGAGAGAGAGAGAGAGAGAGAGAGAGAGACAGAGACAGAGACAGAGACAGAGACAGAGACAGAGAGACAGAGAGAGACAGAGAGAGACAGAGAGAGACAGATAGTACGTCGGAGCTGCGCAGCGACGTCAAACCTCATCGCGTTGACACAAATGGCGATGGCGATACTGTGACGACTACAGTGTATAACATTGTTCTTTAACATATCATTTATTGTCCTCACTCATCGAAAAAAATCATCTCGCAGAAGTAAATATGTATACTTATAATTATTACCGTATATCTTCTTGGTTGATATAGACATGCTATGGTAGTATATAAGTTTGACATTATGGCTACAACGTACGACACCAGGGTTAAAGTCCCTGCCGACTTGATTTCAGGTACGAACACTGATTCTCGAAGAGGGTCACATGACGACTTACGACTAAAGCCACAAGGACGTTGTAAGTTTGACAACAGTGGATGTAAAGAGGAGAAACTAGTAAAAGGCAAAACAAAACATAACAATATCAACGTTGTACCATGCGATCACACCGGCTCAGAGAAGAACTAGTGAAGAACATGAAGACATAATTAGTATTGAAGAGCACCGTATTGTACATAACGAACCAGTATGATACGAGCAGATCCAAGGTAAAACTACTACAGACTGGAGATATGCGACTACTAGAGCAGTACTGGGAGGAGTAGGCATTCTACTCAACACAAGGGGCATGGGAGCCCTAGAGAACATTACAACACACAGTAAACGAATATTGATTTCCAACTTCAGCGGCAATCCTGCTACAACAATTTTCGTCACGTATTGTCCGACCAACTCTGCTGAAGTAAATAGCGTAGAGGACCACTAATATGATTAAAGAAGGGCGATCGAATCGGTACCAGTGCACAACATATTGTTTTAGAAAACTGTAACGCACGACTTGAACCGGGAGATGCTAAATTTACCCATACAGACCCTTATTATAACAATACAAACCGTAATGGGAATTCCTTATTGAGAACAATCTTGAGGTCACAAACACCAGATACCGCAAGAGAAATGGAAAGCGCTTGACGTTTATGGACCAACATGGAGGAAAACGACAGCTTGATTATATCCTGGTCAACAACAACAAAAAAGTGATGAACTGTGAACCGTAGAGTACCTTTGCAAATGTCGGATCTGATCATCGCATTGTCACAGCTACAAATACGACTCAGTCTATTTTTATTGACTGTGATAGGTGTGTGCAATTTGAAGGCAGACATATGGCTTTCTGCCTCCCCCTCCTAGTAATAGGCGGCGCGGCGGCGAAAATGTTTTCCAAAGCACCCCCCCTCGTCTTTCGGATGTTATCATTTCAGCCGAGACAGCGGAGAGAAGCTGGAGAGGGTAAATTGACAGCATCGGCGAGACGTAAACAATTAAATTTCCAACTGTCCCCCTGGACATTCCATTGTCAAAGCGACAATACGACTCAGTCTACGTGCGAAAAAGTCGCGCCACCAAGCAAAGTGGAGTATGACTGGAGTGCGCTAAGCAAGGACTGTGACTTGGAAAAACAGTTCACTTGTGAAGTATGGAACAGATTTCAGATTCCGGAATTGAGAGATGAAACAGAAACGGAGCGATGTGAGCGTTTCATTTCAACGAATAGAGCTGCGACAGAGAAAAGTATTCCTGTCAGTAAGAAACAGAAAAAGAAAATATACTCAGATGATTCACGAGTAACATCAGCCAGAGAGAAAGTTTAAGTGGCCTATAAGGGGCGCGCGATAGTGTAGTGGTTAGCACATCCGCCTGACATGCCGGCGCCCCGAGTTCAATACCCGGACCGGGCAGGTATGGTATATTTGGTGTAAAAACCTGGCTCTCAACATTGGGGACTGTGTATCCCTCGTGAATCGGAGATCACGTTAATGTCGGTCCCGTCTCAATTTGGGACGTAAAAGAACCACTGAGGACGACAAGCACCCTGGCAGTGACCACCCTCAGTGCCAGCATAGAAAGGTCGGCTTGGCGATAATGTTCTAAAAAAGGCTGGCTAGTTGAATGAGACCTCATAAGATCATAACATTGTAACCACAATATATACAGACTAGTCAGTTAATAAAACATTGCCGAGTGCTGGAAACAACTAGGCAACTAGGCAACCAGCAAAACACTGTCGCTGACAACAGAGTGAGATATGAGCACTCCATGAAGAACATGGAGACAGCCATTGTGAAGGAGTAAGCGATCTCGACAGTATCAAAGACATTCAACAGGATGATATTGAACAGAATACATCCTGAAATTAACCACCACCTAAGAGACAATCAGAATGGATTCCGGACAGGGAGGACAACCGTAGGTCATATACTAACCCTGAGAAGGTTAATAGAAGGAATTAGACCAAAGCATCTTCCTGCAATTATGACATTCGTAGACTTCCGGAAAGCATGTGATATGGTTCATCGTAGCAAGATGATGACGCTTATTGAGGCCTATACGGTGTCCCCAAATAGCTAGTAACAGCTATTTCCAACATATACAGAAACACACGTGCCAAAGTACAATCACCGGATGGAGAAACTGAGCTTTTTTATATCACGGCGGCGAGCTTTCGACGGAAGAGAAGAAGAACTTGGATTCCAGATAACAAGAAGGGAAAGTAAACGTGTTAAACCTGAGGTGATCTCCGATTTCGAAATTGCCGATGATATTGCGTTACTATCAGAAGTGATCAATTAAGCACAGGAGCTTTTAGCACGAGTGGAAACATCATGTGTAAGGATTGGTTTAAAGACCAATCCTTTAAAAAAAACAAATATATCGCATTCAACCAATTAGGAAACATCAACATCGTTGCCAGGTTGAAGGTTGAACACTACAAATACCTTGACTCCTGGGTCTGCACAACAGACAAAGACATCAAAACCAGGAAGGCAGTGGCGTGGAGAGCACTCAACCAACTAAACCTAATTTGAAAATCTATACCAACACGCAAAATCAAGCGGCGACTGTTTATTGCAACAATAGAGTCTATGCTACTCTATAGATGCGAAACACGGAAAATGACGAAACACTTGACAAGCAACTAGACGGATGTTATACAAGAATGCTTCGAGCCGCATTTAATATTCACTGGCAACAGCATTTGACAGACATAGAACTATACAGTGGAATGTGCAAAATCACTCATAAAATAAGAAGAAGACGACTGAGATTTGCTGGACACTGCTACAGACATAAGGATGAAATGTCATCTAAGACCATCTTTTGGCAACCGATACATGGAAGAACCAAGGCAGGAAGACCAGCAACATCTTACATCGACTGCTTAAAGGAAGACGTGGGTCTACAGACGGATGAGCTGAAGACGGCAATGGCAGACAGAGGGATCTGGAGACGGATGATTGAAGCCACTAATGGCTAACTAACTAACTCTTTACAACTGGGCTCCAGGGTTACCCGAGGACGCACGACCGATCCTTGACCGCCGAAATTCACGTTCCGAGGGACCGCCAACAAAGATGACAAGGGGATCTGCAGGAAGGTTGTTTCCAAACTTCGTCGGAGACAGGGGAGACGTCGGAAGTGTTCAAGTTGATGAACGTGTGACTTGCTAGTTATAATTATTGAATGTTCATAATTAATGTGCGGATAGGTTTTTTTAATTTATTTATTTTAATTTAGGTAACCTTGGTCGGGAGGAGAGTGAATTTCTTTCCCAGTAATAGGCGGCGGCGAAAAATTGTTTTTCAAAGCACGAGATGGCAAGTCGAGATCTCGAGAAAAAAAATATTAAATCGGATTTCAAATAAACAATTAAAATGTTGCGATATCCTTTCCCGTAAAAACATAAAAAGTCGAGATCTCGAGATAAAAATAAAATTTTGCCATGTCCTCTCCCAGTCTGCGTAAATATCAATTAAATCTTCAATAATTTCGAAATCATAGTATTACCTAATAAAAGTTTATTCTCGTCTCTGTTTTATTTTATAGTTGGCTTGACAACCTATTATGCTTTCTACCCAGATTTTGTGTAAAGCCGCCTACAGGACAAACAGTTCAAACCCATGTTTTGTTTTAGGCAGTTGTGAGGGGCAATAAAGTACTGCCAGTTCACGGCAACTGGTAGTCTCACATATCGACTCTCGCCCGGCTGCCTGTCTTCGCGAGGAAAAGAGTTTGGCATATTGAATGTTATCCGAAAGAACGTAAGAATTGAAGTACTCTGAAGGGACCTCAGTGTATTTTGACGGCGCACGACATCGATTGCACATTGTTTAATTCAACTAGTTCTTGCTTGGTATTTATATTCCGTTTATTCACGGCCAATCTTTTGTTTCTGCTTGAGTATAACTAAGACAACGCCGATTCGAAATGATTGACCAATAATTAAAAGGGTCCATGTGATGTGCCATCTAGTCACTATAGTATATACGCGGATGATATCGGGCAGTGGAGGCACGCATGCAAAACTTTTTGGAGGAGTAGCTTAACAAATATACATGCATGTGCATGCAGAGCGTAGATGTTTACAGTGTATATATATATATATATATATATATATATATATAAAGTGTATGTTATCACAAATCTGAAATCTCAGCGCAATAATCATCATTAGTCAACGTTAAGTATAAAGGTACATAATGTGGTAATGCTGAAATGTTGAAAAGGCACAGAAATTTACAAGTTATCTATGCTGGTTTTCATAGTCTAGATTATGATATTTAGTAAGCATGCAAAAAATGAAAAGCAATTTGTTATTGTTAGAACACAGAAACTGGTAATTACTGCATAAATCGGCATCAAGTATAACATATATCATACACGGCTAGGTATATGTGAATTAATCAAGAATATATAATACCCGGGTAATAAATAATATAATTACACTCACTGTATATTTATACTCCACCACCTCCAGGGCTAATGGTCCGTTCATTGGTGTTGATAAAAAATCTAAATTAATAATGCCAAATCCTACGTAATTTATATGTAACAAAAGTGATGGGTACATTTTAATGAAAAAGCAATGCTCAAATAAAAAGAAAACTACCACCTTTTTGTTGCCAAAATATTGTCTAGAATACATATAAAGATATTTGTATACGGTGGAAAGTTTACATTAATGTGTAGTACATACACGCGTTATTATTTATTAAGCATTTCTACAAAATTACAGTGACTGAGTTTTATGCGTTAACACATGACACCTTGGCATTAATATTTTGTATCTTATGCGAATATATAATTATTGACGTTTCTTTCTAGATCAAATGCATCTAGATGTGCTACATTAATGCTGGAAGTTTGGTGGCTTTTGGTGTAGTTGCAAGCTTTAATTTAAATAGTGTTACAGATTTTGACCAGGTTTTGCCCGGTATTAATCTAGTTTTACCGCTTTCCGATCAAAAGAGGTTTTGACCGGTTAGAGTGCAAGCCTGTGAGAAGAGCAGCCCACAGTGCACTGTCATCACAGTTAAACACGGAGGGGGCTCCCCGGTGGTCTGGGGGTGCATATATCTTGGCGCGGGGTCGGCCAACTCTACTGAGATGAAGGCACCGGCATGCCGCAAAACTACTACGTCAGGGTGTTGAGGAATCACATGCTGTCTTCTGCTTCTTCGCTTTAAAGTTAACAGGGTGATGTAATTCCTCGAGCACTCTGACATCGAGGTCCTGCAATGGCCGGCCTAAAGCCAAGACTTTGAATCCCATAGAACACCTATAGACCGGGAGCCCAGCACTTTTATTTATATAAAAAAGAGCCAAAATGTTTCACCCCATGTGTTGGAGGAACCATTCCCCGACATCATAAAATTAGTTGCTGTCGGGTCTTTGGTGGTGGAATGCCCCCTAAATCACCCCCTGAAGTGGGCAAAAAATACATTTATTTATGTGAACAGCGCCAAGGCTATAAACAGTTTCAAAAGTTTCCCTGGTGTTCCCTGAGTACGGAATGACCAATAATAGCAACTTTAGAGGGTGGAACCCCCTGACAGCAGCCCCCGAAGTGTGTCAAAAAGCACCTTTATTTATGTGAACGGTGCCAAGGCAAAAAAGCAGTTTCAGAAGTTTACCAGGTGTTCCTCAAGTACGGACTGACCAATGCCAGCAACTTTAAGTGTTGGAATCTCCTTGACAGCAACCCCCAAAGACTGTCGAAACTGTATTTATTCGCGCAAACACCTAGCGGATTTCGTACTCCGGTAGATGGCGCCAATTGATATGCGGCAAAATGTATATCGAGTCGCTACGTAAATATCGTTTGTTTGTAGGTGTACGTATTTTGTAAGCTGATTATGACAGATGACTACATACCATTATGATGTTTTTTTATAATTTGTTAGGTGATGTAATATCGCCCTGTTTTGTTTAGTCTGGTCAGTCTGGACACTGAAACGTAGCATCCACTTCATGCCGGTGCAACCTGGTGCAAACTAGTGCAAGCTGGTGCAAGCTGGTGCAAGATGGTGCAAGCTGGTGCAAGCTGGTGGTAGAATGTGTTAAATGTTAAAAGTATACGCAACAATATCCCTGCAGCGTATCTACAGACTACACAAAGATATTGGGTAATTGGCTCGGGGACAAACTTAGTGTCCCGCTACTGAGTTAGTATTCCGTGCAACTAAGTAGTGCTGCAACACTTATTTAGGTTAAAAAGTTATATAGGGAAAATGTACAAGGCTATATATATATGTATATATATATATGTATATATATATATACATATATATATATATATATATATATATATAAGTCTATGTACCGCATTACCTGTACATTCGGTGCCAAAAATCACCGCATTGCCTGTACATTTATATTACCTGTACATATACGTGTACAGGCAATATTTTAACCTTCCACACACATTTCTGTGGTGCAGATACTGACGTTTTTGTTAGTCACATACATTAAGTGCGTGTTATTTTGGGGAATTCTGCAGTTTATTGTGTGTTGTAGCGTGCAATTTTATATTTACACGAAGTGGAAATTTGTGAGCGTATACTTTTTGTGTCGAACATTGCCTGTACATATACGTTTATCGTATATGGTGTTATGCTAGCTTTAATCGAGTGTATATTTGAGATTAGATCGCATGGTTTGCAAACTACTACTATCAATGAAACGTTGCGCGAATAAAACAGAGAATATTACGTTTTTTGTGTTTTGGTTAAAAATCGCGTCCAGAGTGTCGTTCGTGTATATTTCATACGCGAATTGTGCGCATGCGTCAGAATCTAGGTCACGCGTCAGGAAAATGGTGGAAGCGTCTTGTTGTCAAAGCTCTCACTTCAAATATTGATTTAGCTTTGTCGTGGATAATTCTCTGTAGAATTTGACCAAACTACTATAGACAGAGAGCAAAAATGGTAGCGCGACAGAATATGCATCCGAGCGAAGAAGTAGAGTTGAGAAAGTTGCGGATTTTATCAAAGAAGTGGGGCTTGCCGAGAAAACCACCCACACTCACTGACTCGGGCACAGCAGGCACAGACACAGTGACAGACGTCACAGACAGTGGCACAGGTACAGCTTGTAATTTACATAGTAGACTCGAGTGTCAAGTTCGTGCATAGCGAAATTCCGTAACAATGCGGTATTGTGGCAGTTTTACGAAATGTTCCGATGCACGAACTAGCAGCACTAATATACGTTGTTTAAAATACAACACTCGCGACACTGACATTCGGCATATATATTGTGTTTAACTTAGTTAGCTTTAGGAAAGGATGTGTGAAATGTTGACGATGCAGTGGCATCTTTTTGGAAGCATTTTCGCTGTACCTTGACTTGTACGGTGTTGGATATTGTATGAACTGAAATATTTCACTTGTTCTGAATATCATGTAAATTAGAACAATTTAAATAAGTAATCCCTGTTAGGAATAATAGCTGCTTATATCACTTATAGTACTATTGAGTATTGTCTATTAACTTTAAGATATATGAATCCTGTATCGTCATCGAACTTTTGTTATCAAGTCTAGTTCAAGGTGATAAAATAAATTAAAACATTGTGTTATTTGTAATTAACTGAACTGTGTGATGTCTCCAGTTGTCTCCAAGTCCAAAACAATGGTGTGTCTGGTAAATTTATTTCTTGGACTTCTGAATGTTCAAAGCATTAAGTTGGATTCTGGAAAACAAACGGCATTGCTTAGTACATTAACTGTACATGTAGATTGCTTCCTCTATTTATGCCTCTTTCGTGTTTTAGATAAGGCCGATGATTGTAACATCCCTCCGAGCAAAAGGCAAAGAAGGTATCTAGTGAGTAGCGTTACTGTGCTATCTGAACTTATTGAGACCTGCTTATAGTATGGAATATTTTTTAAATGTACATTTTGTTTTTTATATTTTTATGTCAATACCAGTGTTCAAGATTACTGCTGGTCGAACTAATAAATAGCATATAAAAGGAAGGTGGCTCCTTTGATAGCGACTACGTGTTAGCTTAATAGCTGACGTGTCAAATATTGGTCACTATTCATGCTATATTTAAAGTGTTTGATTATTGTAAACAATACAATTTATGCTTCTTTGAGTAGATAACATTTTGATTTCTGAAACATTTAATGGCTAACTTACATAGCCTCAATAAACATTTACCCAGACAGGTTGGCTATTATCATCTTACCCACATGAGGGATCATCTTCATAATTAGTTAAATGTTCTCTAATTTTAGAGCAATTCAGAGTTCAGATTTTACAGAAAGCCAGTAAGCCGGGTAAGACAACAACAGCCAACCTGTCTGTGTAACTGTTTATTGAGGCCATGTAAGTTAACCGTTTAATTTATCAATTTTTTGGAAATGGTGATGGACTGCATTTCAGTGATTATGTATATATATATATATGCTACTTCATAAAATCTAACAGACATTTATCGGGAAACGTTAAACTTAGGTCGAAGACAAAGGTCCGGTCGCTTGTGCAAGCTGATATGATTTATTCCTGTTGTACTTGTAGTGTTTAATTTATCACTTTAATTATTAGTAATATTAGCTTTTATTTATGTAATTTATCATGAAAATGTTCCATGTTATATTTTGAATCACATTTATTTTAACATTATTATCCATAGCTGAGTTTGCCAAAACAACTTTTTGTTCGCAACATCTGCAGAGCTTTCCCTTCACCATTCACTAGACTTCACTGCTCAGCATTTAGACCGAAATTGACGGACAAACTATAGCTATACTAGTTCAAAGGCCACAGTCCACAACAACTAACTGTCGTTGTGAGTTTAGCAGTTGGGTTTTGGCGACTCTTATGAGGGTCTAACCTTCTCTGTATAAGTTGTGTTGTCTCACTGAAGGCATGCTCATCTGAATCAGTGAATGACACTGTCAGTTGTCATTGTTACTGGCAGTGATGACTGTTGTCTGTAGTCAAAGCATAGACTGTAGTCTACTCTAGTAGAGTGTTGTTGGGTAGATTCATATCCATAAGCCATAGGTAAAGCCATAGCGTGGGGCCGTGGGCATAGAGGGCAAAGGTAAAGACGGCGTGAAAACACAAAAGCTCAGCTAGGCCTAGTCTTTACGTTTAGCCCTCATGTACATACTAACATAATCCTAATAATATCATCCATGCTCATGCCCTGATCCATGACTGACCAGGTATGGCCAAGGTTCATGCCATGGACATGTCCCACCCCCTTATGGCTATGTGGCTCATATCCGTAGGCAGCTATCCGTATAAATTGTACTGTATTGTTTTTAACTTTGCCCTTTCCTCTAAAGGTAGCAAAGGAAATTGCCATGACAGGCTATATCATACAGAAGTTACCTCTCTTGCGAAGCCTAGGCCTGTGTCCTATTTGTATGGCTATTGGCTATGCCTGCATGATTTATACTAACTATAGTCTTATACATGACTTCATGTGATACAGACAGTAGATATATTATGTTTAGAGAATAGTCGTAACTTTGGGCACAGGACCATTGGCATAAGAAATCTCTAGCCTGTCTTAGGCTGCTTTTTCCTATGTTCCAACATTCTTAAAGTAAGTTAGCTTGCACTATAATTAATATCAGCTGCAAGAATGTATAATTAGTATGAATGTGTTTATATATTGGTAAATAAGCTCTTGTAGCATAACTAATGTACTTTTTCAGAAGTATCATTGAGTTATAGAATTATTATTTGTGTACACACATGAAAAAACAAATGTATTGAGATACAGGGGGTCATTATACTAATGTAGGAACGACCCTACATATGAACCTGTACATTACATGAAACTTGACTTAAAAGGAAACTGTATCTTTTTCAATTCTCATTATATTTTGCAATCGATAATCTTGTTTTATTGCAGCTGAAGGAAAGTCCTGCTAAAAGAAAACAAAATGCTCAGGTAAATTACAATTTACTCTACAGATTCAGTGCCCATGGCCAGTATCTAGACAAATGATATATTAACTGTACATTAATATAGACAATGGCAAGACAAATTTATTATGTTTTGTAAATAGTTCCCACCTCAAAATATCTACTTATATGAATTCAAGAAAATTTTGTTCACTAATTAAATTTTGTTGCAGGATTTGTGCAATAATTGTGGTGTTTCGTCCATAAGAATTTATCCTAAATTGGATTTTGTCCCAGATTCCCCATGGCCACATAGCCTAAAAAATAAGGTAAAATTTTATCAAATTTATTAATATCAAACTATTTGTAACACCTGCTATTCAGCAGCTATTGTCTATAAGTATATGCATTTTATAAAAACTATTTTGTCTGCGTAATATAATATCTTATCAACACCATTATGACTGGTGTTTTCTGCTTGATATAATACCATATAAACAACATTATGATTGATGCTCCTGACATTTCAGAAGAAATCTCCCATTGAACTTGAAGATACGCTTTGGTGGTGTCAGTTGGGGGCTGATAACGACAACTTTAAGACCATGTCTACAAAACATGGTTGGTATTTATTGTACATCATTCACTATCTATTCCAGCTGCTTATTCATACAACCATACTGAAATTAAGTGTTTATTGAAGTCTTAAACAACATTGGTAGGCATACACCTTTTAACGCGAATACAACACAGTGATTTACAACTACAGTCAAGAGAATTGCACCAGTGGTTTACTCAGGGAACTGTTGTAACATTACATGCTATAATCGAATTTACTTTACTTATGCAGTGTTATAGGCTGCATTTCTTGTGTTCTGCCTTATTTTAGAGTAAGTTGGCTTGCACTAAAATTAATAGTTCATTGTAGAATGTTGCATTAAAATCAATCATAACTATGTTCAATGTATGATGTGGTTAGCATGGTCTCCTCCTAACTCCATTATGTGTATGGCTGAAGCTGGAAGGGAAGTCTTCTATAAACAATGCATTTTCTTCAGGATGTAATAATAATAGGAAGGAAGCTATGTAATTGCAATATATTACATTGTAATGTAATTGACCCTAGGCCTGCACACATTTCATTTTGTCACAGGATTTGTGCAGTTTTAACATTGTGGGATTTTGTCTGTTTTGTTTATTGGATTTTCCGGATTCCCCATGGCCACATAGCTGCTTCTGTTCAAGCCACTAAAGTATGAACACGAAAAGATAGCAGCAACAATAGATTGAACAAATGTCAATGCATACTTTTATATTTTACTTGAACAATTCAATGTGAAGGCACAGATTTTGTGTAACAAGGTGTTGATAATATTTTGTAAATTTACATTTCAAGTGTCTTTTCCCGGGCACCTTTAATCTATGTACATTTTTCTGTGCAGTAGAATCTATATAATAAGGTAACTTTGTATTGTATAAATGTCAATCATGTGTTTGAAAGTGTGCACATAACATTTGTAGGCTTTGGGATGTCTTCGATTGCCACAAATGAACTGCAACCGGAGCAGTAGAGAGGTGATTATAATGTCTTCAGTTGACAGTTAATCTGTATATGAAATTGCACAACATTTAAATTAACTAACGTGTGACATTACAGAGCATCTTCAACCGTGTACTCATCTGAAATGTCAAATATTGATAACCTAAAACCTCATAAACATGTTGCATTGTGAAAAAAGCTGAAAGTCCATATTTGGACAACCAATTTTATCCCACAGCATCCCTTATACAAATCCTAGCTATGCCCCTGGCTAAGAGTGTAAGCCATGTGATCTTTGTTCACTTTAGGCGTTGTTTTTTATATTGTACACTTTAATCTGATAATAACTATTAGGACGTATATGGAATATTATGTAACATAAGTAATATGGATTTAAGGATATTTATAAACTAAAATGGCAGCATAGACATGCAAAAACGCCTAAAATACCACCGATTGAACATGCATATGTTTTGTGGATCTGCAATGTCAAAATATATTTTAATTAATTTTAATTGTAAGATGCTTCCTACAGGTCATATTTTAAAATGTTGTTTTCCCTTCCAGCTTTGGCCATACACATGATGGAGTTAGGAGAAGAGCATGCTATCCACATCATACGTTGAAAATAGTATGACTGATGAAGGACGATTACCTGGTTAGTTATTGTACTTGTATACAACAAAGAAGGGCACAGACCACTGTTAGCTTTTCCACTGACAGCCTTGTTAATGTTTTTGGTTAGATTATAGGGAAACTACTATTTAAAAATCTGAAATTTCAGAAATGATATGCTGACAAAATTTCGTCAATGTCAGATACCTCCAGCTCTTTTACAACATCCATGCTTGGTGCCCATCAATATTTACCAAAATATACGATTCCCTGCACGCACGTGACGTATAAATAAAAATGGCGAAAAATCACTACGCCAACTACACTCTTCCAAATATACATTGTTTCACTGCCAATACATGCTAGCACTCAACCTGCTAGATATCTAGCATTCATTTACCACACATTTCAGACATCACCAGTTTCAAGTTCAAATTACAAGGTACAGTGTTATTGTAACACAACAGGAAGGCTAACAGTGCTGTGGCCCCAGACGTTTTTCTCTTATCTAGACACGTTTATTATAGTAATGTGAAGAAAATGTTCACTTTAATATTTAACACACATTTATTTCATGGATATCAGACAGGAAAAACATTCTACCAACAGTTTGCATTGATCAGGGTGATAAGGATACTGCACCGTAAAGTTTGATGATGCTTGAATGGATCTTATTATATACATCTGCTTCACAATTGTATTGTGTTACTCTTAAAATATATATTTGATGATTACACTGAATGATGGTTTGACTAATTAAACAATACTATGTATTTAAATGTTTGCAGTGATGCATTTTAAGTAAACCATACAAGATGACGCTGTGTGCTGTTGATTTTCTCTAACAACTTGTTTTTGCTCAATTGTTGCACCAACATTTCTTTCAACAGGAAAACAGATGGAAGCCTTCAAACAAAGCAGAGTTGGACCATAATAAAGACAACATATTTGTAGTCAAACCATGATGATATTGATGGTATGCAAGCCATAGTGGTATGCAAACCATGGTGGTATTGATGGTATGCAATCCATGGCGATATTGACGGTATGCAAGCCATGATAGTATGGATGGCATGCATGCCATGGTGGTATTGACAGTGTGCAACCCATAATGATATTGATGGTATGCATGCCATGGTGGTATCAAAATGCATGATTGTAGAGATACGATTCAACGCATGATGGTATTGATGGAATGTAAGCAATGATGGCACGGGTGGCATGCAGGCCATGGTGCTCTTGATGGTATGCATGCCATTGTGGTATGGATGGCATGCATCCCTTGACGGTATTGACAGTATGCAACCCATTATTATGCACATGGTATTTTTGCCATGGTAGTATTGATGATATGCAAGCCATGATTGTATTGATGCAAACCACGATTTTATTGATGCTGTGCAGGCCATGGTGGTACTGATGGTATGCATGCCATGGTGGTATTGATGGTATGTAAGCCATGATTGTATTGGTGGTGTGCAAGCCATGATGGTATTAATGGTATGCAAACCATGGTGGTATTGAGGGTAGTCATGCCATGTTGGTATTGGTGGCATGCTAGCCATGCTGATATTTATGGTATACAAACCATGATGACATTGATGGCATGCAAGCCATTTTTGATAAGATCTTATCGAAAGCAAAAATAAATGCAATATTGCCTTTCGTTTTGCATTAAGAATGTGTTGTAGGAAAATAATTAAATATACATTCTAGAGCTTATACACTGATTAGGTATTATTGTTATAAAAGTACTTGAATTACATAAAATGTTTGGTTATACAGACTGACTAATGTAGTTCTCAAATGCAAATGCCTGGCAAACTAGATGAGTGATAGAACGTTAAGTGTACAACATGTAATTAGTATTGCACCTGACGCAAACTTCAATACATGTTTGACCATACCTTCTTTGCAGAAAATAGGCATATATTCATACCAGAATACTATTTAAAAAGCAACAGGCATACAACTGTGAATGTCAATTGGTTCAGCAAGTGATCTGTAATAAGCATGTTACTGTGACTGAATGTAGCATACTACTGTCATCGTTTCCACGCTAATGCAAACAAGTGCAATTGTGTGGTAGATCTATGTTGTTACCATCTCTATGTGGTAACGTATGCAATTAATAATTTCACTATTTAGGGTGGTAGTTGTATGTTATGTAAGTTACATGTTTTGTGTTGATTGTTTGCATTTTGGAACTCATGGCAGTCACATTACCCGTTGGGGTCCTGCTCTATAAATAAAGTTCAACAGTTCAAAGATAATGATCATAGGTGTACGAGACGGACACCCCCTAAAAGATTGGGCAATGAAAGGATTTCAACAACAAAAACATTTGTTTAATATATAGCAAAACAACTGTATCATTGCCCGGAAATTGATAGATAACAGTGAAACATACAGAACATAATAAATATATTACAGACACAAATTGATGCATGCATCACCCCCCCCCCCCGCCATTCAAGAAACATGAAACAGACAGGCCCTCCCCCAAATGAAGTCTGTTCCGTATGTCTTTGATGTCTTTGTAAAGGTGTCTTTGTTATTTTATCAAAATGGTGTTAGTTGCTGCAATAGATTGTTTCATATGCATACTGCAGTAGTCATTACATTATGGTCGTATAGACTGCATGGCCAAACATACCGGTGTGTTAAATATAGCCATGTATACACATGTTTTACTGGGACAAATACTTTAATTTTTGTGTGGAGTTGTGTTCTGAATAAATGAGATGTATGCATGCATATTATTTTGTATCTTAATAAATTTATTTACTTACAAAAAGTGTTTATGTTGACTGTTTTTATATAACACACATATAGGCCTTTTAAAGTCCATGAGTAATACAATATGGCAATGAAATCTTACATAATATTAATCAAATTATTTGTTAATCACATTTTTGTGGCCTGATTTTAAGCAAATCGAAGCAAACATTTAAATGTTGGTGACAGTTTATTAATATATCCTATAACAATTAGTCAATTGTGTATATCTTTGATTATAATTTTCATTTTATTCAACACGAAAAGATCAGTAGAACATGTACAAACTTAGGATTAGAGTCAAGTAGTGCTTGTTTGGATGTTCCAATTTGTCATATAAAGCAGTGTATCCCCCCACCCATGAGCAATGTATGGTTTTGAATCGTGCGTCCTAATTTGTGTTATGCAGTTTTAACAAAAACCTGCACCATTTTGTCCGTAAGATTATCTATGTGCTAAATATTGAATAACTAATCCGTCAAAGTTTGCAAACTGTTGTTCTGAGTGGAGTACTTACAAAAATAGACCAACAAATCGCGGAAAAAGACGCCTGCGTCAAAAATCGTGCGTCCGACGGACCTAATATATATATAAATATGCCATTGACAATTTTCTAAGAATAATATTGATATATGAATAAAAATGTCGAACAAGAATCATTACGAGCTCGTTCTAGAATATTGTTATTCCAGAAGGGCCATGGGATTTGTTGATCGTGAATTCTATTAATATTGTCGACCTTCGTCGAGTTCGACGCCGGCGATGGGCTTCGACCCCTTCGTTAGAACTGTCAGTGTCGGTAACGCAGTCGCTTACCTCACACATATTACACTCAATAAGCATTAAAGTTGTGTAACTAGCATAGCAGTTTGATGCCGAAGTAAAATGCAGTCGACTAGCTATGACAAGGAATCAAATATAAACAAATACAGTTTCGCGCAACTCTACACAAAACACCGGCGCCTTTTATTGTCATGAAAACAACTGTGTCGTAGGTCATAAAAGGTCAGCCAGTGGCCGCTCATTGGCTGTAAGTTTATATACATGAAATCACCGCATTGCCTGTACATATACAGATGTACAGGTAATATGGTTTTAGTTAAAACAACATTACCTGTACATCAAAATTTGTGTAATTATAAATATGCAATTGAAACCAAAAACAAGCACCTAGATTTAAATAAATAGTTAACTGAATTCATACTGTGCATAATTTATGCATATTCGATCGTGAAAATGTGTGTAATAGTCGTCATTACAAATGTACAGGTAATGCGGTATTATGAGGCACTGTACAGGCAATGCGGTAGATAGTGTTATATATATATATATATATATATATATATATATATCACTGAATATCCCCCTTGCTGAGCGGTCCTTCTCCTGTATTAAGTATGTTGTTATTAAAACATAAGTCCACAGAAATAAATATAATTCTCCAAGATGTACTGTGTGGAAGGTAGGAGACTGACTGTGTGTCCCCTGTAGATATAGGCCGTCCACCTTGTAATGCCGAAGTACCTTTGCAGGTGGGATACAGCGTTATAGGGTCATGCCCTGTTGCAGATCTAGTGTTATTTTGAAATATGTAATTATTCGATACATTGATGCACCGCCAGTATTGATTGATTGGAGTAGTACAGCATTCAAAATGTGTACAAGGTACATGTACTGCATGTAACAGCCTGAGCTACACTTACGTGTTTCCACTCGTTACCAGGTTCAGCAAATCCATTCAACTTTATCAATTGTAGGCCCTAATGCGTAAAGGTAATGACCGCCAAACTGTAGTTTTATTATATAGTTTATTAT
Source organism: Escarpia spicata (assembly GCA_963995525.1). Lineage (NCBI taxonomy): Eukaryota > Metazoa > Annelida > Polychaeta > Sabellida > Siboglinidae > Escarpia > Escarpia spicata. The sequence continues at coordinate 7,384,418 of OZ023216.1, forward strand.
GTGAAAATGTTGTGTTAGATTTATTTGTATCTGCTCTGTATTAAATAATGAACGAATTTAGTTACTATATTACAGCGCTCGGCATTAATGGTAACAGTTTCGTTATATATCTAGGACCATTATTTCACTAGTTTAACTGTTTGTATATTAAAAGGCTGTCGCAAATTAATACACTATCAATATTTATTCGCATCGATTAGTTTGATATGTTATGCATTTTCCACTAATCTAACAATAATTCCAGGAAGGTTAAACTATTATGCTAACACACTTATTTCATGCTTACCGAGAATAGAAACGTCCAAAAATAACAACGAACACGCCACTGGTAGCGACAGTTTAAGACTAAGTTTATCCGATCATATCATGCAGTACCCCTGAAATCTCGATAATGTAGTATTGCCTTTTTACACGTACCTGTACACGTTCGCAAGCTGAGCCCCCATAATGCGATTAAAGAAAGTAACGAACAATTAAATGTCAACATGGCGCTTCCCTTCAATTTATTTCTCCTTTTTAATGACATATATTGGTAACCTGTACCCCGAGTTGCATCCTTTACAGAAGAATAGAAACCCGGATTGAAATATTTCAAACCTGGAAACTGGGAAACAGTCCAGAATGCTGCCAGACGTCGACTGACACTTCAGAACGATCAGTTCTCTAGCGCAACGGCATAAATTAGCACGAATACAGAACAGGGTGACACCTGTCATCACACTAAATGTTCAATCGGTTCTGCGCTATTAAGAGATAGCCTGCACCTCCAAGTGAACCACCAGCCAGCAAAACCACCCGCTCAAATTCAAGAATTCCACCAACATCCAACAGAAATGGCACTCTTGGACAGGAGTTCATTTTCTCTGGGAAGAAGAGGAGGAAAAAATCCAAGACGGATGAATGCCTGCACTAATATATTACCACATAGGGAGAAAGTCGATCATTCGTGCGACAAAGACAAGATGTGAAGTTGGGATCCTCGGACTAGGCGAAAACCTCATTGCATGTGGGCGATGTATCATATCATATAGAATATTGTATAAAAGCGTGGAGGCCATACCGCAAGAAGGACATAGATATGCTAGAAAGAGTACAGAGGAGAGCGACTAAAATGATACCAAAACTGAGGGATCTTAGTTATGAAAAACGCCTAAAAGAATGTGATTTAACAACACTAGAGACCAGGAGATTGAGAGGAGATCAGATAGAAGTGTTTAAAATATTGAATGGTTATAAAAATATTGATAGAAATATGTTTTTTTTTCAGTTAAGAAAGATAGAAAGACTAGAGGACATGAAGTTACATTAGTAAAGGAGCAGTGTAGATTAGACGTAAGAAAGTTCTCATTTTCACAAAGGACTGTGAATGAAAGGAACAGATTGTCTGATGATTGTGTGGGTGCTAGTAGTGTGAATATGTTTAAAAATAAAATCGACACACCTCAGAAGGGCTGGATATATGTAAATAAAAGGGTTGGACTCTCGATAAGCCAAGGGGCTTCCTTGTCCATCTACCATCTAGAGTTAATTCTCTGGATGGCAATCTTGTTAAATCTTGTTAAACTCATGTCGGCGCGATGACGTAAGTCAATAAATGAAGGAGGACGAGCAAAAGACACGCCGAAAGAAACACGATAAAGCCTTCCGAAAACTGTCGATGTTCCTTGAGAACGAAGTCATCAAAATTAAAAATCCCATGCTGTCGACAGTAGTGTTGAGCTTGTACAAAGAACAGTTCCTGGTTGTCGGGGGAACTCAAGACGATGTCAATAAGTACTCTGTGCAAAGTCTCGTTTTGAAAGTGAATGAACGTTTTGAAGATATCCTCGTCGACAAACAAGCGAACAAATCGGAAAAATTCGTTTACCATTCGTCACTTACCCATAACGAGGCGATTGCTATGTTAAACGATTCTGATACCAATACTGAAGCAATCAGGTGTGCAGCCAGGCTTGGCGCACATGATTTCTTACAATGACCCCATCAAAGACCCCGTCACCCACTTCAGTTCACACTCTGGAGGAGACCCCTCCCCACATTTCCCAACTGGTGCTTCTGTTTTTTTGCACATTCATCGGAGCTAGCTTGCAACATGAACCAGACTGCAAGAAACCAGTCGTCGGAAATGTCCACCTTGAACTGGCCTACTTTGGAGCCTTGGGAACTTTCCTGGCTGATTCGGAGGTTGAATACCTCCTAATAGAAGTTGGTGTCTTGGCTGAGGATTGCTTGCTGGCTTCATGAAAGGGAAATTCTACAACCGATGTACCAGGATCCAACAACTTCTGCCTGCTGTCATGGAACGAGCACTGTTCGCCAAGTACAAGGAGATGATGACAACGATGTTAGGCTGTGACGGCAGTCTCGAACATTCAATCAGTCGTTGAGATTGCATTGTTCAAGAATCACATGAGGGGATATGAGAGCTTTTTCCATTATGTCATCGACGGACAGTATGGAAGCACGGCATCAGTCAGGGCTACCTACGTGTACCTCATCATCCGGGGATATCGAGAATTGCAGCGGGCCGTACGCACCAATAACTGTCCCAGCGAAGGTAAATATCTCACCACAGGTAACTGTCCCCTCTACCACCACAGGAAACTATCCTACCAGAGGTAACCATCCCACTGCAGATAACTCTCCCCTGCACCATCACGTGTAGCTCTCCCTGTGCACCACAAGTAACTGTCCCATCTCCCACTACACTACAGGTAATTGTCCCCAGTTTCACCGCAGGTAACTGTTCCACCAGAGGTAACTCCCTTCTTTCTTACTACACGTATATATAACAGTCCCCTGTCCCACTACAGGTAACTGCTCCACCAGAGGTAACTCCCTTCTTTCTTACTACACGTATATATAACAGTCCCCTGTCCCACTACAGGTAACTGTCCCACCAGATCGAGGGAACTGCCCCCTCTCCTTCTGCAAGAAAATATTTGAACAGTTATCCTGTCGCGTCTGTACTGACGATAGTGTGATGAAGATATATGATCAGTTACCCTGTCACATATGTACTGATGATGTGTGTGGTAAATATATATTATTAACAGTTATCCTGCCGTGTTTGTATGTACTGATAAGCAGAGTGAACAGTTATCCTGCTGCGTCGTTTGAAACTGCTGAAGATATGTTAACAAACAGTTGTCCTGTTGCGTCTGTACTGATGATGGACGGTTAACCTGTCGCATAATCCTGTGCATAGCTAAGTTAATTTGTGATGTCGCAATTCTATTGTTAACACAGCTGTTCTACAACGGCGCCATCTACCGGACTACGAAATCCGCTAGGTGTTTGCGCAAATAAATATACAGTTTCGTCAATCTTTATGGGTTGCCGTCAGAGAGATTACACCATTTAAACTTGCTGGCATTTATCATTCCGTACTTGGGGAACACCAGGGAAACTTTTGAAACTGTTTTTTTAGCCTTGGCGTTGTTCACATAAATAAAGGTATTTTTGCCCACTTCAGGGGGTGATTTAGGGGGCATATTCCACCACCAAGACGCGGCAGCAACTCATTTTTGTGATGTGTGGGGACGGTTCCTCTAACACATAGGGTCAAACACTTTGGCCCTTTTTACATAAATAAAAGTGCTGGGCTCCCGCTCTACTATGGGAAGTCGTCTTCAGGAAGGTAGAGAGAAACAAGCCAGATAGCCTAGAGGATCTGTGGCAGCTGCTTCGTGCTGCATGGCAGGCCATCCCAGTGGACACTGTCCAAAACCTGGCACATTCAATGCCGATGCGATGTGCAGCGGTGATTGCTGCTAAGGGCCATTGTAGAACAAATATTTTTACCGGTACTTTATACAAGTATATATATATATATTAATTGGCCTATAATCCAAATTCATCAAATTATATATTAAAGTATGTCTTTTTTGCAAATTGTAGTGAAATTATTCATTCAAAATTGATTCATTCCTTCGTTTCAATCTATTACTACCGTGACAAACGAAAGCATTAAATGATTTGGCCTTCGCGAGCCTCATGACTATGCATGAGGCAACACTATAGCCGTTCCGGACAACAACGTAAACATCCGGTCTGCGTGTGCGACGGAGGCCCATCCATTCAAGTCGCTAGCGGTCTGACAGCCGAAGCTAGTGTCCCGTGGAGACATGTCGACTCGCTTCTTCCGACGGACCGTCAGGTCTCAAGACCCACTAGATCTACTCGAACGTATGTTAAACAGGACTACGTTGTCAACGAAACGGATAGTACACGGGCATATTATCGGTAGGTATATTGTCAACACAACAACAACGTCGACAACACTGTCAACACTAGACAACGTCAACAGTGGCTGAACAAAACGCCCGCAGAATAGATCTGTATTTACTATTGGGTAATTGGCTGTAATGTATACGACACACTGGTTATAGTCAGCCACACTCAGTGCCGGTGCCATGCAGTGGAGTCGATTCAATCAATGCCCGGTAATTGGTGTAGCGTGTAGACTATAGGTGTAGCCAACGTTTGTCACTGTAGTGTAACAAGGTACCTGGTTAATTAACTTTCACCTAATCGTTAGTTGTTCTAGTTGTAGTTGGTTTGCTCCCAGCCGGCCATGTTCATCGTTTTTGACATTTTGTTATTGCCAAGTCCAAGAGAGTAGATGGTCTTACACCTCAGACTTTAATTGTTTGTTCATCATTTATATTGTAAATTATAATATTCTTAAGTTAACACTAGAATAAATATGTTGACGATATTGAGGCCTATATGCTGTCCGCCATTTAATAATCCCAGCATTGTTCACAATTTGAATGACTATATGAACCATTCAAATGTTGTACATATATTAAGACAATCAGATAGTATACACACAGGGGGGGGGGGTTAACTGCAAGTTCCAGCAAACTTCCTGCTAATGATTATCATCTCTGACTTATCTGATTCTGGATAACTTCAGGAGCAGAGAAGGTCATTTTTGACATATAGTCCCACTGCCAGCATTAACATAATCAGCATATAATTTGTTCCATTAATAATATTAAATTTATATAGCTTAATTGTTATTTTCTGTGAGAATGAAAGTTTTCCGTTATCAGATCTATACTGTGGTCAGCTGTTGCTTCACGAACATTACTTTCTGTCCTTTAGTTCTTCTTCTGTCCTTTAGTTCTTCTTGCTGTAATTGTCTGAACTATGTAGGTCTTTTAGGCATTTCTCATAACTATGAGTTCTTGAAAGAATTTATTAAATAAATGGTTGAAATGATGCAGGTTTGTTAATGAAAAAACTGAACTGGCCAATAATGGCTGTGATTGATGTGGATGGCTCCATGTGGGCTGTTCGTGCAGTAAAAGGCACACTTTGAATGGCAAAACATGATTTCTGGCTAAGGGCCTGAGAATGAGTGGCAAGGGGAAGCTGCATGTCTGGGTGGCAAACCTAACCAGACATTGAGTACTGAATACGGGATTACGAGCAGAATTCATTTCTCTCAAGCAGAACTGTTTTTTCTCAGCGGGAAGTGCATTAAGTAAATAAACGAGAGTGACTGTTTGGCCAGTTGCATATATATCAGACCTGGGGCCAAGTACATTTTCATGAGTACAAGTATGAGTACGAGTACTTTGACAATGGATGAGTACATTGCTAAAAGCTGAGTATGAGTGCAAGTACGAGTACATTCTCATGAGTACGAGTAAAAGTACGAGTACATTTAAAAAAGATTAAATATTAAATAATAACGTGTTTTATTAATTAATCTAATTTATATAACTCAGCACATGTGAATATACAATGGCAGTTGATCAATATTTTTATGAGGAAAACTGAAAACCTCTTTATTTCGTTGGCATTCATTTTAGTGGTATCCTATGATCTTATCAGCTATTTGCCATTGCACTGAATGAACAGGAGTTGTTCAAGGTTGTGTCTTAATTAGCCTGCACCATTCAGGGTGGAATATTAGAGAGGGTTAGCACATGTCCATATATTGATATAACAGGCTCAAAATCCCCTTTGGACTTTTTAGCCAGGCTGCAGGCATTATACTAGTATAGGAGACAGTCTGACTTGTACCACCTAATGTCCACCTTATACTTCTACAGAGGAAGACTGGCAGTTCTTGTTCTTAGCAGTTAGCACAGTCAGCCAGTGCTCAGTAGCATGGTCTCCAGACTACATCAAAGGCATTTCCTGTCTAATTGGTCAGTTAACTGCTAATTGACTCTTTATGGACATCCTGGTGGCTTAATTGAAAAAACAGGTTTATGTCCAAGTACAAGTACCAGTCCTTCAAAATGTACTCGAGTACACAAGTACCGAGTACTTCCGCCCCAGGTCTGATATATATATATATAGAGAGAGATAGCCTCTGGCCAGTAAACTAGCTGTCAGTATCTCTTGTCACCTGGTGTTGTAGAAGGTTCAAACTGATTGAAACAAAATCATTTGTTGTATATATCATTTTTGAATGTGTTACTGTGGAACTATCCTTAAAAGACTACACAAATATTATAGCCAATTTATGTAAAGTACACCAGGTTCAATCTAGACATTTTTTGTGAAACATTGAATGTATCTTATATGATGCGAAATCAGTGAAAACAGTATTTTTGTGTGGTGATCTTAACATAGATTTGCTAAAGCATGAGGATCTTAGCAGTATCAAAAACTTCCTTGATCTGATGTACAGTTTGGGTCTTTACCCCTTTGATAAACCATCCAGAATAACAGAGTGCTCAGCCACACTAATTGATAATATATTTACAAATAAATTGAAACACAACCTTACTTGTCGTATTTTATTCAATGATATCAGTGACCATTTACCGGTTTTTGCAATATGTGATTATTGTATAAATATAAAAGTCCTACAAGAAGGTCATTATAATAGAATGATAACTGGAGACACATTGGTTTCACTTTCAAATGAATTAAGTTTACAATCCTGGGACACTGTTCTAAACACAAATGATATTAATTATGCGTATGACAAATTCTTAAATATATTTACTAATGTGTTTAACAAACATTGCCCGGTAAAACAAGTTTTGAGAAAGTATTGTGTTAAAAATAAACCTTAGTTTACTAAGGGTTTAAAATGTGCCTGTGCTAAGAGAAAAAGGCTATACCAAGCATTTATTATAATCAGATCTGGTGAAGCAGAACACAAGTATAAAACTTTTAAAAATAAAGTGACAGCAATATTAAGACTCACTGAAAAAACCCACTATAGCACATTGTTAGAAAAACACAGAAATACTGTCAAGGAAACTTGGAAAATATTAAATAGTGTAATCAACAAACAATTTAATACATCTTTGTATCCTGAATATTTTATGAAAAATAACAAAATAATTTTGGACAAGATATTTATATAGCAAATGAATTTAACACTTTTTATACATGTTGGGCCTAATCTAGCAAAGCACATTTCATTACCTGCAAGGAATGTGTCTATTTATGATTACTTAGGGAAAAGACTAGAAAGTTGCATGTTTTAAAGTCCTGTTAATGATCAAGAAATTATTAGAATTGTTCAACATTTCAAAATAAAAATGTCAGCAGATTGTAATGACATTAACATGAGTATGATTAAGAAAATAATTATTCATTATTGTAAAACCATTTAGTCGTATATGCATTGTATCCTTTCAATTAGGTGTATTTCCGAGCAAACTGAAAATTGCCAAAATTGTTCAAATTTTTTAATCTGGAGAAAAGGGTGTATTTACGAACTACAGACCTATCTCATTGTTACCACAATTTTTTTTAAATACTAGAGAAACTATGCAGTGACAGGCTGCACAAATTCATAAACAAGTATGATGTACTTTGTCCAAGCCAGTATGGCTTTAGATCTAACATGTCAACTTCTCTTGTTTTTCTGGAATTGGTTGAAGAAATTACCAGTGCATTTGATCATAATAAAATATGCTATTGGTGTATTTGTTGATCTAAAAAAGCATTCAACACTGTTGATTGTGATATACTTGCCAAAAAACAAAATTTTTATGGTATTCGTGGCACAGCTCATAAATGGATTGTGAGCTATCTGGAAAATAGAAAGCAATTTGTTCAGTATAATAATTGTGACTCTGGGGTACTTGATGTATGATATGGTGTTCCACAGGGATCTATTTATTATGTATATCAACCAAATTTGTAATGTCTCAGAAGTATTTTAATATATTCTATTTGCTGATGACACTAACTTATTTTGTTGTGATTTTGATCTAGATGAACTTATCCGGAAGACAAATGCTGAATTAGACAAGCTTCATGTATGGTTTGCTGTAAATAGGTTATCACTAAATTTTACAAAGACTAATTACATGATATTTGGAAATCATACATTGAATTCAAGTATTCTGATATAGATAAACAAGCAAGAAATCAATAGAGCTGAAGTCACTAATTTTTTAGGTATTCTGACTGATGACAGATTAACATGGAAAAATTACATTTCTTTAGTGAAATAAAAACTGTCAAAGTGCTGTGCAATTATATACAGTGCTAGTTTCTTGATTAACAGTTGTGGCATGTCTATATTATACCACTGACTCTGTTTGCCTTATATTATGTACTGTGCTGAAATATGGGGCAACACTTACTCAACAAATGTTGAATGCCTAGTCTTGCTACAGAACAAGGTAATAAGGTTGCTATGCAGTGCTAAGAGATTGGACCATTCATCAAGGTTATTTTATAATCTGCACATTCTTAAAATACCTGATATAGTGGACTTAAGAACTGCTATAATTATGCTTAAGGCATATCATAATAACTAATTTGAAAAGTATGTGTCTATCGATTAAAGATGTTAAGCTCTGGAATTCGCTTGATCAATCACTAATTTGTTGTCAAAATATTAATCATCATGCATTTAATGAGCAGGTATTTAAAAAAAAGACTGGTGTTGGGGTTTTATTATTATTAACTTAACTTCTTCTTTTTTAAAGAATGGCCTGCCTTGATTGGTCATGAGAATTATGTTGTATGTATTATGGTGAGGTCAAATGGGTAATTACAAACAGTGTTAAACAGTATTACGTATGTATTTGGTTAATAGGGCAAGTAATCATAAGTTCTACTGTTCTTCTTGCCTTTTTTTAACAATTGTATATAACTATAATTTAATAATTTGCTACATTATGTCTGTTGTTGTTGAAATAAAGTTTCATTAATTAATTAATTCATTCATTCAAGTTGCAAAGAAGGAGCTTAGCCAGAGACCTGTCTACCTGTGGTCAAGACTGGCAGATGACTGGTGGAATTTACAGGGGGCCAGTTGGCCACTAGATTAAATGATAATTCCTGCTGTAGTGACTCATATTAATGACTAACATTGGCACAACTGGTAGTTAAACAAATTGAATTGACCAGTATTTATAAAAAATAAATTGGCCAATAATGGCTGTGATTGATGTGGATGGCTGCCATGCAAACAGGTCACACGCTAAAAGGTACACTTGTGATTAATTCTAGGCTGGCAAAAAGTAATTTCTGGCTAAGGGCCTGTTGGAATGTCTCATAGTTGTGGATACCTTAATTTTCAATTGGAAATACAAAGATGTCATGTATATGGTGTGCAATACAACAATTAAGTGTGCCATCTTAGTTCTATGTTGTCTAATTTAAACATTTGAAGTATCTTTTCTGACTGATGTACCTTTGTTGAAGTGGTTTAACACCACATTATTACATAAATCTGTGTAGACTCAAAGCCCATTACAATACCAATTCATAGATTGCCGAGGGCATTCATTACACAATATCATGCCTGACCCAGCAGGATATCATTATGACTTAATCTATGTCTAATTGACATTATTGATTAGTAGTTCTTGTTTAATCGTGTATGTGAATATCTTACCTATATTGATCTGCTGTTGGTACGATGCAGGTTCTTACTTCCTAATCTTAGTGGTTGGTATTGATTAACAATTTAATACAGTGTCTAGACGTGAACATGAACAATGGTGTCTAGATTTCAGGCTGTAAGTTAAGATTACATCGGCCTTATTGTGTCCATAATTTGTAAAGGGAATGTGTTATAATGGAGGATTTTACCCACATACTCACAAGTGCTCAGCTGAGAGTGCAGGTGTTATGATTTACATTTTGTTCTATTTATGCATGTTTTCACACACAAGTAATGCTTGAAACCGCATGGTTTAGCCAATTACCTTAAGGCTGGTTTCAGTCTGTTACATTTGTCAATTACACAGCATTGTAAAAACTGAATTGCAATAGAATTACAACACTTCAAAAACCATTTACATTGATGTTGCTGAAAACATATTTATTCATTTTTAAAGTGAACTAATTCTGAAAATGTTGAATTGCAGCTGCAGTGATATATATTTGCAATGACATCATTCACAAATCTACCAAATGTATGCTTTGATTATAAATAATTACACAATTACACTTGAACCCACCAATTCGTTAAAATAACCTCGAGGAAAGATAAAAAACAACTGCAATATACATGCACAAGCATGCACAAGCATGCACAAGCTCGCACATGCATGCACACATGCACACACATACACTGACAAACACATGCACATGTCATGGCATATACATGCATGTGCACACATACACGCACACACAAGCACACGCAAACGCACGCACGCACGCACGCACGCACACACTATTATTTTCAATTGTGTATATTTTCAGTAACTGAGTGCTCCTGCTAGCAACATGAAGTGGCTTTATGGGAGAACCCTTGACGTTTTATATAATTTAATAACCTAATCGATAATTCAAATATAATGCATTAGATTCTGATTCAATGTGTATGTTAATTTTGTCTAAACACACTTATATGGCGGAGTCTGTCATAATCAGAGATAGGAGGAATCATACTTAATTACATTGCTCAAAAATTGCAAAAATATTATATTGAATTACATTGCCATAATAATTATAATCATAATTACAACTTCCAGGTGCATAATTATGCTGACCAGGTCACAAATGCAATTAATGTAGTCAAATATGGGTTCATTTCATTAAGAAATCCGATTTGTCTGCATTTGCTCCAGCTGCTGGTGTGCTATCACTTATATACTGTATCTGATGACAACTAGGAAACTGTCAACAATGTCAAGACAATGACTAAACCGTTAATGTAATTGTTAGCAATTACACTCATTTCTAACTAATCCTGCTCATATTTGTCTTCATGGAGCCCGGTGGTGCTGTGTCTAGAGCATCGGAGTCTCAATCAAGAGAACCCGGGTTCGAATTGCAGCATGGCTAAATGCTTCCCAGAGAAGTCGAGATGATGTTCGATTGAATATTTTGATTATTTTACTCATACGTTTGATTTGTAATCACATAAATTATTGCTAATCAGTTACATTTGTGACGTAATTACCTTAAATGTTTCTGGTCGTATTTGGGTAAAATGTGTTGCTGATTATCAGAGCTTGGTGAAGCAGCCGTAAAGAAGACAGATGTTGTGTTGGATGACGGACGAGACCAGGCAGTGAGAGAGGCATTGGTGATAGCTGAGAGGAGACACACACGTGAACTGACAGCAGCTCTCCAACGACTGGAGAGAGAAATGATGCGAGAAAAAACCATAGCCTTAGCGAGGCAGAAACAGGCGAGTGTGCTACTAAATGGTCAATAAGTTAAACGTTGCTTGTATACATGCTTCATGTGGGCAGTTGGGTGGTGCACTCATTAAATCTGGTTGATGTAAACAAAGCACTGAATTTATGGATCCAGAAACTGATGACATAAACATTTTGCACATTACCTCTATCAAGTTTTGCTTGCCAACAATGTCCATACATATTACAATACTAGGTTGGCATAACATCTGCCAGACCAATCCATCCAGCATATATATATATATACGACAGAATGACCGATGTGTCCATATCTGCATCTGCCACTGTATAAACTTGTCGGACCTTGTTGCTAGCTAGGTAATAGGTCACATGATGGATACGTGGATATAAAATATGCTAATATTTAAAAAATAAGCAAAAATTCCTGTCACCTGATGGGATGCAATGGCAGTTGACAGTCGTGATAGATAGATTTACCAAATGTTACAAAAAACAGAGCATCATTACATAAACACCATAACGCACTCACAGATACTTGTTCAAAATGATGAAGGTTGGAGACCAATGGAATTTCAAGTCCTTCGATAGACCCTAATTATGTTAGTGTAGAATTGTCAGAATAATATTCATATTGCTATGCTATTAGCATGAGGGTAGACATGCATTATTGTGTCTGTATCTAGTGGGAGTCACCCGGGAGTCACCCTGGAGTCACCCGTCCCTTTATGATATAATCTTTTTTTCTTATCATACTTTTTTATACTTACCACTTTTTTATGTCGACTCAATTACAGTATATTGTATGGGTTTTTGTTTTCGTAACAAATTATACTGTTGTATTTTGCATTTTGGGAAAAATAAATATTTCCTGTTCCAGGAAATCTATGATGCGGAAGCCGTTTTCCCATAGTTTTTGCCGTATACACGTGGCTCCTGTGATTGTTAGGTTACATTTTACGTATTATGCACACATTATATTTTACACTCTGAACAACTGATTTATCCCGTAAATTGTGAGAATCTTGACATATTTTGAAAAGAATTAGGTCTTACGTCCTATTCTAGGTAGCTGTCATAGATTAATCCATGAAAGTTTGTTGTTCGAGGTTCATGCCGTTTAAGAGAAAAAGGTTTACCTACCCGCATACGCAAGCTCAATTATAAGTATATATTATAACGGTGTAGTTGTTTTCTTTGTAGTATTTTGAAGATTTGTCCGAGCGAGTCGCGACACAGAGAGACCGTGTGGAACAAGAGAGGACCCGAGATTTGAAGAGGTAAGTTCCACCGAACTCAAAACTACAAAACTAACGATGCTCAGAATTTCAGCTATGTTAAACAAAAAATTGTATTCAGTGTTGTAGGAAATTGTTTATGTATGTTTCATATTTTTCAATATTATTATTATTCATGATGTTTGAAGTCCATTTGTTAAATTGAGATGATATGTGTGTTAATTTAATAGAGTCAATGAATTAAGTTGATGGAGGCCACATTTAAGTTGAAGAAGTCCATGTGTTAAGTTAGCGGTTCTTAATGTGTGGGTTACGACCCAAATTTGGGTCGCCAAGCCATTTTGAGTGGGTCGCCAAGAGTCTTCAATCATTCTCCGCATCACACATTATTTTCCTGATCAAATATTGCTTTAATCAGCATACCCAGACACAGCATACTGTCTATCGAATTGTCTGCCACCTTATTATCACCAATAAAAACTGAATATTTGTAATATCCGTCAGGCATTGTCAAGATCGTACGATCTTCCCGACTACCGGTATCTCTGTTACCTTTGTATTTGATATGCATGGAGTGTCCTCTCTCTTAGGAGATAAACTAATGAACAGCGCTGACTTGGCGATTCCTCCGTGTTCAGCAGTCAGGTGTAATTAATGTTGTAAATTATCATTTATTTATTTATTGTGTTAGTTACGTATATTTATTTTTAGTTGCAGTCTGAGATTGTCCATCTTTTAAATACACATATAATTTACATTTCATATAATGTGCAAAAGTCAGATAAAACTGTGCAAAAGACGAGATACTATGTCCTTATATCATGCCAGCCATACTTTTATTATTCCGATGGCCAGACGTGGCGACTGGTAAATTCCAAAGCATAATTTATAAAATAACATATCAAATGCCAAAGAGACGTAATTTTTTATAAGATACCAAATATGATCAAATAAGTCATTAATGTTCATGTTGTACATACAAGTTCTTGGAAACACCTAAAAAAAATTATTTAACGCAGAATGCAACTTTAACTGTTTTAAGGCATGGGTTGCCCAACTTATCCCATAACCAACTTTTGGGTCGCTGCACAAAAAGGTTAAGAACCGCTATGTTAAGTTGATGGAGTCAGTGTGTTAAGTTGATAGAGTCAATGTGTTAAGTAGATGGAGTCCATATGTTAAGTTGATGGAATCAATGTGTTAAGTTGATGGAGTCAATGTGCTAAGTTGATTGAGGCAATGTGTTAAGTAGATGGAGGCAATGTGTTAAGCTGAGGGACTCCATGTGATAAGTTGATGGAGTGAATGTGTTAAGTTGATGGAGTCATTATGCTAAGTTGATTGAGTCAATTTTTTATATGGATGGAGTCAATGTGTTTAGTAGATGGAGTCCGTCCATGTGTTAAGTTGATGGAGTCCATGTGTTAAGTAAAAGGAGTCAGTGTATTAAGTTGAGGGAGTCCATATGATAAGTTGATGGAGTGAGTGTGCTAAGTTGATGGAGTCAGTGTGTTATATAGATGGAGTCCATGTGTTAAATGAATGGAGTTCATGTGTTAAGTAAATGGATTCCATGTGTTAAGTAGATGGAAATATGGAGTCCATGTATTAAGTAGATGGAGTTAATGTGTTAACTTGAGAGTCCTTACATTAAGTAGCGGGAGTTCATGCATTAAGTTGTGCGAGTCATCGTTTTATCTAAATGGAACCTTAAAAAAGAAAATTACTCAACATACCAGGTAGACTGTAAATCAGTCTATGTTTGCCTAACAAATCACCATATACCACCACTGCACTAAATGCTATTGAAAGCAGTGACTACCGGTACCTGGTATGTGCAATTGGCCAAATGGTCTTTCTTCTTTATTTACTTACTGATTAATGCAATATTGATGCCGATACTTGCACAGCTGTATATGCAGTGACTATGCATGCACTTTTGATGAATTATGTATGTATTTAGTGGATTATCTGCCCAGGCAAGCACTGTTTATTTACATGGATCTCCTTTCTCTTGTTGTACAATGCTCCTGGAAACCAGAGTGTTGCTATCAATAATGCATTATTTGATCCATGTTGTATACTCATAGCTAAGGCAAAGGTGTCAAATTTCTCAATCTTGAATAGCGCATTCCTTAGCTTATAAACAAGTGTGGGTGCTTAGTGTATTATTTGTACAGCGTATGTGAACCACGTTACACCAATTTACTAGTAGGCATGTCTGTTTCATACTTGCCATCTAAATTATAATTTCTTCTCTCTTAGAGTCTGAAATGATCTGTATTACTATTACGGGTTATTTACGAAATTATAATTCAGATGACAAGTATGAAATAGATTTGATATTTTGTTTGCCTGTTTCTAAATTGTGTCCATTTTGGCCATTTGAAAGTTGCTTTCTCCCCTCCCTCCCTCCCCACCTCCCTCCCTCCCTTCCTCGCTCCCTCCATTCTTCCCTCCCTCGCACCCCCCCTGCCCCCTCACTCCCTCCCTCCCTCGCACCCTCTCTCCCCCTCCCTCGCTCCCTCCCTTCTTCCCCTCCTCCCTCTGTGACATTGCACTAGCCGGCTGCCAGACTTGTCTGTCAAGGGATTTAACGTTTGTATCCATCAACTGTCATTTTGAGACTTGGGCAATTTATGTTGCTCCACTTTGTGTGTGTCTTTCCTCCCTCCCTCCCCCCTGCCTCCCTCCCTCCCTCTCTCACTCCCTCCCTCCCGAGGTGCTTTTAGTACTACACATGCTAAACAATTCTGTATACGTTGGAGTTTAGCTAAGTTCTTTTTAGCAGTATCGTTTGGGAGTGAGTTGCAGTAGTCAAGGCGACTGCTAATTAGAGATACTGATATTGTTTTAGCAGTAGATAAAGACAAATCACGCCGAATTTGGCGGAAATCACATATATGGTAGAAGTTTTAATTTACTTGCTTCCATCCACAGCAAGATGTCATTGAGACAGTCATTCAAAGTTGATAGAGATGTCAGTGTGTCAGTTGGTGAAAGTGATATATACACCTGTGTATCGTCAGCATACAAATGATGATTTATATTATAATTAGTTATGACTCGACTAAGGGATGTAGTGTATAAGCTAAACAGAAAAGGGCCAAGTACAGAACCTTGTGAGACACCAAATGGAAGATGTTCTGAACAAGACAGTGAGCCAGATATGTTAATGATTTGGTATCGGTCTGAAAAATATGAACTAAACCACTGAAGAGCCATGCCAGATATACAAAAATGTCTATTAAGGCGATGTAAAAGAATGTCGTGATCTATTGTATCAAAAGCAGCTGATAGATCTAGTAAGGCGAGAGCAGTCAATTTGCTATTATCCATACTGCATACAATGTCATTGTGTGTTTTAAGAAGAGCCATCTCAGTTGAATGAAATCGCTTATATGCAGATTGTAGATTATTTGATAAATGCTGTGAATAAATGTGTTCATGGAGTCGATTTGCAACAACCTTCTACAATACTTTCGACAGAAAATTAAGATTTGAGATAGGACGGTAATTACACTATTTAGTAGTCATCATCTGTTAACAAATTACACCATGAATGTCTTGAAGTTTATATATGTATAATATGTCTTTACATGTAATTTACTATAAGTTAACTATTGTATCTAAATAGACTCAATGACCATTGACCAAAATAAACTATATTCATTGTCATTGCTCCAAGGATGTGAATAAGCCTAGAAAGAGCGAAGTGAACCTCAGAGGAGAGGACACAATACTGAAACATTAGCATATTTTTTTATAAAAAATTTCTTCCAAGTGAAAATTCTCGAACAGATTCGCCCTGCTGTTGTGTGGCATTGCAACTGTGAATTGCTTGGTTGTGATCATTTCTAGTCATAAGATTGAAGGGCCAATGGCTTTTAGTGTCTCTTCCAAAAGAAAAAAACAAAGTGGGACAACTGAAATTGCCCAAGTTTTGAAATGGCAGTCGGTGGATGCAAAAATTAAATCCCTTGACTAACAAGTCTGGCAGCCGTCTAATGCAATGGCATAGAAAGCAACATTCAAATGGTAAAAAGGACACAGTTTAGAAACAAGTAAACAAAATATCAAATCAACATGATAATACAGATCATCTCATGTTCAGCCAGAGAAGAAATTATTTATAATATCGCTAGCAAGGACATTACAAAATTCCAACATGTCCAAAATTTGTTGGCAAGGGTAGTTACTGAATCTCCTCATTTTCTCGCTCAGTGTAACTTCTAAAATCACTGCTACCTGTGCGATATTGCAATATTTTAAAGATATGTACAATTACTTATCAACCCCTATCATCCAAGTAACCTGCATACCTACGTTCTGTGCTTACTCCAGCAAAGAAACCTAACCAGCTTCAGTCTGCAGATCTACTTTTTATTCCAATAGTTAAGACGAATGCTGGAACTCTGGCCTTTTCAGTTGCCGCACCAACTTTGTGGAACTTACTCCCTATTGCTCTTAAGTATGTAAACAAATATAGTTTCATTTCGCCTTCATATAAAAACCTATCTTTTAAATACTGCATATCCTCCTTAGCTTCTTAGCAATTCCATCCATCTGTTGACGACTTTTGCTCTGTACCTGACAATGAGAATGCTTAATCTTTTGGATTTGTTATGTCACTGAGCTCAGATTTTCCGATGATATTGGCGGTAAAGATGTAATTCTATTATTGTTATTATTTCTCAGATAGCAAATAAGAGCAAGACATGTCTAAGTTGGTGTAATGTCATTCACATGCACTGTACAAATAATAGGTGTAATTATACGATTTGATGTATTATCTCGACAGGAGACTGGGGAAGGAGAAGGAAGAAGCTTTAAGGCTGCAGTGGGCTGAGAGTGAGGAGAGGAAGAGGGATGCGGTGGAGGAAGCTTGCAAGTCATTGCAGGCGACGATGCAAGACGAATGGGCCGTTGAGAAAGCGCATGCAGTGGAGGAAGCCCTGGCAGCAGCCGAGGTGGGCATTATTTCATCATACACATGTGCAATACACCTGGGGTGAGACCACAATAGATCGCACATCGGCAGCCATTATAACCCCTCCTGTACTGGATGAATAATTTAACTATAGATTTTCTTTAAACTTTCTCAGCACATGAAACACTAATTAATTGGCCTCGTGTGGAAAATTTGTGAAAATCATACCTTTTTAGCAGACAAATCTTGATACCCCTAAATTTTATCTTAATGTGGTGATGGATTTTTAAATATTGGTGCATTCTGAAAAACAGCCATTGTGCGAATACACGAACGACTAGCGTATATTGATTGTACCTCGTGAAAGATCTAATTCAATATTTTCTGGTCCTACATGTCCCATGTAAAATCGTTTGAAACAAATTCACACATCACACCAAACCGCTATATCCAAGAGCTCGGTGAGTAATGGCGGACGGACACTAAATATGGTCTTACTCCAGCTGTGCAATGCAATTCTTATTTCATAAACACACATGTTGAAGTATGACCAGAATTATTTTGTTACGTCATGATACGGCCATTGCACTCAAAATTATATTGTTTTAATATTGTGTGGTAAGTGACTGGGGCGATAATGGACATAGTTTGCAACATTGAGTTTGAATTGGCTAAATTCTTCAATCATTAGGAGTATGAAATAAATGTCAATTGGTACCTTGCTAGATGCATTCTGCTGTGATTGTAGCTAACAATGGCATAGTAAGTATCCATAATCAGACATGCCATTTTATGTAATTATTACGTATATCAGCAGTAGGCCGTATACTGTGTTTAATACCAGTGTCATATGAAATATGGACCAGGTGATATTTGGACCCACGGGTTCCAAATATAAAATGTGGACCCCCCAATAGTGCAATGTTGAATGTAGCTGATACCACAAGTTGGTTCCACAAGTGTATATTCCGAAGACACGTTTTCATAAATGTTAAGATGGTGACATGGCATATACCTTACCTAACTAACGCCATTCATGCCACTAATGCCACTCATGCCATTCATGCCATTCACGTTGCTGTCTCATGCATTCTTTATTGTTTGATGTGTATATTATGTGAAAGTGCTGTTGATATATTCCTGTACGTTTGTGACTTTCAAAGTACGGGTGTGAGTTAATGAGTATTGTATTGATGCTGTATGTTTGTGACTTTCAAAGTACGGGTGTGAGTTAATGAGTATTGTATTGATGCTGTATGTTTGTGACTTTCAAAGTACGGGTGTGAGTTAATGAGTATTGTATTGATGCTGTATGTTTGTGACTTTCAAAGTACGGGTGTGAGTTAATGAGTATTGTATTGATGCTGTATGTTTGTGACTTTCAAAGTATGGGTGTGAGTTAATGAGTATTGTATTGATGCTGTATGTTTGTGACTTTCAAAGTACGGGTGTGAGTTAATGAGTATTGTATTGATGCTGTATGTTTGTCACTTTCAAAGTACGGGTGTGAGTTAATGAGTATTTTATTGATGCTGTATGTTTGTGACTTACAAAGTACGGGTGTGAGTTAATGAGTATTGTATTGATGCTGTATGTTTGTGACTTTCAAAGTACGGGTGTGAGTTAATGAGTATTGTATTGATGCTGTATGTTTGTCACTTTCAAAGTACGGGTGTGAGTTAATGGGTATTGTATTGATGCTGTATGTTTGTGACTTTCAAAGTACGGGTGTGAGTTAATGAGTATTGTATTGATGCTGTATGTTTGTCACTTTCAAAGTACGGGTGTGAGTTAATGAGTATTGTATTGATGCTGTATGTTTGTGACTTTCAAAGTACGGGTGTGAGTTAATGAGTATTGTATTGATGCTGTATGTTTGTGACTTTCAAAGTACGGGTGTGAGTTAATGAGTATTGTATTGATGCTGTATGTTTGTCACTTTCAAAGTACGGGTGTGAGTTAATGAGTATTGTATTGATGCTGTATGTTTGTGACTTTCAAAGTACGGGTGTGAGTTAATGAGTATTGCATTGATGCTGTATGTTTGTCACTTTCAAAGTACGGGTGTGAGTTAATGAGTATTGTATTGATGCTGTATGTTTGTGACTTTCAAAGTACGGGTGTGAGTTAATGAGTATTGTATTGATGCTGTATGTTTGTGACTTTCAAAGTACGGGTGTGAGTTAATGAGTATTGTATTGATGCTGTATGTTTGTGACTTTCAAAGTATGGGTGTGAGTTAATGAGTATTGTATTGATGCTGTATGTTTGTGACTTTCAAAGTACGGGTGTGAGTTAATGAGTATTGTATTGATGCTGTATGTTTGTCACTTTCAAAGTTCGGGTGTGAGTTAATGAGTATTGTATTGATGCTGTATGTTTGTGACTTTCAAAGTACGGGTGTGAGTTAATGAGTATTGTATTGATGCTGTATGTTTGTCACTTTCAAAGTACGGGTGTGAGTTAATGAGTATTTTATTGATGCTGTATGTTTGTGACTTACAAAGTACGGGTGTGAGTTAATGAGTATTGTATTGATGCTGTATGTTTGTGACTTTCAAAGTACGGGTGTGAGTTAATGAGTATTGTATTGATGCTGTATGTTTGTGACTTTCAAAGTACGGGTGTGAGTTAATGAGTATTGTATTGATGCTGTATGTTTGTGACTTTCAAAGTATGGGTGTGAGTTAATGAGTATTGTATTGATGCTGTATGTTTGTGACTTTCAAAGTACGGGTGTGAGTTAATGAGTATTGTATTGATGCTGTATGTTTGTCACTTTCAAAGTTTGGGTGTGAGTTAATGAGTATTGTATTGATGCTGTATGTTTGTGACTTTCAAAGTACGGGTGTGAGTTAATGAGTATTGTATTGATGCTGTATGTTTGTCACTTTCAAAGTACGGGTGTGAGTTAATGAGTATTTTATTGATGCTGTATGTTTGTGACTTACAAAGTACGGGTGTGAGTTAATGAGTATTGTATTGATGCTGTATGTTTGTGACTTTCAAAGTACGGGTGTGAGTTAATGAGTATTGTATTGATGCTGTATGTTTGTCACTTTCAAAGTACGGGTGTGAGTTAATGGGTATTGTATTGATGCTGTATGTTTGTGACTTTCAAAGTACGGGTGTGAGTTAATGAGTATTGTATTGATGCTGTATGTTTGTCACTTTCAAAGTACGGGTGTGAGTTAATGAGTATTGTATTGATGCTGTATGTTTGTGACTTTCAAAGTACGGGTGTGAGTTAATGAGTATTGTATTGATGCTGTATGTTTGTGACTTTCAAAGTACGGGTGTGAGTTAATGAGTATTGTATTGATGCTGTATGTTTGTCACTTTCAAAGTACGGGTGTGAGTTAATGAGTATTGTATTGATGCTGTATGTTTGTGACTTTCAAAGTACGGGTGTGAGTTAATGAGTATTGCATTGATGCTGTATGTTTGTCACTTTCAAAGTACGGGTGTGAGTTAATGAGTATTGTATTGATGCTGTATGTTTGTGACTTTCAAAGTACGGGTGTGAGTTAATGAGTATTGTATTGATGCTGTATGTTTGTGACTTTCAAAGTACGGGTGTGAGTTAAATGAGTATTGTATTGATGCTGTATGTTTGTCACTTTCAAAGTACGGGTGTGAGTTAATGAGTATTGTATTGATGCTGTATGTTTGTGACTTTCAAAGTACGGGTGGGTGTTAATGAGTATTGTATTGATGCTGTATGTTTGTCACTTTCAAAGTACGGGTGTGAGTTAATGAGTATTGTATTGATGCTGTATGTTTGTGACTTTCAAAGTACGGGTGTGAGTTAATGAGTATTGTATTGATGCTGTATGTTTGTCACTTTCAAAGTACGGGTGTGAGTTAATGAGTATTGTATTGATGCTGTATGTTTGTGACTTTCAAAGTACGGGTGTGAGTTAATGAGTATTGTATTGATGCTGTATGTTTGTCACTTTCAAAGTACGGGTGTGAGTTAATGAGTATTGTATTGATGCTGTATGTTTGTGACTTTCAAAGTACGGGTGTGAGTTAATGAGTATTGTATTGATGCTGTATGTTTGTCACTTTCAAAGTACGGGTGTGAGTTAATGAGTATTGTATTGATGCTGTATGTTTGTCACTTTCAAAGTACGGGTGTGAGTTAATGAGTATTGTATTGATGCTGTATGTTTGTGACTTTCAAAGTACGGGTGTGAGTTAATGAGTATTATATTGATGCTGTATGTTTGTGACTTTCAAAGTACAGGTGTGAGTTAATGAGTATTGTATTGATGCTGTATGTAACTTGAAGGAGACATTCAAGACAAGGGAAGAGGAGTCGATACAGAAGACACAGGAAGCATGTGAGAAGGTGTCAAGAGAAGCAGTGGAGACGGTCGCCAAGGAACACGCATTGGAGATCGGCAAACATGAACAACGGTATGCACATTTAAATTACCGTATTCATTCAATAAACCATACATTCCATAATTAGTGTACCCTTTTAGCAGTATTAGACACTGTAACAGCTATTGCCTATGCCAACCTTGACTGTTCAATCCATCGTTGTAATTTAATTTCTACCAATGTCACACTAGACTCAAAGCTCTGTGATGAAAAAACATCGAGAGGTCCACCTAAATTATCAGACTTTACAGTGTTGTGGTATCCTGTTATCCACATACGTGAGATGCACAAATCGCTTGCAAGTCACTACTGCTGAGATGGCTCAACCCAGAAACCCCAGGAACCCCAGAAAATGGGTATGCTTATTGGCCGCTCCTCTGCATTTTTTGGTTTGCCTCAATAACTGAATCTCTCACAGTTGAGCAAGGTGTCAAAAAATATACAACACAGAAAAGTAACTATTATTGTAGATTTTCAGTGTGTCCGTAAACATACTCTCTCCTAATACAAACTGTCATTACGGTGTGCACAATTACTGCTGTGAAAATTTTAAAAAGGTTTCATACCAAATTTACAGAGAGGAATTATAGATGCTTATATCAATGTTGTACCTGAACGTTCCTCTACATGTGCGTTCGTAGCAGACATAACGTAAAGCTCTATATTCTACTTCTAATTCTGCCCATTGTTTCTACCCATTCCAGCACTGCTGTTTCTCAGAAAGAAATTATATATTGGTGTCGGATAAGATTTTTATCTAGATGATATTTAGATACCAGCTCCACTGCTTCTGCCATTTCATACCAACAACTAACAAAATGGCCCCCTTAAAAACTAGGATCTGTCCTGTCACCATTCCTTCTGATTTACATACAAGGCTGCTTTATTGTAATGGTGTCCCTTAGTTAATATACAGTCATGTCTTGTTTACCCATATGCTTCGGTTACCAATGGTTATGGCTGGAGTAACTTATTAAGCAGATTAGTATTATCTCCCCTGTTATAACTTTTCTCATTTATTATTAGCATACGCCTACCCATAGGGCACTAAACCAAGGGCAACTGCAGCCATTACAGTATTTTGAACTTAAACTCGTTCTCATGACCATTGCATGAAGGAGATACAAGTTTTAATATAACACCAAAACAACACCACCTGGGGAATGACAAACAACTAAATTTGTCCACAGAATAAACTAAAAAAATAGCTCAAAGTAACTACTGTTTTTAAAAATCCATCGTCAATTGATATATCAGAGGTGACAGATTGAAGCATGCGAATGAATATAGACAGAGGAGAGTTGACGAGCCAAAAATAGCTGTCTAACTCATGTGACCCGCCACAGTGAAGTGGGCATTAAGTCACACAGGCCTATTCTGCAGACAAGCCAAAATAGTTGTCTACGTCATGTTCCTTCAATTTTGTGATTTTGGCAGAAATGCACTTATATTAATGTCATCTTTCAATGCCTGTCAACAAACAATCGAAAATGATATATTAAAAAGAATAGACAATCTGAGTCAAAGTTGCCTCGTTTCTCAAAACGTTTCTGCTTCAATTTGAACAATAAACCTAAAGCTATTGAAGTTATTTCAACAAATGAAGTACCATTTGAAACCTCATCATCTGTGGAATTCACGAAGGTACAAAACTCCATTTCACAATTTTTTTATTTAATATCCACTGTGCTGTACAGGTCACATATTGTGTAATGTATCATATGTCTTATTCCAGACCAAAATTGGCCTGACAATTATTAAGGTCCAGAAAAATACATCAAGCTTGGCTTCTCAGCCCAACAGCTCAAATTTGGGCCCATTACGAGTTGGCACATGACTGGCCCAGTGCAGATGTTATGTACCGGTATGTGTGTTTTGGAACTGTGCACCAACAAACATGACTCCCAATTTAGAAAATATAAACGCATTGCTGTATTATGTAAATGTTTATATTAGCAACATGTCTCTATGTATTTACCAGTTTTTAGCTGAAAACATTTTCATAAAAGTACAAGTTTTATAGCAACTATTTTAGTATTTAAAATACTGTGCATTACCAATGCACCCTATTGACGTTTCTCGATCCGTCAGATGGCGCCACATAAGCAGTGATGATGTGTTTTCTTACCACATTAATAACGACTTATGGCATTAATTTTGAATGTATAGCTCCATTGAATGATTAACTTTAATGAGGAAACCCGGGATACATATGATATTTACTGTTAATAGATTTATTTACAGTCTAGTAGATTATTAAAATCAAAACGTTGCACCTAGCGAGCATATTGGTAACCAAGACAATAATGTTTGAACACATAATTTTTAAATAGCCTGCCCTGCTTAACTGATTATTTACACATATTTATTTATACATACATGCTCACAAACTAATCCATGTAGCATATAAAAATGTCTTGTTAAAAATAACTTGATAAACCGATCTCAACATGGGTCTCTAAAAGCAAAGTCATTCTTAAGGGAAGACATCACTAAGTGGGTAGATGAGGGATCACAGTAGATATCATCTACTTAGATTTTCAAAAAGCTTTCGGCAAAGTTCCAGATCAAAGATTACTGCTTAAACTAAAGGCCCATGGCATAGGATATGGTATAATTAACTGGATAGAAAATGGCTGATTGACAGAATACAACAGGTAGTTGTTGGTGGGGAGGCTTCAAACTGGAAATCAGTTTTGAGTGGGGTTCCACAGGGATCAGTATTGGGACCTATATTATTCTTAATATATATCAACAATTTGGATGATGATATAACAAGCAAGGTGTTGAAATTTGCGGATGATACAAAAGTGTCTACAAGGGTTAAAAGTGATGGAGATAGACAGCATTTACAAGATGATCTTGACAGGTTGATCAAATGGTCTGAAAAGTGGCAAATGTTGTTCAGTTTTGGGAAATGTAAATGCCTCCACACAGGACATGGGAACGAAGATGTACAATATACAATGGGGGGTACTATACTAAGTACTACTGTAAAAGAAAAGGACTTAGGGTTAACCATTAGTGCTGATATGAAGGTTTCAGAGCAGTGTGGAATTGCAGCTTCAAAGGGAAATCAAATCCTTGGATTAATTAGGCGAAATATAGTGTATAAGAAAAAAGAACTAATAATACCGCTGTACAAAACAATAGTGAGGCCTCATTTAGAATATTGTATACAAGTGTGGAGACCATACTGCAAGAAGGAAATAGATATGCTAGAAAGAGTACAGAGGAGAGCGACTTAAATGATGCCAAAACTGAGGGATCTTAGTTATGAAAAACGCCTAAAAGAATGTGGTTTAACAAAACTAGAGACCAGGAGATTGAGAGCAGATCAGATAGAAATGTTTAAAATATTCAATGGTTATGAAAATATTCATAGAAATATTTTTTCTCAGTTAAGACTGATAGAAAGACTAAAGGACAAGAAGTTACATTAGTAAAGGAGCAGTGTAGATTAGATATAAGAAAGTTCTCATTTTCACTAAGGACTGTAAATGAATGGAACAGATTATCTGCTGTGCTAGTAGTGTGAATGTTTAAAAATAAAATTGACACATACCTCAGAAGGACGGGATACATGTAGGTATAAAGGTTGGACTCTCGATAAGCCAAAGGGCTTCCTTGTCCACCTACCATCTAGAGTTAATCCTCTGGGTGGCAATCTTGTTAAATCATTGCCACATTAACAAGTCCTAAATTACTTCTTATGCTAATAATCAGTGTCCATATTCACTATCCATAAGCAGAAATTATATGTATATATATTTATATATACAATGTATATATATTATAATGGTAAGTTCAGATGTGACTTTGGGGAATTAATTTATGGTTCAGTTGTTCCTGCCAAAAGGTTGCATTGTTTTGCCAAACTTATAATGTGTAAACATAAAAAGTAAGCAGGTTCTTGCATATTGCCACACTAGGTATTAAGTTACTCCTTTGAGAAGATCGAGAAATAAAACTATCGTGGAGTACACACACTGCTACAGTGGCACCACCTAGCAAGTGAAACGTGTTAATGCAAATGGTTGCTAATACTAATAGCAATCTCGGATAATAAAAATCACGATTCACACGGTCACACCACACATTGGTGGGGAAGGGGTGTACCAATACCAAACGCATAATAATGTTTTTTGGACATTGTGAACTGATGAGACCAACCGTAAAGCATCTGTTTGTTCTTACCTTTCAGACATAATCAGCTGCTGAAGATGCTTAAATCGGAGGCTGAGATCCGACATAAAATAGAGCAGGACTTTCAGGTAGGCCAACACTGACAGCTGGACAGGGAAGCATATTATATGAAAATGTCAGTGATTGTCTATTGTGTTGATAAAGAATAATAATAATATAACTTTATTTGTCCATAGTTGTAACTTGTCCATCCTATTGTCCATTCCTTCCTCCCACCCTCCTCATGGTCTCATTCTCTCGATCCCTCCTGCCCTCTATCCTCCCTCACTGGCTCCCTCCCTCCCTCCCCCCTCCCTCCCTCCCTCCCTCCCTCTCTTCCTCTCTTCCTCCCTCCCTCTGTCCTCCCTCACTCCCTTCTTCCCTCCCTCACTCTATCGATCCCTTCCTCACTTACTTCCTCCCTCCCCCCATCCTCCCTGACTCCCTCCCTCCATCCTTCCTCACTCCCTTCCTACCTCTGTCATGCTCTTATTTTCTCGCTCCCTACCTCCCATTCTCCCCTCGCTCTCATTCTCTCGATCCCTCCCTCCTTATCTCCCTCCCTTCTTGCCTTCCTCCCTCCCTCCCTCCCTCCCTGCTTGCCCCCTCCGTCAATCCCTCCTTTCCTCCATTCCTTCATCGACCCTCCTCTCTCCCTACCTCTCGCACACCCTCCCTCCCCCTCTCTCGGTCCCTCCCTCACTCCCTCCCTTCCTCCCTTCCTCCCTCCCTCTGTATTTCCTCACTCCCTGCCCCCTCCCTCAGTCCATCCTTCCCTCCATTCCTTCCTCCCACCCTCCTCTCTCCCTACCTCCCGCATTCCCTCCCTCCCCCCTCTTGGTCTCATTTTTTTTATTCCTCCCTCACTCCCTTCCTCCTGCCCTCTATCCTCCCTCTCTCCCTTCCTCCCTCCCTCCGTCCTCCCTCACGCCCTTCCTCTCTCCCTCACTCTCTCTCTCTCTTACTCTCTCAATCCCTCCCCGACTCCCTTCCTCCCTCCATCCATCCTCCCTGACTCCCTTCCTCCCTCCCTCCCTCCCTCTCTCTTACTCTCTCCCTCACTTCCTTCCTCCCTCCCTCCCTCCCTCCCTCCCTCACGCCCTTCCTCTCTCCCTCACTCTCTCTCTCTCTTACTCTCTCAATCCCTCCCTGACTCCCTTCCTCCCTCCATCCATCCTCCCTGACTCCTTTCCTCTCTCCCTCACTCTCTCTCTCTTACTCTCTCGATCCCTCCCTCACTCCCTCCATCCATCCTCCCTCCCTTCCTCTCTCATACTCTTTCACTCCCTCCCTTCCTCCCTCCCTCCCTCCATCCTTCCTCACTCCCTTCCTCCCTCCCTCCCTCCCTCCTTCCCCCTCTCTCGATCCCTCCCTCACTCTCTTCCTCCCTCCTTCCCTCCCTCCCTCCGTCTGTCCGTCCGTTCTCACATCCTTTCTCCCTCCCACCTTCCCTCCCTTCCTCCCTCCCTGTCCGACCTCCCTCCCTCACTCCATTCCTCCCTCCCTCACTCTCTCTTATTCTCTCACCCGCTCCCTCCCTCTCTCCCCCCCTCTCTCTCTCTCTCTATCTCTCTCTCTTTCTGTCTCAACCAGATTCCGAGTAAGCATGTATATCAAGCGGGCACTGTTGCAGGACTTACAAGACGACTACCGCCGTTTCCTCGACTACACGGACGGCTTCCACTCCGACTACCTACTGCGCCTCCGTCCATTTTACATCTGTCGGCCGCAGGAGACGAGCCTCAGATCGCCAGCCGCTGACGTCCAGCACGTATGACACTGGAGGAGCTTAGTTCATATCACACGCTATAATGTCAACGAGTTGGTGACGACGGACACGAGATTTGCTCGCATAGACTTCCGTTTCCATGGAGATGTATGCCAACAAACTTCGGAGTCACCCTGTTAAGCAATGTCATCATATGTTATGTGATCAACATAAGTTTCTGTGATAGAGGTGTTGATATTATCATTAAATTGGCTTAAATGTTTAGTTAGCCAACCATTAGAGACGTTTTTGATGACTTCTTGTGGGGGGAGGCCATTACGTACGTTCCTTTTCTCCCCTTCGACAATAATTCTTGATCTACCCTGATCTTCTGACTGCCTGCTGCTCTCAGCTGTTCACCTGTGCTCTTTTCACACTATCTATCCATCATATCTTTGGTCTTCTCCTTCAATGCCCCGCTTCTGTATACCGCGCTCTGTCTGTCCGTCTATCACCACTCGTTCTCTTGAGATGTCCTACCTGTCACAACTGTAATACGTACTAAGTGTGTGTTAGATGTGTCGCAGTATACGTGATATTTATTAATGTCTTCATTGTTATTGTAGCTACGTTGGAGTAAAGATACCCTACCCTGGTACTGCAGACATGTTTGGTTCAACTGTCCGCTTTTAGTGGAAGCATTAAGCTACACTGCATTCAATGGAGAAAGTTGTTTCATCACATAACGTGTGTTGTTAGATGCTTACGCACTGGCAGTTAAAATAGTGCAAGTTGTTTTGCTATAAGATGCGATTCATCGTAGTGTCAGTTATGTATTAAGATTACATCAATTGATGATACACAAATGTATGTCGTACGTGTATTTATTGTTAATTGTTAGTGTGTTTTAAATATCAATTGCATGTATTTAAGTGTTTATAGTAGGAAATAAAATTAATGTAGCTTCACGGAAATGAACCAACTGAAACATTGTGCCTCAAATAGTAATGACTTTACATACAGTTGATGGAAGCTGGGAAAGTGTGTGGCCTCTCTCTTCCTTCCCCTGTGTCAGCTATCTTTTTACCTGCCACCCAACACCGTTTGCATACCCACATACCATGTATTGCCCTTTTGCAGCGAAAGGGCTGGATACCTCACATTCCCGGAGACGTTTGGCCAGTTAGGTAAATGGTTGACCACTGGTAGTAATTATTCGCTGGACTGTCTGGGATGCAAAGTACTACATTTTAGCACAGACATAGTTAGATAAGTGGAGGAGATGACCCCTTAGAGACAAGTTTATTAGAATAAAAACTTTCAACTTTATGACAAATCTCGCTTAAGGGTCCCATTTTGTACGTCATTCCCCTACGATATGATATCGAGTTTAAAGCACACTGGTGCTTGTGACTCATTCACATAATATTGATTAGGTCATTTCTGGTAATAACATGAATTTCTATGGAGATAATGAAGTTAATTGATGCCTTAAGTTGTGTGATAATGTTGTGTGTGAAACATGCATATGGAGTCAACACAAAAAATAGCCGAAATATTAATCCACCTAACAAAAATACTTGTGAAAAATATAATTCTTTCACATAAAAAAATCAAATCAAACTTATTTACACATCAGATATCTCTACAAAGCAGATCCATGGGTGTTTACAAACTAAAACATGATGTAAGAATACATTATGTTGTTGTTATAATATTACAATACATGGGATACATATGGGATATGCTAACACAATAAAAACTACACATTTCAATTATTATATAGGCCATATATAACATCAAAATGTATGTATGTGTGTATTTAAAAAATAAATAAATTACAAAAAGCTTGATTAAATAGAAAGGTCTTCAGGTATCTCCTAAAACGTCCAGAGTCATGTTGGCTTCTTCTTCTAGTGGAAGACAGTTTCAGAGAGTGGGACCTGCACATGAAAATGCACATCGGCCGAACCGTTCCAGGTTAACTCTAGGAACAACCATGCGATCAGCCGAGCGAAGTATGCGACAGAGAACATAATAATTATGCTGATATATATTAATATACAGTCAGCAAGGTACTGTGCACGGAGTGTTTGCATGCACAGCGCCATTAATCAAGGTCAACAGTTTAAAATTAATTCGCTACTACAGTTAAACCGTCACAACATGGTTTTTGGAAGGGACATTCATGCCTGACGAACCTTTTAGTGTATCTGGATAAGGTTACATCCTGTATCAATAAAGGGCTTCCAGTGGACTCTATTTATTTAGATTTCAGTAAAGGTTTTGATCGAGTCCCACACTGCAGGTTGGCTATGAAACTAAATGCACATGGGATAGGAGGGGCGGTTAATAGATGGATATCGCAGTGGTTGACGGACAGAGTACAGCTTGTCATTATAAATGGTTTCAGTTCAGGGTGGTCACCTTTTACGAGTGGTGTCCCCCAAGGGTCTGTTTTGGGTCCAATTTTATTTGTAATATATATTAATGACATAGACAAAGGAGTGTGCAACCATCTCCTAAAATTTGCTGATGACACAAAACTGTTCAGTCAGGTATCATCCTGAAAAGATGCTGAGAAACTTCAGAAGGACCTAAACAACTTGCACGGGTGGAGTGCTGAATGGATAGTGCTGTTTAATGCAGAAAAATGCAAGTGTGTACATTACGGTCATAACAACAGGCAGCACGACTACTTCGTGGGTGATAACCCCATAGAAACATCGCATGTAGAAACAAATTTGGGAGTGATAATAACAGACACATTTTATGTAACGCAGCAATGTGTTAAGGCATCGAATCTTGGGCCTAACACAGACCCCTGTGGTACTCCACATGACACATTTAGAAGATTACATGAACATTCATCTATTTTCACAAATTGACTTCTATTGCTTAGATAGTTTTCCACCCATCTCTTAGCCACACCACGAACACCATAGAAATTGAGTTTTTTTTATTAATATTGAATGATTTACGGTGTCAAATGCTTTCTTAAGTTTAAGTCAACCAAAATGCCAAGTGTGTATTTTTTTATCTAATGATGGACTGATTTCTTCAACCAGGTCAAGCAATGCATGCGAGTTGGACAGTGGGGATCGAAAGCTGTATTGACTGTTGGACAAGGTATCATTTTTATCAATAAATTCTTCGAGTCTTTTACTGTAGATAAAGTTTTTTCGAGTATTTTGGAAAATTTACACAACAAGGGTATTGGTCTGTAGTTATTAAATTATGATTCTGAATAATTTATAAATATAGGTATGACTTTGGCTACTTTCATTCTAGAAGGAAAAAACTCCATTTTCAAAAGGCATGTTACATATTGCTGTTAATGGCATAATAATGGATTGCATAACTTTTTTATGATGTTCATATTTATATCATTACTGTCTGTTGATGTTTTGTTTTAACATGCACCGATGATCCTACTGACTTCTTCTTCACTTACTGGATTTAAGAACATGCTGTTTTTATTTTTGTTTTTAAGGTAATCATGAAATGAGGCACTATTTACCAGTGGATCTATTTTAGCAGCTTGTTCTTTGCCAATGTTTGAAAAGAAGATGTTAAATCCATCTGTCTTTCTTGTTGATAATTTTTATACCCTCCATTACAAAATATTCAGGATAAGACAACTCATTTTGCCATTTATTAATAAGTGTATTTAAAATGTTCCAAGTTTCTTTGCTGTTTTGTTTTTGGTCATCCAATAGTTTTCTATAGTATGTTTTTTGTATTTCTTAGTGTTGTAGTTAGTTTATTTCTTATAAATTTTGTAACAATGTTCCGTTAGTTGTGATCTATTTTAAAGGAATTTTCTATACAAGTGGTTTTTCTTGTTACAAGCATTTTTTAAGCCAGTTGTGAACCATGGCTTATCACTGATTACATGTTGCTTGGTTATTTTCCTGACTGGAAAATGTTTATCATATTTTTCCATAAATGTATCAATAAATATACCATAAGCTACTTCAACATCTTTTGTGCTAAATACATTTCCCCGTGTTTTACTTCTTAAATGTGCTATAACAGAATTTGTGTTTAAATTTTTATGATTTCGTAAATTTTTGTGCATTTCTATTTTCCTTTTAGTTATTTCATATTCACGTAGTGTAAATATTGGAAAATGGTCAGTTATATCACCGATTAAAATACAATTTTTAGTTCGCTTGTTTATGGCATTTGTAAAAATGTTGTCAATCAGAGCGGTTGAATCTCGAGTAATTCACAAAGTAAACATAATTCTCACAAAGTAAACATAATTCTCACAAAGTAAACATAATTCTCACAAAGTAAACATAATTCTCACAAAGTAAGCATAATTCCAGTGTGCATCCAGCGACATACTTCTAGGCAAGATTATTATATTTACGGTTATATAAAAATATATAAATCAGCGATTGCAATTTTAGGTATGGCCTGAAACACCAACCGCGCCATGCTAAATCCTAGCGGTGTTACCTGCGGTGACGTCACAACGACCGATAGATGTTGCAACTGATTGTGCAGAAAAGTACAGAAATGCGCAACCAAAAAGGTGATGAGGGGGGTAAAAATTAATTGAGGATCAGGACACTATTTTTTTATTATATTTCACCCAGATTGAAATAAAAAAGGTTAATTTAACTTATTCTTTAAGAATTCCCTTAATATGTGCCTTGTAGTGGCAAACTAAAGTGTGCACGAAAGTTCTAGTTGCGATCTACAAGATGGGGTAAATAGTACGCAGTTAAATACATATTTAGAGGTGATGTATGCCCGAAACCAAAATATTTCCATTATGGAGAATCTACCATACCATATCATGTAATATCATATATATATATATATATATATATGTATATATATACAAACACACACACAGCATACACTCATACACGTAATATATTCCATGAAACTAGAACATACAGTGTAAATACATCATTACGCCACGAGGTTTGGACTGCTTTTGGCAATCATATATTTATGCCATCAAACAATACAATGGTAATTAGTTGCAACACTTCTTGCAGCACCAATTGATGAACCATATCATCACGGGGACTGCGTAGGTAGCATTCATATTCCAGAAGGCAAACCAGTATAGAATCGGATCGCAATATTCAGGGCTGCTTGAATCCAAACCATCGAAGTCGTTGTGAATGCGATAAATCCATACATTGCCTGCAAGTCGAGGAAGCACGTGATATATACAATGCACATCTCTGAATAGATACATTATTTCGACGGTAAACAATAGAAAATGCCATAATGACAAACAAATGCACTATATATGCTAACAAAATCCACTCTTGTTAAAATCGCACCCTTGATGTCGTTTACACGACACAAAACCGACGCCTTTTTGTTAATACACAATTAGGAATTCGAAACTCACATCGACGTTTCGAATTCCTACTTGGTATTAAGAAAAAATCGTTACTTAATTAGTATTCCAACGTGATGAGCATTTTCACGAAAACTGACGCCTCTACCATGTTGTGGGGTAATCCACCGATACGGACAATCAACGAAGCATGCGTTGCCCCCAAGTAAACCCACGATGCAAAACGCTGCTCGTTTGGTTTGGTTTCTGATGTCATCATGTATTAGATTACAAATCGTTGTACACAAACCTACCTGCTATGAACCAAAACATAGCGAAGAAGACCAGGAACGTGCCAAAGACCACAGCAACACGCAAAGGGCAATCCATTTCCTCTGCTGATGTCGGCGTATCATCTTCTGTATTAGCGAACAGTCCATATACGATGGCCCACATCATCCAGAAGTGAAAGACTAATACGACGCATCCGGCACCGACCAAATAGATTGGGATGAATGGTTCTCGACGACATTGCCCCACGAAGACGCCGCCTACAATAGTGTTTGTTTACAACGATCCTACTATATTGAACTCCAAAAAACACAGGAATATGTTACAATCAGTTTGTGTCATAAAACAATAAACTCGCCGGATTTGTTTCGACGTAGCAACAGGCCGCTACATTTCATGCGCCGATTGTGTAGACTGTCTTATGCGGAGCGCAGGTACAATAGGCCGGGCGCCCAATAAGAAAAACGTGCGTACAAAAATATGTATAATTATATGTATCAGTAGTTAATTGAGAGTGATTTACCGTCAAAATGTGTATAACAAGTAAAGTCATCGCATATAAATAATGTGCTTAGTCTATGTTTATAATTATTTAAGTTTATACAAAATAGCAATTCATCAAATTCTAATGTAATTTATTCCATACAGATACTTGTGTCCACACACACTTCTGCAACGTTATGTCATCTAACATAGAGTTAATATATGGCAAACCAATGATATTTGACGGTGATATTTCCAACACACGGATTCCTTTGATCATTTAGTTTGGTGTTCTGGGTAACTCGTAGAAAAGCACTGTAATAAAAAAAACTATTGCAGTTTGTTCTGAGATGAGTGCAACGTCCTGGATTGCGCAGAAAACAAATTGATTGTTGAATATAATATTTCTATGGCTGAATAAAAAATGTGATTTGTTAAACTCTGGCATTAAAAAGTTTGGTGTGACCACTAAAATTAACTTCATACGATATTTACATCTGAACCAAAACAAGATGGCCGGCCTCAGACAATACTTCAAACTGCCAATATGTTTCTTCTTATTCCGTGGGATTTATATAAGATATTTGTATAGTAATGTGTAATCGTCTAGTAATTTATTGTATACGGGAAGTTATATTATGGCATAGTACCCATAGACTACACAGAGTTAATTGAGGTTGCCAGCGGAATGTACATAAGGCAGATTTCAGATTCAGACTGTTTATTACCAAGTAGCATTTCAAATGTACGAGGAATTCTTGGCGTTGTGGCGTCAACATATATGCACGCTTGTCTCCCCTGCCCCCCATCATGCACACGCAAACTATACAATCAGAAACATTATGAAACTGTGCTAAAACTAATATAACTTTAAACCAAGGCTAACTGCCAACATATTTTAAGACAGTCGTACATCTATTGACATAAAGTGAACTTGATAACATAATGTTAATACCGTCTGAACGTTACCTAAAAAGTATACACGTAGTTAAATAAATAATAAATAAATGTATAAATAAATTAGCTGACGATATAAAAGCTAAGCTGACAGTTAAAAAGTGTGTACTGTACATGTAGTCAAGTTAATAAATAATGAATAAAAAATAATAAAATAAATAAATAACTAAAAAAATAATTAATTATCCCCCGGTAATAATTTAGCATGGTAACATATAATCTAAACCGACTGAAAACAGTATCATGGCATCTCGCGGTTCAAGTGATTCATAGCCTGCGGATAAACACTATTTATAAATCTAGTGGTCCTTGTCTTAATACTTCTATAGCGCTTGCCAGAGGGAAGAAGTTCAAAGAGATGGTTGGCTGGGTGGGTAGTATCCCGTACAATGCTCTTGGATTTTCGCGCACAGCGAGCATGGTAAATAGATTCAATGGATGGCAACTCGCACCCAATGATTCTAGATGCGCCCTTCACGATAATTTCTAGCCGTTGTTTCTCCTCCTGGCTGGTGCGGCCAAACCACACTACAATCGAGAAAGTGAGGTACTTTCAATGATTGCGCGGTAGAATCGTATCATAATCTCCTGAGCAATGCCGAATCTCCTGAGCTGCCTCAGGAAGAACAGGCGTTGTTGTGCCTTTTTTGTAATGCTCAGTGTGTTTGTGCACCAGCTGAGATCGTTTGAAATTGTTGTTCCAAGGAATCTAAAAGATTCAACCTACTCGACCTCCACGCCATTTATCGAAAGAGGGTGGATGGGAGTCTTCTTTTTACGAAAATCAACAATCATTTCTTTAGTCTTTGAAACGTTCAATTCGAGATTGTTATCCGCACACCAGCCAACCATTCTCTGAACTTCCTCCTTGTATGGCGTCTCATTCGCATCCTCAATGAAGCCCTCCACAGTAGTGTCATCGGAAAACTTGATCACAAGGACCGATTGGTCCACGGAGACACAGTCATTTGTGAAGATAGTAAACAGGAAGGGGGATAGCACACAACCTTGTGGGGCACCTGTATTTAGGATAAGAGGTATGGAGATAGAGTTGTTGACTTTGACAGATTGAGGCCTGTGAAGAAGAAAGTTAAGGACCCAGTGACACATGGCAGGATGTACATTCAACAATGAAAGTTTATCGAAGCTTGAATGGGATGATAGTGTTAAATGCTGAGCTGAAGTCAATGAACAGGATCCTGGCATAGGTTCCTGGCCTCTCTAGGTGCTTCAGAATTTGATGCAGACCTAAAGCTACCGCATCGTCTACTGATCTGTTTGCTTGATATGCAAACTGGTGCGAGTCCAGGAGGCCGTCGGTGACCGACTTCAGGTACTTGAGTACTATGCGCTCGAACACTTTCATGGCGACTGAGGTCAGTGCCACTGGACGGTAGTCGTTCAACCCGGTGATGTTGTTGGACTTCTTGGGAATGGGTATGATAGTGGAAGTTTTGAAGCAGACTGGAACTCTGAACTGCTGGAGAGAGGAGTTGTAGATGTCCGTAAACACCACAGAGAGTTGGTCGGCGCAGTTTTTCAGGGTAGATGTGGAGATGTTGTCTGGACCCGAAGCCTTCCGCGTGCTCTGTCTCCTGAACAGTTTCCTCACCTCAGTTTCCTGGACTATGAAGGGCGGAGACACAGAGGTACCTGCTGGAAATGGGCGCTGCTCTGGTGAATAGTTAAGCTTGTCAAATCTGCTGTAAAAGTCGTTGAGCTGATCAGGGAATGAGGGGTCACTGCTGTTGGTGGCCGCTGCGTGTTTCTTGTACTGCGTAATCTGCCGCAGGCCATTCCAGACAGATCTGGTGTTGTTGGAAGCGAACTGGTCCTCAAGTTTGCGTTTGTACACGGATTTGGCCTTCTTGACCGCTTTCTGCGCCTCGCACTTAGCTCTCCTGAATTCGCATGCAAAATAACAACAAACTGACAAGTGTCAGGTATTGAACGTTTAGTTGTGAATACATGGTGTCGTTATAGAGCGTCCAAGAATAAAACTAGGTTGCCACCAGAGTTTTGGTATAAAACTGTACGACAGACCGACTGGACGCCCAGCGTAAACTCAATCTCCAAGCAGAGGTGCGCATCTGGTCACGTGGTCTCTCCCAAACGCACGACAGTATGGCGTAAAGAGTGCGGCTCAATCTCACTAGCTAGAGGCCTGTTTCTGTTTGGAAGTTATTATCCGCTGATGGATCCTGGTTATGGTTCTAGATTGTTTCATTGACATTGTTGATTCTTTCCATATGAGCAAATGCATTGATCGCTCGAGGCACCTTCTTCTTGACCGCCGATCTATTTGTCATTCCAATAGCTGCTCTGTAGAGGATAACAACACATGTTTTGGGGGTGTTTTGTTAATTAAGTAGAAACTCCTCAAATTTAATCTGCGACGAATGCACGGGCATCACATATGCAGGCACGCGCGCTCGATCGTGCGTAGCGCTTGCGCCCGGCATAGTATGTTAAACAAAGGGGCCTAGT
The DNA here is from genome assembly GCA_963995525.1 of Escarpia spicata. Lineage (NCBI taxonomy): Eukaryota > Metazoa > Annelida > Polychaeta > Sabellida > Siboglinidae > Escarpia > Escarpia spicata. Next base: position 7,421,949 of record OZ023216.1, read on the forward strand.
ACAAATGTTGACGGTATCGGACTGGCGCTTTAGTGTGTAAGCCCAAACAACTACCTAATGTTTACCTTTAATCGAAGCATCATATAGATGCTTCTTGCTGATTTAACAAAGTTTGGCTCATTGTATTTATTGTATCGCGAAAAAAACTGATGTTGAAATAGTTTTATTATTCACTTTTTTGTCGCTTAATATATTAGTGAATGAAAACAGTAGCTCTTAATGATGTAGCTATACAAAGCCACAATAAAATTGTGTTTCAAAAAGAGACTCATGTATTTATGTTGTATCAAAATTATATCACCGTAGAGTTACCAGCTAATGTATTGGGATATCCTGCGTTCTCCTACAAAACAAACTTATTTACATTGGTTTTGTGCCATAGCTATGTCAATTAGATTCACAATACACACACAAAGAAACAAACCTACCTACGACAATTTGTGAAACTGGCAACACCACAAATAAAATCAGGAACAAGAGAATGCCACAGCCACCTGGATTGAAAATAAAAACATGTCAAACACACTTGACAAAATAACCTCTGATTTAGTATTTAGGGCATTTAGAAAATCACATTGAACGCGTAATATATAATTTATGTCATACAGATATATCACACACAAGTTAGAAAATCCATCCCTTTCCTCACTGGTATTTTTAACTTAAAAACATGAAATATTTTGTAACAAAAAAACAAAATCGGGCACAAAGGTAGGAATAATGTCGTCACTATGCGTTGAGATAATTATAAATGGTAACAATAATAATACAACATACTTCTAAGGCGTAAATATCCTCGCAAGCCTGAGCATATTCCCGGTGTTGGCTATAATGAGATGCAGTTGGAGGCTCTTGTTGAATCTTAACGGGGAATGGAATTTAAGATTATGATTACTATGTTGAAGATTATATTGCTCGCCGAATTGTGTTTAGCAATCATGTAATGACAACGTTCGCAGTTTGGAAGATACGCCCCCGGAGCATGTTCAAATGGTAAGTAAAACATCCCATTTCAAAACAAGCTTGATTAGCAATAATGTCGATGCAGGCTATGAGTTAACGGCAATACCCTTTGACGTTCAACGATTTGATGGTGGAGTTATTCAGCAAGAAGATTACCATGAGATATTTGCCCGTAGCCAGCTTTTCACAACGGGGAGTTCACATTTTCACAATAGAGACTCCAGGGGGTGCCACACACTCGTATGAAGTTATATTTTTCACACTGTAGAGGGCGCCACATGTGCACGTGGGGGTTCATCCCCATAATGGTGAGGGTTAGGTTTCTAGTTGCAAGGGCAATGATGTGGGGTGTGAGGTTCGTGAACCGTGTGGTTTCATCTTAGATTCAAACACCACATTAGCATCACCAGCAGGCCATTAGTGAGGCTGTTTTTGGGGGAGGAGAATGGGTGCGTTTTCAGACAGAGTGGGACTCGTGTGGTCTTTGGAAATTCGTTCCATTTTGTTGCTGGTTAAGCGTAATTTATACTCAATTTTATTTATAAAAGCCAACATGCAGTGATATTATATTATTAATACAACTGAATTATTTACTCGAAACCCTTCATCATGTGTGCAGTTTTGAATATATATTAGGTTTGTCGCTTGTACGAAGCACACTCACTACACATCTTAATTTGTTGATTGTTGACAATAGCCCCTTTAATAGTCGTAGTTACTGCACTCGGCATACTAAAACATTTACTTGATTTATTTTTTAACAGAGTTCTGATGAGAAGCCATTTCACTCTTTTGAGAAACAAGGAATAAGATAAACAATTAGGGGTTCACATCTTAAAGATGTAATTTGAGAAGGGTTCATATTTTGGAGAAAGGGGTTCACAAAAAAGGGGGTTCACGTGAACCCCCTCTGGCTAAGGGCCTGGGGATGGCCTACGTGTGCATGGAGACAATGAAGTGACATGGGTTTGAATAGCCGAGATAACAGTTTTATATTACATGTTTAATGTTCTCCAATATGCAGTCTGGTACGCAATATCGAAATACGAACTGTATTGCTTGTTTTCTGACCAAATTGTAAATACGATCATCTATTGCCACTTATAAGATACCACGTTCTTCTGTCCGGAGGATGGATATTTCTATAAACATATTAATGCTACTTACACTTTGATGTCGAGCAGCTTACCTAAAACGATCAATTTCTTGAGGAAATCGCAGTAGTTGGATGATTCTTTGTGAACACCTCGTATTACTTCAGGCAGTGTTTTATCGGTTTCAGGAGGCTCTAGCAAAGCAAAACACAATTGTGGATGAATATATTATAACACACTGACATGAATTGTGGTATTCCCTGTTCACATTTGTGTGGCATACTGTGTCATCCATTGAAATTCGCTTGCCCTAAGCTTTTTCCACGAAAGCCATCTCAGTCAAAAGAAAATCGACAGAGTCAATTTAACTATTTGCTTTTTCAAGAAATGAGAGCGTTTTATATAAAAAATTCGTCAAATCACATTTTCGCATATCTTAATAACTACGTCACTTAGAACCGTAGGGGGCCTACATTTCGTGTTAAGATATAGGTTTTGACCTTCTCCAACATTCAAATCCACCATTTACAAAAATAGCGGTCATCAAAACCAGTTACGTAAAATAGAACTGCAGTGTATAATAGAGCGTTGCCCCAAAGTGAAAATTCAATAAAACACTAGACATATAATGAATACAGTTATAGATCTGGGGGTAGTGTTACTGTAACGGTGACTTGTGGTGGAACGGTACCTCGCTCTTAGGCACATACCGGCAGTAGCAGCACCTGTAGCAGTAGAAGTAGTAGGGTGACGCCGTTGTGCAACAGCAACCTCGTCAACCGTGTACCTGGGCGGCGGTAGAACATCGACTCTCTCAGTCAATACCGTGTACCTGGGCGGTGGTAAAACGTCGACTCTCTCAGGTGACACCGTATATATGGGCGGTGGTTGGTGCTCAGAACGAGGCATTGTTGGCGCTTTACTCTCCCGTTCCTGCCAGACAAAAGATTACAGTTAATGCGGCTGACATCGGTCAATTCTCGCCTCAAGTAATTTACATTTCCGCATACAGTCAAACCTCACTTCAAGATCACCTCCGTAATAAAGTCACCTCACAATTAAGGTCCCCTGGCTTAGTCTAAAATTATTTCTGCAACAATAACGTATAATAATATTTTATTTAGTTAAGCGCCACTTCCAATGTTGTTCACAACGCTTTACAACAACATGCAAGTAGTCCAAGAATTTTCGGGTTAAGTCGAAAACAAAAAACTTATTTTTGCACCACAGATCCCTGAAAGTGTCCTAAATAACATACTAAAAGTCCCCAAGAATCCTCCTTGAGCTAACCGCAGATTTCAAGATGGCGTCCAGAAACTGATGAAATTCGATAAAACAGCTGTATCTCTCAAACTATTAGAAATAGAACGTATGCAAATATATCTAGTGGGGGTTTTCAACCATGATCTATCCAGTGGACACAGTTAAACTATAATTGAATCAACAGAACATCCTTTTAAAGCAATATTTCACATTGTTCAAGGTCATGTGGGCAATTAAAGGTTCAAATATCAACAGCTTAGTTATTACACTAGATAGTATAGGCAACATCAGCGTGATATACATTCATATACACTGATATAAACAAACTTGAAAGCAACTGCTCCAACCCCAGACCGTCTATGTTTGCGTCTATGCTTCGTCCTGCATGAAGATGTTACAGCAGGACTGCCCACTGCAGGATGCACACATAGGAGTGCAGTAGAGTCCCACCTTCCGACAGCCACAGGCCTTCCCACACTGGCCTTTGCATCTGCACGATACCATACGGAGGAGCTGGCTTGGGGTTCGGGCTTTCTCGCTTCTTAGAGGACACAGTCCGTCATCGATCTTGCAATGACCAGCCCCGTAGAACCATCCAGGACAAACCTATGTAACCGAATATACATTTGGCGTCCAAATTTAAACACAAAATCCAAATTAAAATGTTTACAGCAACATATAGGATCAGAACTGATAAAATTACCCAGTCAGTGGGGGGCAGGGTGTTTCCACTCCACTGCTGCGCTGTGTGGTACGTGCGGAATGAATGCTGCCGGGCAGCCTTTCCGACTTCAAAAGTGTCATCACTGTTGACATTTGGAGCCGCGACTACTTCTGTTGATATGTGGATGAGAGTGCTGTTGTCAGATGGGAAAGGTGGATGAGCAGCGAAGAAGTCAGTGAACAGCTTGCGGTGCTTTTAAGAGAGGTGCACGTACTCAGATCTCGAATCCCGGTGCTGATCCGACTTTGATGGGTTCACACCAGCAAACTTCCCAAGCGCTGCACATATCGGAATGCATTTTGGTAATGCGCCTATGAACTTTGCCAAAGTAGAATCCGTGATGCCTCGACCGTGGGTAATGCCTCCATTTAAATTCAGCAGTCTCATAAGAAATTGCTCGATCAGTTGATCCATGAAGTTACCGCCATAGAAATGGTATGTCCTTCTAGCAACGAACATTCCCTTCTCAGCAAACATCTTAACCTCAGCTTCAGGCATCACCTGCTTCATATTTCCCATTTGCTGAAGATAGAGACGGGAACATTTGGCCTCCATCTTAGTGGAAAGGGGGCAGCAGTTTTCTCAGAGAATCTGCTGCAATCTGTTGACAGTGGGACAGGTTGCATCTATTTAAACTAGATTCGCAGGGGGAACTCACAGAAAAGCCTGAAAATGGAGGCATAGATAAAGACAGCACAAATAAATCAACAAATAACAGTCTGGAAAACTCTTCTGAAGCTGGATATAAATGTGTTTGTTTGAATGCAAGGAGTATAGTAAACAAAAGAAATGAACTAAACATTATGGTAGAAGATATTGACCCTCATATAATAGGTATAACCGAATCCTGGACCACCACCGATATATCAGATGCTGAATTGGGGCTGACAGGATATGTAATGTTTAGAAAAGATAGAATAGGAAGAAAGGGAGGTGGAGTTATTTTATATATTAAAGAATCTATTCAGGCTTATGAAATAAAATTAGAAAGAGAAGCAGATTGCGAAGAAGCTGTTTGGTGTAACATAGTTACAGGAAACTCAACGTTAACAGTTGGGTTAGTTTATCGAAGTCCAAACATAAGCATAGAAGAGAATGAAAAAATACAAAACGCTATAAGGGAAGTAAGCAAACGGGACTGTATTATTATGAGGGATTTTAACCATGGGCATATACAATGGAAATCTCTACAGAGTATGGGGAGAGAGGACCACAAGTTTTTAGTTTTAGTTCAAGATACATTCCTTTCTCAACATGTGCTAGAACCAACCAGGGGTGAGAATGTGTTAGACATAGTTTTGTCCTCACAGAATGAATTAGTTGACAATGTCAAGATATGTGAGCCACTGGGGAGTAGCGATCACAACCAGATACATTTTACCATCAAAGTAAAATCAGAAAGGAATAGCAAAAAGCAGTATAGGAGAAATTTCCACAAAGGAAGTTATAAGGACATGAGGAAATATTTAGCAAAGATAGACTGGAATAAGACACTGAAAAATAAGACGGCAACAGAATGCTGGAATATATTAAAGAGTGAAATTAAGTGCATAATCGATAAATTTGTACCCTTCAAAAAACAAGGAAAACGGTCCAAAAAGAAACACTTATCGAAAGAAGCCATTAGAAAAATTAAGTATAAACAAATGATGTGGAAGTCATATAGATGTACTGGAAATGATGAAGACTACAACAATTATAAAGAAGCACTTAACCAAGCTACAGCTTAAATTAGAAATTCAAAGAGAAGCTATGAACAACAATTAGCTAGTAATATAAAACATGACAGCAAGAGTTTTTATACGTATGTTCGAAGCAAACAGAAAGTTCAAGATAAGGTCGGTCCTCTAGAAGATAGTGCTGGAAATATAATATCAGAGGGATTCATAATGGCAGAAGACCTGAATGAGTACTTTAGTTCAGTGTTTACCAGGGAAGATATTAGTTCACTGCCAATACCAGAGGCTAAGTTCAAGGGGGCAGATTCAGACTATTTAGGACAATTAATTGTAACCCCGGAAATGGTAGCTAAGAAAATAAGGGCTATGAAGGATAATAAATCACCTGGAGTGGATGGTATTCCACCCAAACTACTATTGGAAATAGTAGAACAAATTAGCATACCACTTGCAACAGTTTTCAACTTGTCATTAGAAGAGGGAGTGGTTCCTTTAGAATGGAAAGAAGCAAACATTATACCGTTATTCAAAAAAGGTTCGAGAAACAAGTCAGAGAACTATAGACCAGTGAGTTTAACATCAGTGATTTGTAAATTATTAGAAAGAATAATTAAAGATCACATGGTGGATTTTCTTGTTAAACAAAACTTGATAAACCCATCTCAACATGGTTTTTTTAAAGCGAGGTCATGCTTAACAAATATGTTATGTTTTTTGGAAGACATCACTAAGTGGGTAGATGAGGGATCACCAGTAGATATCGTCTACTTAGATTTTCAAAAAGCGTTTGACAAAGTACCACATCAAAGATTACTGCTTAAACTAAAGGCCCATGGCATAGGAAATGGTATAATAAACTGGATAGAACAATGGCTGATTGACAGAAGACAACGTGTAGTAGTTGATGGGGAGGCTTCAAACTGGAAATCGGTATTGAGTGGGGTACCACAGGGATCAGTATTAGGTCCTATATTATTCTTAATATACATCAACGATTTGGATGATGAAATAACAAGCAAGGTGTTGAAATTTGCGGATGATACAAAAGTGTTTAGAAGGATTAAAAGTGATGGAGATAGACAGCATTTACAAGATGATCTTGACAGGTTGATCAAATGGTTTGAAAAGTGGCAAATGATGTTCAATTTTTGGGAAATGTAAATGCCTCCACATAGGACATGGGAACGAAGAGGTAGAATATACAATGGGGGGTACTGTACTAAGTACTACTGTAAAAGAAAAGGACTTAGGGTTAACCGTTAGTGCTGATATGAAGATTTCAGAGCAGTGCGGAATTGCAGCTTCAAAGGGAAATCAAATCCTTGGATTAATTAGCCGAAACATAACGTATAAGGAAAAAGAGCTAATAATACCGCTGTACAAAACAATAGTTAGGCCTCATTTAGAATATTGTATTCAAGCGTGGAGGCCATATCGCAGGAAGGACATAGATATGCTAGAAAGAGTGCAGAGGAGAGCAACTAAAATGATACAAAATCTGAGGGATCTTAGTTATGAAATACGCCTAAAAAAATGCGGTTTAACAACACTAGAGACCAGGAGATTGAGAGGAGATCAGATAGAAGTGTTTAAAATATTGGAGGGTTATGAAAATATTGATAGAAATATGTTTTTCTCAGTTAAGAAAGATAGAAGGACTAGAGGACATGATCTTGCATTAGCAAAGGAGCAGAGTAGATTGGATATAAGAAAGTTTTCATTTTCACAAAGGACTGTAAATGAATGGAACAGATTACCTGCTGATTGTGTGGGTGCTAGTAGCGTGAATGTTTAAAAATAAAATCGACACATACCTCAGACGGGCGGGATACACATAGATAAAAAGGTCGGACTCTCGATAAGCCAAGGGCTTCCTTGTCCACCTGCTACCTAGAGTTAATTCTCTGGGTGGCAATCTTGTTAAATCAATCTTGTAAGCGAACTGTCGAGCGGCTTTGAATACTGGAATCATTTCCGCTATACAAGCCAGGTGCAAGACAAAGTTGCCGATGCACGTGGAGAATATGAAGAGTTTGAGTAGGCCGACCAACGTGATGTACTGCACCCACAGCTTGGCAATTCTGCCCCTCCCAGCAGCCTCATCTAGCTTTTCTTGGACACGTTAGCTGAATGCAACCACCTGCTCATCAACTGCCACTACAGTCTGGTCCTGCCAGTCCCGAGCTGACTCGAGAAGCCTCTGCAAGTGACTGGTGTCACCCGATTATAGTAAAGAAAACAAAATAAATGCATGTTTTGATGACTTTATGATATTTTTGTGGTCTTCATTAGATCGGGCATGGTTGAAAACCCTACCATAAACTCTAACATTTGCTTACTACCTAAAGTTACAGCTAAAAACGGGTTTCTGGCCTCTCGGACGCCATCTTGAATTCTGAGGTTAGCTCAGGGAGGATTCTTGGGAACTTTTAGTATGTTATTCGAGACACTTTCACGGATCTGTGGTACAAAAATCAGCTTTTTGTTTTCGACTTTTAGGTTCGATGGTATTTTGGCCTAAAACTCCTGTATGTTGAAAATAATGCATTTGAATAAAAACAATAGTTATTATATCTTAGATAAAATGAACTAATAATAATAGTAATTAAGACAATAAAGATATAATAGGTAGAAAAGGAATGTGATATAAAATATCAAAAATAAAATAATTAAGATCATATTATTATAATTATTATTTTAATAAATAAACTAAAATTAATGTAAACATCAATAAATTAGGTTAAAATGTATATGAAAAATAAATAATAAATAAACGTTAAACATCAATCAGCTATGGTAAAACACTGTTGGTAATCGTCCGAGTTACATATACGCTGCAGTGAACAGGTGAGTTTTCAACACAGATTTAAATTATTTCAGTGATGTTTGCTGGTAAAACTTGACGGCAGAGCGTATGGGAAATTAGTCCCGCTAATAGGGTCACCTTCCTACTAAGGTCACGTTTTCCCAGCCCCAAGGGTGACACTAACAGTGAGGTCCCGCTGTATTCATTACTTGATTTAAATAGTGATGTTAAATCGTGATTGAATTAGATTTCGTTATTGTGACACATTTTCATTAATACATCTGGATAAAATATACTAATAATTAAGGGCTTCATAGCAAAACGAGATTAACGCAGAGGGACCACGCGTTTGTTGATTCGCGCATTGGGTTAGTGCAATATCAAATTTATAGCCAAACGTTGTGTCAATGTCGGCGCTCGCGGTATTGTTAAGTCGCGTTTTGATAAAAAGACATTGACATAACGCGATTTTATTTTAAACAAGTTAGTTTAATAAGACATTTTCTGCAATAAACATTGTTTTAGTAATTTTTCGTATTTCAATACTTATAGGCTGCATGGTGAACCCGTTTTTCGTTTAGTCCCGTTCCGACCTCTCGGGGGACAAAGAAATAAACATTGATAATCAGAGTACGCGATATGTAACTGACCTTCGTTCCCCTCCATCTCTGCCAGTCTAACACTGAGTGAGCTTGAGATGGTTTGTGACTTGTGAGATGATTTAATTTTTTTAACTTGTGTAACTTATTTAACATATTTAACTCATTTTAATTGATTTATTCAACCGATATAACTGTTATTACTTTTTTATTTTATGTACATTTGTTTTATTTGTTTTAATATGCTGCTACACTTCAAATGAATTTCCCTCCTAAGGACAATGAAGTATTGCGATTGTGACTGTGGTGGTTGTGATGTGATGTTGCATCTCCAAGAAAAAGTTTAACTCAAAATTTGTGCCAAAAATAGGCCGTCACACGGACCAGTAACTCAAAAACGTTACTGACCCGACGGCAAAGTAGGTGGTCACTGACCACCGGGTCAGCGTATATTTCGAACGCTGGGGTGAACCACAGATAAGTAGCACCCTTCTGTCCACCCCCTTTCCATCAACTCTGTATTGTTTATTTTGTTTTACATGTTGGAAATGGTGTTGTATTATGTAATGATATACTTTATGCCGTTGGTTGTTGGAAATAAATTACTGATTGCTTGATTGATTGGTTGGTTGATTGATTGATTGATTGATTGAAAGTTCGGAGGCACTTTATTCAGAACACAAATATCATGAACCGGGAAGTAAAATAATTCGCTTCCGCTGCGTATATTCTATTCGAAATCGTTATCTTCAATATTATGAGTGTAGCGTGTTTTTTGCAGTTGACACCTTGTTTTTCGAGCCGACACATGGGCTGAATACCGGAGGAAAGAAACTGCATTACAAGTAGACGCTATGTTTGAAAATAACACAACTGAAATGGAGATTTACACAGCGCTACTCGTCTTGTTCACTGATCCGTGACCACCTGGATATAAAGCGAACAATTGGCGCCACCTGACAGACTTAAGTAATTACAAACGTAACATATAATTTCGTAAACCGAAACACGTTTATTCATCATGATATCGTATTGCACACATCCAGCACCTATCACATCCAAAATAATCCGAACCCGGAAGATATTTGACATTAGTATGACACTATTTGTGGGGTACACGACTCGCATAGGCCGGCACCTTACTATGGACAACATATCTGACGCGACATCCCTCTGGAAACTGCTACTGTTATTAATATAACTGTCAAACTAAGATCTTAAGGACGTACACAGACACACGCCAACATACCGAATACGTTTTGAATGTTTATTTATGTATTCGTATGGGAAGAAACTCACCTGCGAAATGCTGCGATTCAGAGCGCTTATGTTTACCATAAATCCAGTGGGGAACTAGGAAGTTGAAAGGCAGTCCCAGCTAACCACAGGTCACGACCTCGTAACCCTATTAAACGCGGGCTCACTGCAACTGAGCATTATATAACTCGGTTTAACATGCATGCCATTTTATGAATACTGTACGCAACCAAATTTAGCAATTATATGACAGCTTAGCCATATTTCACCGCTGGTAAATGGAGTCGTACAGTTCGACTATACTGATGTCCCACTGCACTGTGGAATTTCAAACGTAAAATACTTTAGTCATATATGTTAAATAAGTTACAATACTAAAAACATTTCTGCTGAAGTAAATTCACTTCATTTGTTGGTTGGAACGACTTAATTGGAGATTCGTTATTCGTCGTGCTCATTGGTCCGTGACCGGACTGTAGTGGTAAAGTGGAGAAGTGGCGTCACTTGAGAAACTTAGGCATGGCAGGAAATATAACATAGAACTATATATTCGTTGGAAACAGTAACCTTAGTTTAAGGTGCTTTGCCCGAGCCCGGAAGAGACGACAAAAACATCCCTGCTTTAATACTATTTTGATTAAGTATGACTCGCACAAGCCGGCCGTTAAATTTTCAATTATTCCCTAGGTGGCGCCACCGTTTGTTCCTACAACGGTGAGTGTAAGCAAGTAATCGATATATTAAAGGGCAACAAAATTGTATTTTTGTGGTTATGCATGTAAAAAAGAAATACAAACTAATCATTTGCAACTACAATCAACAACATTACGCCAGTGCTTTATTGGTTGTGGCACTGTTTTCCCGTAGTCATGGACTGTTAAGTAATGGCAACTGGTTTGGTTACCTTCCGGGTTGTATTAACTTACCAACAACTGATATTTCCATTTGTATGACCAGTTTGTGACACCTTATTCGTATTTTGCTAAGTCATGTCCCGGCCCACACTGTAAAGGCGCGAGTATCGGCCTTTGTATGACCAGTTTGTGACACCTTATTCGTATTTTGCTAAGTCGTGTCCCGGCCCACACTGTAAAGGCGCGAGTATCGGCCTTTGTATGACCAGTTTGTGACACCTTATTCGTATTTTGCTAAGTCGTGTCCCGGCCCACACTGTAAAGGCGCGAGTATCGGCCTTTGTATGACCAGTTTGTGACACCTTATTCGTATTTTGCTAAGTCGTGTCCCGGCCCACACTGTAAAGGCGCGAGTATCGGCCTTTGTATGACCAGTTTGTGACACCTTATTCGTATTTTGCTAAGTCGTGTCCCGGCCCACACTAAAAAAAGGCGCGAGTATCGGCCTTTGTATGACCAGTTTATGACACCTTATTCGTATTTTGCTAAGTCGTGTCCCGGCTCACACTGTAAAGGCGCGAGTATCGGCCTTTGTATGACCAGTTTGTGACACCGTATTCGTATTTTGCTAAGTCATGTCCCGGCCCACACTGTAAAGGCGCGAGTATCGGCCTTTGTATGACCAGTTTGTGACACCTTATTCGTATTTTGCTAAGTCATGTCCCGGCCCACACTGTAAAGGCGCGAGTATCGGCCTTTGTATGACCAGTTTGTGACACCGTATTCGTATTTTGCTACAACTACAATCAACAACATTACGCCAGTGCTTTATTGGTTGTGGCACTGTTTTCCCGTAGTCATGGACTGTTAAGTAATGGCAACTGGTTTGGTTACCTTCCGGGTTGTATTAACTTACCAACAACTGATATTTCCATTTGTATGACCAGTTTGTGACACCTTATTCGTATTTTGCTAAGTCATGTCCCGGCCCACACTGTAAAGGCGCGAGTATCGGCGATTTTAAAAACAACTACATATTATTGTAACATTGTAACCTTGCTACGGTACCGAATTGTGTTGATCGTTGTGACACCAACTGCATTATCCATGGACATTCTTAGCCAAAGATATTTCTTTTATATAATGTATAGGGATAGGGCATATTTTCTTTCTTCTATAATTTCTCTTTTATGAGTTTATTTCTTGGTAATTTATTTTCAAATTGTCTCTCACTCAGGAAAATGTCAAATACTGAAGAACATGTGTACCAGTCACATAGATATTTTCTTTGTTCAAACGTTGTTCCTGTAAAGACATTTTATTTGCTAGAATAATTAAAGGAAAACAATAGGGAACGCTGTGGTGTTTAGCACCTAAAAGATTTAGCACAAACTAACCATTTGCATCTACAATCAAAATTTTCAGTTCAGTGGTTTACTCGGAACGTAGTCTTAAAGTGGAAGATTCTAAAGAAATCTGCGATAACATGTAGACTGCCATCTTACTGATGACGCGTTCATTTGGCCGAAAGCAACCAATAAACGAGCAGCATTGGTTTTGCTGTGTACGACACACTGTCTTGTGTTGTTCGCGTAGTTGGTTCATGTTCATGGGATGCGGTTCGTTACATTAGTATAAGTTGAGCTTACAGTGAAAACGTGACTTGCAATATGCCACACTGCTCTACATACGGTTGTAACACTAGTACAGCGAAGGATAAGGAGCTGTCTTTTTTGTTTCCCTTTGAAACGAGGCAGAAGTGAAATAGTGGATTCACAACTGTGGACGGGCTGGTTGGACGCCTTCGAAATATAACGCACTATGTTCAGATCATTTTGAAGAAACGTGCTTCGAAGGAAATCTATATCGTCAGTTAATGACACAAGATCCGACAAAACGTCGCCGATGTTTGAAGCCAGGTGCAGTGCCTACGATATTTAGTCACGAACCTCGGCCGTCGAAGCGACGCATATTTTCGGTCAAACGCGCCGCCGCTGCGAAATCGATCGCAAGAAAGTTAGTACCGAGTTACTTGGTATCCAATTAAAATCTATTGACATTTGAGATGCAAGATATGCTGGAGCCAAGCCAGAACAGTACCAGAATGTACTGTATTGCACCACAAAGAGTTTAGTCTTTAGAAGATGGCCGAATAGCAAAAGTTAACGGCAATCAAGTCGCGTGAGCGATATTACAGTAACGGATTAACATGGGCAGGAATGATTGTCGTTTATAATAACATTGCAAAACTTACTGTATTTTGTGTTAAATGAACACAAATACGTTCTGCATTCAATAATATTGCTTTAGACATTGTCATATATCGAAATGTTTGGCCTATTATTTATGTCATGATGTTATATAATTGGACTTCGTATATAATTATGTGTGACTATATAGTGTTTAACTTTATGTGACGAAGATTACCACTATATACTATATTGTAAAACGTTTAAAATGGCTTCATTTGTATTTAGTAAAATTCCATAATGTTACTCAATTTTAGTTAAGGCGATACAACCCAGGTGAAAGTGGGTTTTTTTTTTTTTAAATACAAAATTGTTTGTTTTATGCCAGATTATGATAGCTTATTATATTTACTGTGAATATATATAATTTTATAACAATTACATACCTTTAAACCACTCTTATCCATGGAATAAGGGTGCCAATATCAAGTAATTTGTATCCATTATGCCACATTTTATGGCCATTTTCCATTAAAAAAACCATTTAAATTCTGCATTTGGAAGGATATTTCTGGGAGTAATTATGTGATCCAAATATAGTTATCAATGAGCTCACCAGATACACCATGTTTGTATTATAAAAATACTGGCATCACTCAATAATCATATATTGTTGAAATATCTTTAATAATATACCATGTGCACACATCTTCACTAACTTGTTTTTTTTGCACACTAACAGCAAAAACAGGTAACAGCTGTTGTGAAAATATCTTGAATTTTGATCAAAAATATAAATTATTGTAATTTGCATTTCAGCTCGATTACCAACATGATGTGGCACATGGGGAAAGGCATCAACCGCAAGTTTACTGTAAAGGTCCAAGGCAAGGGATGCGAGGACCTCCTTCATTGGATACAGAATGTATCAAACCATCTGTGGTGGTGTTGTGCAACATGCAACGGTGATGCACAGTTGCTGGAGTAAGTACCAAACTTGATATGTATTCATTTTATACCTGAGGCATGTCCAAAGCAACAAGTAACCTTTAGATTTGCAATGAGTAGATGATGAGTAGGGACCACGACCCAAATAGTGTAAGGTGAATTCCAGTCACCGACTTTAATCCCAAATACACTAAATTAGCTCCTATGCATAACTAACATTATAATAAGTTTTCGAAATTACTGCATTTCATAGGCATCCAACTCGTTTTTTTCAGGATGGCTACTCAAAAATACCATCCAGCATGACTACTACCTTATCAGTAAATGTGTTTATTCAGACAAAAAAAAAGTGATACTGTAAATGCTGTTTACATGTTATGTGTTAATATGTGGACCACCGACATATGAATGGGACCAAAAATGTTACATAGTCAAAGTTCCTGATGACCAACTTTTCAGTAGTTTAGTTACTCAGATGTGATAGTGTCCATTCTGTATCACCCTACCTATTCCTTGTAATCAGTTGCTGATTTTACCATCACCGTAATCAGTTACATTTATGAGTACAGTTACTTGAGTGTAATACATTACATCGCCGTGTAATAATTACATTCCAGAATGCAATTGTCTGTAATGAAATAAATAAGAGCACTTGTGTCATTATCACCAATTTTATTAAAGAAATATAAAATCAAAACATGATATCAAAATACAGTGACTGTATATACAGAAATTAAGAAGAAAAAACAAGTTATAATAAATTATGTGAAGGAATGTGATGATGGAATGCCTTATTTGTAAGGATCAGTATCGGTTTACTAATGTACCAGTATGATTACCATGATTGGCCATTGTAATGTTACTAAAAACAACCAACACTTTACACAGGAAAAGCACTTTAAAGTTCACTGAATGCTACAGTCATAAGGTAAATAACAGCTGCTTACTAACAACATATAGACTGGTGTGTTACATCAGTTGTTTGCAGACATTTTATTAGAATACTGCATGCACTATTATTCACTGTAGGAATGAAAGCTAGATTGATGCTGTCTGCTCTGGCGTGGAACTACCGACCACGTCCCAGCCCAGACAAACCTGTTGAGACTGGTGTCATGTGGTCCAAAAGACGCAAGCAATGGGTGCTGCATAACAGACCACAGCAGGTGAACCCATGTACCCACCTACAAATGCTCACGGATCGAGTGACAGATGTGTTTACAAAGATACACCACACTGCATGCGATCACAGTCACTGGGGCAGATGTCCCAAAACCAGAGAAGGAGGATCTGCTGGCAGCAAGAGTCAGTCAATTTGTAAAGAAACAGTAAATACTGCCACCACCAACCTACACCTTCATAGGTCACATGTACATTGTCTAGTTTAGTTTTCAAGTCCAGCATGGTATCCCTCGTGTTGTCCCCCATCGGGGGTAGGGAACCTTGATCTTATTCCATGGCTGGCGCATGCTGGTAGAACTCTCTGCATCATTCGTCCCAGCTTGCCATGGATCCACCAGGTAAACTGTATGTATGCAGCCCACCTGAGAGACCTGAAATAAATTAGGCTCAAATAAACATCTGACATTGTAAATAAATGACATAAAAATCGGTTCTATAACGACACCATTCCTTTATATAAATTGTTTACCATTAAACATGTGTTCTTCTGGAATAAGGCAAATATTTATAATTTTGCACTACAGAAAAAATTATGATGGTGCAACAAACATTGTATCTATACGTTATGATAACTTAAGTGGAACCATTATAATTTGTTCTGTAGTGAGAGAGTATCACTTCATTCTTACAGTAGAATACAATAAAGTGTGAAACGATAACCCAAGTACATGTGTGAATACAGTAAATAACTATGTATAGTAGTATATTGTAGCAGGCTTAGGTAAATAATGACCAATGGTTAAGGTACGTCATATTGAAAATGAACACATTTATGTAGGATTACTTGCTGTTGAGGGGAATTTTTGTCATATTAGGGTGATGGTCATCATATTTAAATTAGTCTTGGGTCAAACCAGTGTGGTTCGTCTTTACATTTAGAAAGGGTGAATGGCGTTAGCCGGGCTAGTTTAAACAAGCATACGATTGAATTAGTTGTTTTGTTGGTGGTTTTATTCCAAGAGATTTTAAGGAGGTTGTCAGTCTTAGATTTGTTGGGTTCAGATACATAGCCTCTGCAACCTATTTCAATGCATGTTAATTCTGATTTTATTCCGTTATTGTTTACATTATGGATTAGTGCGACATACTTGTTAGTTTTGAATACATGATCTTTCTTGATGTTAGGTTCAAATGGTAGTCAGTTCAATGATGTGAATTTGCTTAGCATGTGGATGGTAGATGACGTATGGTAAGTCCACTAAGTAATTTCCCTGGAAGATTGTTAATAATTTGGTGCTACTATGATGTTGTATTGTGTTCATTATTAATACATTTCAATAAATATTTAACAACACATTTCACTGGTCTTGTAACAATGCATGCACATATATACGTACTTGTTTGTTGGACGGCGTAATTCCCATTCTGCAGCATCACCTGCTCCAAACAAAGAATTCTAAATCCCTTGCTCTTTGTAATGCACAGCAATCCACCTGTAACAAAGAATTAAGCTTTTAACTAATAGTTTTACACGAATGTTAAGCAAACATGGATTATTATTATTCTGAACAAATTTCACAAAGAATGCATCACGATCCTCTAACTGTATTCATCCCAGTATTATACCTGGGTCCATAGAAATATGCAGATTAAGGAAGGCCGCTTTGAAATGTGTCAATATTTGCACAAAACGGTGGTCATTTTCTTTGTCACCAAAACAAATGGGGGCTCTGGCTGAAAAATGTTCAAGGTACATTTTATTCATAAGAGCCAATGTAAACTTTTGGCAGAAAAATTGCAGTATGCATAAAGTTAAAAATAATCTATCTACCTGCCATGTGTTTAAAAAGTAGTACTGCCGGATACAGGTGAATTCGGCCCACATCGCTTGGTGAATTCGGCCCACATCGCTTGGTGAATTCGGCCCATAACTCTGGTGAATTCGGCCCACGGTGAATTCAGCCTGGTGAATTCGGCCTCAGAGCACGGGTACAGGTCAAAACGGCGACAGTTCCAAAATGGCGACACACTAAAACGGCGACAAACCAAATCGGTGACAAGCCAAAACGGCGACAAACTAATAAACATATTCTAGTACAGAAAATTATACACATCAACGAATTGCTAAATCTATAAATAATGCTGATAGAGGCCAGTTACCCCACTGTGTCCCTTCACACAACAAATAATATTGTAGTAAACAAGAAGCCGGCAAACAACTACATTCGCTTCAGAAGTATCTGCTCAATGAAACAATGACGGAGTAGCAGGCCACTTACCCCATTGTGTCCCATCACAAAAGAGTGGTTTGAAATCTACGTAAATCTATGATTTAGTTGCTACCATATATCCGTATAGTGTGCGGATATAATTGTTCATCTTTTGCGCCATTTGTATCTTTATATCTTTGTGTGTGTTTATATTGTAATAGCCAATAATAACTAACATTGTACTATTATGTAACATCTGCCATATTCCATGTGTTGTAAGTAAATAATTCTTAGGAGTATACAAATACAAGAGTTTCTTCAGTATACCCCTTTTTTCTGACATACTCATTCTGATATACCATAAACACTGTATGTATTGTTCTTTTGTTGGAAAAATAAACATATCATGTACAAACAAGGTTATATAGTGCTATATTATTAATTGACATATTGAGCACTTTTAAACGTATTCATCCTGGGCTGAACTGGAACTAAGCAGACGACATGAATATGTGTTACAACACAAATTAAGCTGTTTTCGGTAGGTACATTATACAGAAGAAGCAGCTATATTATACATCATATTGAGTATAACTGATTTTTGTTCTCCAAAATTTAGTAGTGTGATAAGTGATACGCCTGAGTATTTTCGATGGTATACTTACTCTGCGTACCATTTAGCTATGTGAGATATTTCAAACCGTTGCTAGGGGTCTATGTGTTTATTGCACCTTTCATTGCACCATACGTTAATAAAGTTACACTGCAAACAAATGCTGACTTGTGCCGTTTATACAGCATGTGACATCCTTTCACCGTATTACATTAGTCAATTTTTGTCGCATCGCATAGGCATACTATTCTCGTTTATACACACAATTCACGGCACTTCGCACCAGCGGCAGCGCCATCGACACCGCACGAGATAGCGCTGGAAAAGCGCAAGTAACGACTTAAAACTCTAAAAACAACGCGGGCCGAATTCACCAGAAAGTTGGGCCGAGTTCACTTAGCAGATATAACATGGGCCGAATTCACCACCCCATTCACGCCATTATCAAGTGGGCCGAATTCACCAGAAAGTTGGGCCGAATTCACCAACACCCGTACTGCCACATATTGTTCATACTCTATCATAGACATAGCTCTGACCTGTACAATTTTGGTTCACATGAATCATGGAACCATTCAACTACATTTCTTTTAAAAAGTGAAGGTACAGCCATGGGTGGTATTAGAAAATGGACATGTCAAAGTTCAAACACTGAGTGCAGTGGCACTGAGAGCGAGATCTAACGTTAAACGTCAACCAATCCCAAATGTAAGACAAGTGACGTGTCCCGGCCCGAGCGATCATCTCTCGCTGTTCATACGCAGCCCGGAACTTAGGCTCATCGGTTATTTAAACAATAAACTAAACAGATTAATAATTACCTTCACCAACAGCGTTGCTGTCGAGTAGCAACCGCCTCCTGGCAGCAGACATATTCAGTTCTTGTTCCTGAACAAGGAGATCGCTGCGGCATTTTCCACACCGACACCAGTCAATTTAATCTCGGCATGGTATGCGCCTCGACATTTCGACTGCCCGTGGGGCTTCCTGTTCGTGCCCACCGGCACCCGCCTCTGCCGTATCTTCCATTGTTTTTGTGGTTCAAACCGGTAACCAGCTGCTTTGAAATCGATTTGGTTTTCGTTGTCTTCCGAAGAATTGGAAAGCCTTCTTATTTACACAGTCACAGCGCATGCGCACATAGTTTAATTGGTAAACTTACCATAGCGCCATTTAACGGAGTTGGGAACAAATAGTACGCAGAAAAGTTACGACAGTGTGACGTTACTTTCTTCTAACAATGGCGTAGTCCATAGAAATTCGGTAGTTGCGTGTTCAAAAATGTTTTCCTGGTAAACCGCTGACGTTCAAAATTTGATTGTAGTTGGAAATTGTTAGTTTGTATTAACTCTTTTAGATACTTAACACCAAAACGTTGCCTTTTGTTTTCCTTTAAGTCTTTTGCGATACGTGTTGGCAGTGTGTGAACCGTTATGAAGTACGGGTGGAGCTGTTGGTGTTTGGTGGTCAAGAAGATTGCTGAACACCTGCATGTGCACGAGAGGTGAAAATCCCAGAAGAGAGGAGAACGGTGCTGATAATCACAATATAGAAAATAAAGGGATACGTGCAAGACTCTGGAAAATACAAAGCCATCACGTTGCTGAGCCTTATGTTGAACATTTTACAGATAATCCTGGATGGAAAGACAAGAGCGGCAGTAGAAGGAGAAATCAGAGAAGAACATAAGAGTTTCTTAAGAAGAAGAGGTACAGCTGATGGGATATTTCCCCGAGGCAGCTAGTCGAAATAAATTGGAGGGACAGGCGGTTGTGGGATTTATAGTTCTGAAGAAAGCATATGACACAGTACCAAGAGAGATGGCGATGGCGACACTGAAATGGATGGTGGTCCCAGAAGCAGAGGTCAGGATGGTGGAAAGGACGTATGAAGAAACGAAGGGCAGAGTGGTGTGTGGACCCGGAGTTTCAGAAGAATTCAAAGTGAATGTTGGCTTGAGTCAATGGAGCGCCCAGAATCCACCATAGTTTATCGCAATGGTGGAACTGAAGCAGAACTATTGGTACGAGGTATATTCTCCGGAAGCTACCTCCAAGAACAACTGATATAGTGGTAGGACACGTATAGCAGACATGCACTGAAAGTAAGTTTGAAAAGACGGAGGTACTTTGGGTTGGGCAGCAATACAAAAAGCTGGAAATACATCTGGAGGGGAACAAACTAAAATTAAGAGGCAACTTTGTAGACCTGGGTGGAGCGATATGGAAGGACGGCAACACAGATACTGAGTAAAGGGAGGGGTGAACGCATGGAGAAAGATTGAACATGTGATGGGAGACAGCTCGAAAGCTCGATGGAAAGATACTCTGCTCATGTGTGGCCCCGGCATACCTGTATGGCCTAGAGGCTATGGCAATGACAGAAAAACAACAGGAGAGGGTACAGGTTTGCGAAAAACAACTGGGTCAGAAGAATTGCGGGAGTGAAGGGAATTGACAAGCAAAACATGGAGGAGCTGAGAGAGGAGGTTTGTCTATTAGAAAGTTTGTAGTGCCAGTATAGTCTAGACAATGCGATCGTTGTCTAAGCCTACGTTTCTCAACCAGCGTGCCGGCAAAGACCCAAAAGTGCCGCAGTAATGTCATAATTCGAAATGACGACTCCGGACCAGACCTGGGGCAGATACATTTCAAAAGTATCTAGATAAGATGCAGATACATTTTAATTTGGCCAGATACAGATACATATATAGATACATTATTTCTAAATGTATCTAGATACAGATACATTTATATGGTTAAATTTGCGCCTCATAATGGTCCAAAATACCCATGGTGTAGCTATTGACAATCAGAAGTTATTGGCGATGTTTGCTCAATCAGTGTCAAATGGTTATGCTGACATTGGCATGAGTTCTTCACCTTTTATATGATCTGTTTGACCCACATTAAAGCAAACACATTGCCATTCTCACCTTTGATGTGTGACAGTTGTCAATTCATGATCTGCTCGAATGATCCATGAGTAAATTAATTGGCTTCTTTAATTGCTGTCAGACATTTTTTAAAGAAACTGGTTCCTTTGGTGGATATGATGAAGCCATGAGTAGGTACTTGGCTTCTACTAATTGTTTCCTATAATTACAATTAACACCTATTGGCTACGTGGGAGTTGGACATATCCCTTCTTGACCAATGATCTATCTATAAAAATAAAATCGACACACACCTTAAAAAGGCGGGATACATGTAGATAAAAAGTATTGGACTCTCGATAAGCCAAAAGGCTTCCTTGTCCAACTGCCATCCAGAGTAATTTTCTGGATGGCAATCTTGTTAAATCTTGTTAAATCTAAAATGTATCTGAAATGTATCTGAAATTTCAGATACATATGGAATGTATCTAGATAAAATACAGATACATATTGATTTCGGCGCAGTGTATCTACATACAGATACATTCAAAATTGTATTTAGATACATAAGATACAGATACATGATGTATGTGACCCCAGGTCTGCTCCGAACAAGACAAAGTGTTATCTTTTTATTACACGTCCGTCTTGCCTCGTCAAAGACATTTATGGTTCTTAAGTTGCAAGTGTAGAATTTGAAACAAATTTCCATTTTCAAAAACTACAGGTCACCTACAAGTCACCTACAATGCCTACAACATAGCCTCAATATAATAGCACACCATTGCTAAAACATTTACTGAACCAGCACGGAACAAAATTACAGACGTATGACTCATTTGCTTTCTACCTCTCCTGAGAGTGAAGAACTATGGTAAGATGACCTAAACACACACAAAATATCATATACCGTGTAAAGACCGCTAGATGGCGGCACGGCATTAATAGTGCGCTGACAAAATGTAATAATTAGGCTAGTGTTATTCAAATTTAGAAATCCAACATCTTGCTTTGACACGTTCCCCCGTGCTTGTACTCGCGCACACTTTGTGGTCGGTCGTTCACCTTCCCGACGTTTGCCTAGATACTATTAGTAGATTACGAGCTAGGAGCGCAATGCAAGCGTAACCATCAATGTTTTACTAACTGTGTGATTCTGCGCACAGGCAATACAGGAGGGGGCATTCATTACGCAGAAAAAAATCCATAAAACATCAATTCATCTGAAGGATGGTAATCATTTCTATTTGCAGTGTAACCATTTGCTCATAACACTACGGTGCGTGGGGCTGGCTGTAGGTGTTAACCACATACATGGTAGTGTAAGGCAGTGTTCAACATAAGGCTTAAAATATTAAGGGCCAACCCTGCATGTAACCTAAAAATATTACCCTTGTGGAGCGCAGGCGCAGTGGCTAGAGCTTCGGACTCTCGACCAAGAGAACCCGGGTTCGAATCCTGTGCTGCCGTGTCGAACCTTGGGCAAGTTCGTTCAATCTACGTTGCTCCAGTTCACTCAGCTGCACGAATGACTACCTGGCTACAGACTGTGGTGGATATTTGTGAACGACTAGTCTTCGCGCATTAATTACATCGTGGCTGGATGCTTCCCAGAGAAGTCGAGATGTTGTTCGATTGAACAGGTCTGCCAGGGAGTAAACTGTAAAGCGCTTTGTGCAGTCCTGGGGTAGGACTCCGCCCTATATAAAAACTTACCTTTATGTGTTTTCTTCTTCGGCGTTCGCTCAGACTGCAACTCCGATTTCTCGTATGTAGGGCTTTGTGCGCTGCAGGTTTTCTGGAGGACCATACATCTTGTCTTTCACTGATGTCTTTGTGTGCCAGGTAGTCTTTCTCTCATTCTGGCAATCTTGAAGAAAGTGTTTCAGTGTTATTGGAGCAGTGTCACAAGGACATATGTTTGTTTCTTACAAACGTATGTCCTTGTGGCTTCCAAATGTACTCGAAGTTTGTATTGTCCCTTGCCTGCCTCCACAACTTCTGAGGTATTGCATTATTTCTAACATGACAAAAGTTCCCAACGGAAAGTTACCCCTCGAACATATTCATGAGGTAGAGGACTTGTGTGCAGAATATATATAATTCATGAACAGAATTCATGTTGTCCAAAGAGAGGTTCTTAAAAAGGCGATAATTAAGGACACGTGTTTCCATACTCCCAACAATCAGCTTCAAGAATACAGAGGATTTATTCGTGACATAGTTTTGGATGTTGACAAAATTGTCTTTTTCATGTAATGTATAACTTGCTCTTTGAATTCTGAGAAGCGTTATTTCTGTGACGGACAGTGCTTTGCGCAATAGAAATGCCGCAACGTCTTAGTACTGATCAAGATCTAGGCAAACAGTAGGCCCTACGATCAGCTGTATGATTTCGTATTTATTTTCTTTGCTCTTTATACAGAGATAAGACAATTAATGATGCCGACATTATTGCGCATGCATCTAATTATTCTTGTATGATTAATTGTACCGTGACCTCCAGTTTGAAAACAAGTAATATAAACTACGCGAACATGAACAGTCGAGGAAACACTGTCACATAATCTATGTTACACTATCTTAGAAACATGCTATGCTTCTATAACCATCTGTCCACAGTCCACATAATAATAAAAACGTATACAATTCCACCAATACCGGATATACATGTATTATATTGTAGAACAAATTAGCGCACCGCTTGCAACAGTTTTCAATTTGTCATTAGAAGAGGGAGTGGTTCCTTTAGAATGGAAAGAGGCAAACATTATACCGTTATTTAAAAAAGGTTCGAGAAACAAGTCAGAGAACTATAGACCAGTGAGTTTAACATCAGTGATTTGCAAATTATTAGAAAGACTAATTAAAGATCACATGGTGGATTTTCTTGTTAAACATAACTTGATAAACCCATCTCAACATGGGTTTTTAAAAGCGAGGTCATGCTTAACAAATATGTTATGTTTTTTGGAAGACATCACTAGGTGGGTAGATGAGGGATCACCAGTAGATATCATCTATTTAGATTTTCAAAAAGCTTTCGACAAAGTACCACATCAAAGATTACTCCTTAAGCTAAAGGCCCATGGCATAGGAAATGGTATAATAAACTGGATAGAAAAATGGCTGAATGACAGAAGACAACGTGTAGTAGTTGATGGGGAGGCTTCAAACTGGAAATCGGTATTGAGTGGGGTACCACAGGGATCAGTACTAGGACCTATATTATTCTTAATATATATCAACGATTTGGACGATGATATAACAAGCAAGGTGTTAAAATTTGCGGATGATACAAAAGTGTTTAGAAGGATTAAAAGTGATGGAGACAGACAGCATTTACAAGATGATCTTGATAGGTTGATCAAATGGTCTGAAAAGTGGCAAATGCTGTTCAATTTTGGGAAATGTAAATGCCTCCACACAGGTCATGGGAATGAAGAGGTAAAATATAAAATGGGGGGTACTGTTCTAACTACTACTGTAAAAGAAAAGGACTTAGGGTTAACCATTAGCGAAAACGTGCCACCTGGTGTTGAATCCAGGCAAAGTTCAACTGAGAAACAAATCAGTACCATTCATTGGTCATCTACTTACCGATGAGGGACTCAAGGTAGATGAATCCAAGGTTGAGGCCAACGGATGTCACAGCACTGAAGCGAATTATCGGCATGGTTGGCTATCTTGCGAAATTCTTGCCATATCTGTCACAAGTCTGTGAACCACTGAGACAACTAGATCGGAAAGATGTGGAGTGGTGCTGGCTTGAGCAACATCAAGATCAGAGAACTCATCATAGCAACACCAGTGCTCGCATACTATGATGTAAAGCAAGCAATAACAATCCAATGTGATGCATCCCAGAGTGGTTTGGGTGCAGTGCTCCTGCAAGAGGGAAAACCAGTGTGCTACGCCTCTCGAGCACTGCACAGAACAGAACTATGCCCAAATCGAAAAAGAGCTCTTAGCCATTGTGTTTGCATGTGAACGATTTGACCAGTATGTGTACGGAAGACCCATCACCGTGCAATCGGATCACAAGCCACTTCAGACGATCACAAAGAAATCGATGATCGATGCACCGAAGAGACTGCAGAGAATGCTGCTCCGCCTGCATAAGTACAACATAGATGTCGTGTACACGAAAGGAAACGAAATGCACATCGCAGAAGCGCTGTCTCGGGCATACCGTCCATACTGCCACGCAAATGACCCAGGGGATCATGTGTTCGCCATTGAACTGCAACAAATGGACATGACAGAAGATGTTCATCTGTCGACCAACGGAATACACGAAATCATGTGCAAGTCACGAGAAGACAACGAAGTGAAAACTGCAGTTCGCTACACACTTCAGGGATGGCCGGATCGACGTCAAGCAGTCGACCCACTCGCACGACCTTTTTTTATTTCAGTTGCCTTGACGTGCGAGCCATGCTCATAAAGAAACTAGACTCCTCGCACTTATGACTCCAATGATGTCTTAGAGCACGTGAAGTGATGTATTGGCCAGGCATGAACCAAGAAGTGAAAGATGTCATCAGTGCCTGCAGTACGTGCAACGGGTACAAATCAGAACAATATAGAGAGCCGTTGTTGTCACATGAGATACCGTCACGTCCATGGTCACGAGTTGGAGTTGACCTGTTCCACCTTTATGGACAGGACTACCTCATAACGGTGGACTACATCTCGAACTTCTTCGAAGTTGACAAGCTGTCAATGACCAGTGCAACATAGGTTATCACCAAACTGCGTATTCACTTTGCGAGATTCGGTGCCCCAGACAACGTGATTTCTGACAATGAGCCACAGTTTGCATGTGAGGAATTCAAGTTGTTCTCAGAGCGTTGGCAATTTGAACATAATTATCACACTGTCACCTCGTTACCCCCAGTCAAACGGAAAAGTGGAAACGCAGTAAAAACGGCAAAACAAGTCATGCGGAAAGCAATTGATGACAGGGCGGATGTGTATTTGGCGTTTCAGGACTCTCGAAACACACCTACAGAAGCTATGCACACTCAATGGATGTTCGCACGTCGAACCAGAACACTGCTACCAACGCTGCCAGTACTGCTGCAGACCGACCCTGCAGCACAACGTGATGCTCCTGAACAACTCAAACGTAGAAAGAAGAAACAAGCCAGGTTGTACAATCATACGAGCAAGAAACTCAGCATACTACACCCTGGAGATGTTGTGCGGTTCAAGAAGCCAAACGCCTCAAATGACTCACGAACATGGACACTAGCACGTATTCAGAAACCATCGGGCGTCAGATCTTGCATCATTGAGAGTGAAGGCTCGACATACCGAAGGAATAGACGATCGACAGCTACGTACCACACCAGAGCAGTATAGGGATGATATTTGGTACTTTCAACAAGATGAACCTGACAATACGATGACCAGACCACTGTGTTCAGACAACACGTGCGTAGACAACCAGAACGCACAACAGAGACGTCAAGACAACATCACGTCTCCTCCAAGCAGTGAACCTTCAGTCGACACGTCTCCACAACGTAATGTACCATCCAAGGTCGTACATTCACCACGCAATGTGCCACAGAGTGTTAGAAATTCTCCACACAGTGTGCCGGCGACTGTTGCACGACCAAGGCGTCCAGTGAAACTTCCAGCAAAATTCAAAGACTTTGAAATGAAGTGAAAGGTGGAACATTTGACTGTGTAAAAAGAGGGGGATATGACGATATCACAATTAACTTGATAAACTGAAACGCCACCTGGCGAATAACGTGGATCTTAGCATGCCAGTGGCTACACAAAAAGCCAACGTCGTTTTGTGTGTTGGCGCCATGATGAGCGGTGACCCGGTGTAAACGAAACAACGTCAGCAATAAAGTATTGTTAAATACATCCACTTATATATGCATTATCGTTATAGTTTTTTATCGTTATTTCGTTTTTCTAACATGTATTAGAAATACCGCGAATAGTAGATTGTATTCGTTTTTCGTACTTCAAATATGAACACGAAAAACAAACATTGTTTGCTTTTTTCCTTTTTCGTTTGCCAATTTCAAAACGAAAAAGGAAAAGACGGTACATACACGGACCGTTATGGTCGTCGGGCGTTTGCTTGTGCTGGGCCGACATTGTGGAACTCTCTGTCATTGGAACTAATGTAAAGTAAAGTAAAGGTAAGTTCTTATATAATGCAGTATCCAGTCCTCGGGACTGCTCAAACCGCTACAATCCATGGCAGACCTGTTCAATGGAACACCATCTCGAATACTCTGGGAAGCATTCAGCCACGCTGCAATTAATGCGCGAAGACTTCGTACACAAATATCCACCACTGTCTATAGCCAGGTACTCATTCACACAGCTGGGTGAACTGAAGCAATGTAGAGTAAATGAACTCAAGGTTCGAAACCGACACAGGATTCGAGCCAGCCTTCTCTCAGTCGAGAGTCCGGAGCTCTTACCGCTGCGCTACGAGCGATTGAGAACCTTAGGCAGTTTGGAAAATTATTAAAGAAATTTATGTTCATAGTAGTATTTTTGCGTATGCTAGCTGCACTTAAAGGCCCTCTCGGCTCTGTTCTCAGCCTGTATGTTTTTTCTGCGGTTGCGTTTTTCTTCTGCTAGCCTGCGGAGAGTATCCTCTCCTCTTTTGAGAACCCTGTGTAGTTTCTGCCTCCATGTGGATCGGTCTCCAGCAAGATCCCCCCCCCCCCAATTATCAACATCTATGTCTAGTGCCTTCAAGTCTCGCTTGCATACGTCCTTGAAGCGCAGATGGGGACATCCTGCAGCTTTTTTTCCAGTTGCCAGCTCTCCGTAGAGGAAGTCTTTTGGAAGTCTCCCATCTTCCATCCGATGCACGTGGCCGAGCCAGTGGAGGTGGCGTTGCCTGAGCAACTAATATAATCAGACTCATTTAGCCTTTGTATTGTTCATGCATACAGTTTTAATTTTTAGTTTTATTTATCTTAGAATAACATTTTAGTATCTAATCAACTTATTTAATGTAATTTAGGTTTTTATTTATTAATTTTTATATCCGTTATGTTCAGCTGTTTAGCACTTTTGCTAATCGTTTGCTTTATCATTGCATTTACCCGTAATTTTACTATGCATAGGTTTATATACTTATATATATATATATATATTTAAGTCAAGCTGCAGCTTACATATATATATATATACATACATATATATACTAAAATGTTGCTTCCTATCTTTATTTAGTTTTTCTTATTTATTTATCTTAAATGCGTTTTTATGTTTCTTAGATGTTTGCCGATTTTGTAAACATCCGTGAACGGGGCTTTAGTCCCGGATTTGACGGTGTATAAATAAAGTTTTTTATTATTATCATTTCTAGTTCGTCTCTCCACCGTCTCGCCGGTCTTCCTCTAGATCATTTCCCTTCGTAAGGTCTCCAGGTTGTGATACGCG
Source organism: Escarpia spicata (assembly GCA_963995525.1). NCBI lineage: Eukaryota > Metazoa > Annelida > Polychaeta > Sabellida > Siboglinidae > Escarpia > Escarpia spicata. The sequence goes on from OZ023216.1 coordinate 7,450,579, forward strand.
ATGTCCATCGGTTATCTCGTATTCTGCTGATGTGCCCTGCCCAAGTCCACTTCCTGCTTTCTGATTTGTTCTATCATATCTAAGACCTTCTCACTTACCCAGATGTTTTTTTCACCCGATATGTGATGTTTAACATACTTCTTTCCATCTTTGTTTGTGTGGCTGCTAGCTTGTTCTTTACCTGGATAGTGAGTGCCCATGTTTCCGCGCCGTATGTCATCGCTGGAAGTACGCATGAGTTGTAGACGTGTCTCTTCTAGCAGATTGACCAAATGGTCTAAAAAATGGCAAATTTTTGGAAATGTAAATGCCTCCACGCAAGACATAGGAACGAAGAGGTAGAATATACAATGGGGGTACTGTACTAAGTACTACTGTAAAAGAAAAGGACTTAGGGTTAACCATTAGTGCTGATATGAAGGTTTCAGAGCAGTGCGGAATTGCAGCTTCAAAGGGAAATCAAATCATTGGATTAATTAGGCGAAACATAACGTAAAAGGAAAAAGAGCTAATAATACCGCTGTACAAAACAATAGTTAGGTCTCATTTAGAATATTGTGTTCAAGCGTGGAGGCCATATTGCAGGAAGGACATAGATATGCTAGACAGAGTACAGAGGAGAGCAACTAAAATGATACCAAAACTGAGGGATCTTAGTTACGAAATACGCCTAAAAATGCGGCTTAACAACAATAGAGACCAGGAGATTGAGAGGAGATCAGATAGAAGTGTTTAAAATAATGAATGGTTATGAAAATATTGATAGAAATTTTTTTTAGTTAAGAAAGATAGAAGGACTAGAGGATATGAAGTTACATTAGCAAAGGAGCAGTGTAGATTAGATATAAGAAAGTTCTCATTTTCACAAAGGACTGTAAATGAATGGAACAGATTACCTGCCGATTGTGTGGGTGCTAGTAGCGTGAATATGTTTTAAAATAAAATCGACACTTCAGAAGGGCGGGATACACATAGATAAAAGGGTCGGACTCTCGATAAGCCAAAAGGCTTCCTTGTCCACCTGACACCTAGAGTTAATTCTCTGGGTGGCAATCTTGTTAAATCTTTTCTTGTTAAGGTTTCAAAGTTACCCTTGAAGATGGTACCGAATGCTGTACAGCCGGCGGTGATTCTTCTTTGAACCTCCGTGTCTTGGTTTTTGTATCTGATACTGTACGACTGTCCCAGATAGACGTAGCTTTCAACGTTCTCTATCTGCGTGGTGTTGATCGGTGTGTCATTTTCTAGCATCATTTTTGTCTTCGAAATGTTCATCTTCAAACCTTGTTTTTCACCCTAACTCCTGCAGCATGTTTGTAGTTCTTGAGGTATGTCGTCGGCGAAGCGAAGATGCCTGAGATATTCTCCATTTATCATCAAGCCTCTGGTTTCCCAGGTCAGTCCTCGGATTATGCTTTCGAATGTTGCCGTAACAGCTTGGGCGATATGGTGTCACCCTGTCGTATTGATCTTGTTGCTGGACTGTCACCGAGCCCTAGCTGTTAATTGGTGTAGATGTATTTCAGAAGTTCGATGTACACGTCTTCTATCCCCTGTTCTTGAAGGGAGGTCAGCACTGCTTGAGTTTTCACCGAGTCGAAAGCCTTCTCGTAGTCGACGAAAGCGATGCAGATCGGGATATTATATCCTCGGTACTTCTCTTTCAGTTGGTTTACGACGTGTTTGTGGTCTGTCGTTGAGTACCTGCTTCTGAATCATGCTTGCTGTCGTGGTTGGTTTTCGTCGAGTGTCTTCTCTAGCCTATTCGTTAGTACCTTTGTGAGTACTTTGTAGATGTTTGATAAAAGACATATCGGTCTGTAGTTCTTTAAGTCTTTCTGATTTCCCTTCTTGAAGATTATCACCATCTTTGCGTTCTTCCATGCGGTGGATATTGGCCTTTCTGAAAAGTATTTAGTATACAGCTTAGACAGTGTCTTCGAGATGGTATCTATCTTCTCCTGCTTATAAAGAGTCAATGTTTACATGGTCGTTGCCTGATGTCTTCCCATTCTTCTTATCTCTTAGCACTGCTTCCACCTCCCATGGTGTTATCTCTGGTACCTCTTTCGGGTCGGTTTGAATTATGGTACTCTGTTCACTGTCGTATATCTCTGTGTAGAATTCCTCTATTCGTTCCGCAATCATATCTTGGTCTTTTATTTCTCTACACTGCTTGTCTAAAAGTATAATCAGTCTGTCTCGGCGTAGTGGCTGTGTTCTTCCATCTTTCTTCAGGCTCATTGATGCCATAGTCGTTTCTCGTATGCTCCCTTGTTTGTACTTCCTGATGTCTTCCTTCGCTTTCTTTTTGATGGTCTTGCATATTTCTGCGTACTCTATTTGTTTTTACGGTCGCAGTTATCCACTATTTCCCGTCGTTTCTTCATCAGTGCTCGTGTTGGCTTATCATCATTACATGCCTGTTGATTGCTTTGGCTACACTTATCGCACTTAGTTGGATCATCTCAGTGATGTTTTCGCTCATGATGTTGACGTCGTTTATTTCTTGTAGTGCCTCGAATCGATTTCGCAGTTCGAGTAGGAATTCGATCTTATGTGTTCCTATTTGTGTGGTATCTACACTTGGTGGTCTCTTGTTGGTCAACTTCTTTCTTTCAGCCTTAACGTCCAGTTTGATGTTGCTTATTATCATTCTGTGGTCACTTCTGATGTTGACTTGGTTGATGACAGTTACGTCAGTGACCATGCCTGGCCTGTTTGTCAGGACATAGTCAATTTCGTTCTTCGTTTCTCCATTTGGGCTTTTCCAAGTCCATCTCCTCCCTGCTTTCTTCTGGTATATGGTATTTATGATTTTGTACTTTCTTGATGTTGCCCATTCTATCAAGGTGTCGCCTCTTTTGTTTTTCACACCTTGGCCAAATTTGCCTGTTGCCGTTTCCGAAATGTTTGTTCGTTTTCCTACTTGCGTATTAAAGTCTTCCATCACTATCCTGTAGTGAGGGGGGCTTTTCTAAGGTCCCATCCACATCTTTGTAGAAGTTGTTTGTGTCTTCTTCTAAGTATGATGTTGTTGGTGAATATATATGTACTATCTTCACTTTGTAGCGCTTTGTTGTGTATAGAACCAGTTCTGCTACTCTAGGGCTGATGCTTTTAACCCTCACTATACTGTCTTTCCATTTCTTGTTTATGAGAAAGCCTACTCCTGGTTGGCCGTTGTTCGCCGTGGAATAGTACAGTATGTGGCCGCTTTGTAAGGTAGTGAAGCATGTCTCTCTTCTTCTGACTTCTCCGATCCCGATCATATCCCATACCAACCTGGTTTCCCTAAGTTCTTCCTCCGGTTCTTGTATCTGTTCATCTCTTAGTAATGTTGTTACGTTATATATATATATATATATATATATATATAGAATATATAGATAGAATATATATATATATATAGAGAGAATATATATATATATTGTTACGTTATATATATATATGTATAGAATATACATATATATATATACATAGAGAGAATATATATATAGAATATATATATATGTAGAGAATATATATATATATATGTATAGTTATAATTCACAGTTACTCAGAGGAAATCGGCTAGCTTTAACAAATGCATCGACTCTTGATCCTAGTTATTGTTGCTATTTGCATAGCAATAGCCATGTAACTGAGCTGTTGACTCAGTGAGTACGGCATGCGTCATACGTCGTCAATCCCAGTCGGGTCAGTGACCGATGGTACAACTGGGACATTGTTCACTTTTTGGTTGCGATGAAAACAGAGCGACCTATTTATGACTACACGAATCAGGTTTATCCACGCTACACCTTTGGCGAATCCGGTTGTACGGTACACAACTAGACCGAACTTACTCGGCGATATCTCATAGTATAGTGTACAACGAGCGTGACGCAGCGTCGCCCAACAGGAAACATTTAGTTTTTATTCAGGTCCTGGGTTCGCCGAACCGTCTATCGAGAGATACGCTTCGGTGGCGGCGTATGCCAAGTTGCGGGTGACTTATGCTGCGCCGACTGGTAATGGTTCAGTGGCCGGTAGAAACCCGCAGAGTCCGCAACCCCGCGCGAAGACGTTATGCAATAAACAGGTAAGTAGTATTTGTTATGTATAATATTGATTCGCAAACCGGTACGTTGTATAGTTAGGTACGTGGGCACAGTGGCAACGCACAACAACATCTGCTTGGTATTATGACGTCTTCAATCTTTCGTATTGGCACAGTCACGTATGATTGTTATACGTATGTCATATGTGTTTTAGGCCTAACACACTATATTGTCGCCAATGAAGTAGGTCACTCTAAGGGGACAGATATATCCGGGTAAGCGTTTACTAAGCCTTACGTGGAGGTGGGAGACCATGTGCAGGCGTTACGTAATAACCAAAAACGAAAATGTATTACTTCATCTGCCTGTCCATATTTAACTGATAGCATTAGTTGCTGTGCCAGTTGCCGTCAGTTGTGTGTCCTTTTGGCGTAATGAGTACATTAATGCAAAAAAGAGCTCACAGTAACTTCCTATAATCATATGCCCTACACAAGCGCATGAACACCCGCACTCACACACACACACACACACACACACACACACACACACACACACACACACACACACACACACACACACACACACACATACAGTTTGATTACACGTTAAAGCAACAATTCCACATTGCTCTGACCCTTACAGTATTAAATCGTTTTCTCCATGTTTCCATGCACTAAGTGACGCATTTACATTTCCCAAAATTGATTCACCAACTTTATTTAGATGACACATCTACATTTTTTTAATATATTGCTTCCTAAATTGTTTTTTTTAATGAATGATCGAGACTTGGTATACGCTAAAGGCTAATAAAACTTACTTACTTATTTTAGAAACACAAAAGCAGCGATTGTTTTGGTACACCTATCTTTAGCCAAAATATCACCCACTGACCAGCATACTCAGCACAGAATCTAGGAATTATCGTTGACAATAATTCCATATTTTGTAAACGTGTCATTTCCGTGTTTAACTTATTCATGATGTATTTATAGTATTTCTCACCTTCTGTTGCAAAACCAATTGCAACTGCTCTTGACAGTAGCACACGTGACTATATTAATTAATTGTTACCACATTGTTACTCCATAAAACGTAAATTTATTGCAATGTTGCTAAGCATGTAAGCCATCAAATCAGAGTACTTGTTTTCAATTCAATCGACGGTCTGAATATATTGACACAAGATACACGATAAAATAAAATAAAACTTATTTGCAAACGATAACGTTTAGGTTGCAAATTCAAATCCCACAATAGTAAACTATTACAAACACGTTTTTACCTTTTATTTTCTATAACATTTTAAGAGACGTAACTGCGTTAACTAACACATTTATAATGCCGTATTGAATGTATTTTAATTGTACACGTAAATAAAAGCTCAATCACCGAAATAAAGTGTTGTCATCTGACTGCAACAGTCCGACGGGTATCTGGAGCCAGACGCTCTTCTCGGTTCACGAGAGTCGACTAAGTGAGACTATATTAAACTTAATATGTACACCACATAACAGTAACCCCACAGAAACCACTGTTTGCATACTGAAGAATGCTACAATAGAAGTCTGTAATATATGCATTAGTAGTTATAGAGCATGCCAGTTTGGGACGCGATCATCATATATCATATACGATCAAATTTTTTTGGGAAAAAACTGTTAACGATTGTGTAATAAAAAGTTAATCATCGCTTGGCAATTGAGAAATGCACTATCATAACTAATATACAGATGGCTGGATGACTCACATATATTATTCACGAACAGTCAAACTAATCAGGTTCGTTCGCTACATAACAATTTCGGTACTCGTTAAAGAACTGAATGTTGTTTGATAGGCTCTTAGGAGCCTATTATTAACCAGGATGAAAAACCCTTAGAATTATATTTGGTCGTAAAGAAATGAGAAGATATTACTGCTTAAATGGACTGAATTCCAAATGTTTAAATTCAGGAATGTATACGCCACTCCCTCTAAGGAATTTCAAGGCGGTGTTGTAAAAATATTAAACACAATGTTCTAACTGAAAAATAACAAATATATTTATTTAATGACAAATAGAAGATCAAAAGGTGTGCATTTGAAACTTTTTCACACTTTGCCTTGGTAACAAACAACATGGCTGCCACAATGGCTGCATATCTTGCGCATAATTTGGTGGCATTAATAAGGTAGATAAAAGCATAACTATTTCACTGTCATAGCTACACTACATTACGTTATGTAACTGTTACCGTATAATTTAAAATATTTGTAAATTATATACTTTATTTTAATACAACAAATTGTCGAAACAACGCAATTTGTTTTCGTTAGAAATACCTAAATCATAAATAAATATGCAATTTATTACAAATATACCTTTGTAGTTGTGTTATGAACGTAATACCGAATACAACTATAAGTTTAATGTTGAATAGTTGTTATAGTATAGTATTATCTGATAAAAGTGTGTCCTTATTGAATGTGTTATTTCATAGTTGGCCTGAGAGCCAATCATCGTCTTTACCCGAAGCTGGGGTAAAGCGCTTTTCTAAACTGCTACAAACAAATTATGTGAGTGAAGAGGTTCTTCAGACCAGATGAGTAAAATTAATATTATTCGTATTCTGGTAAAGATTGCTCAGAGCAGTTGAAACGTCAGGGAATAGAAAGTAAAGTAACTATGAAATTGGTAAACAAATATTATAAATTAAACAGGTTAAGCGTTATCATCATCGCAAGCCACGGGTGGTGACTACTTACACTGTCCCTGGCAGATCTTCTAAGCACTGCATGAAGTTAGCTGAATTAAACTTATAATTGTTTCGCCGTACAATGCATCCGTAAGGGCAGTGCAGACACCCGTCCAACAGTTCCAAAACGAAGCCCAATATAATTACCCATTCGACCATTCGCAACAGCCGATAATAACTGTATTACGTTTACCTCCCAAACCACCGTAAAGTCCTGGCAAACTATTTTATTGTCTGAACTTACCTTCAGAGTTTCGATATACCAGGGGGTACTGAGACTGATGTAATTAGCATCGCCCTTAGCGCGCGAGGATGTGTGTTATGCGAAAGTATATTTCGACGTTGCAGTGGACGCGACTGACCATGGCGTCGACCTTGTGGCAGGTGACCGTGTGCGACGCTTTGGACGCGATGAGGAAGGACGGGACCTTGTGCGACACGACAATCGTGGGTTTTGATGGCGTCGTGCTGTACGCTCACGCCTGCGTGCTCACGGCAGCTAGTCCCGGCATCGCGACGTACGTCAAACGTACCAACGACGGCCGTTACTACGTGAATATCGACTGGATCAGCGGCCCGTCGTGGGACCTGTTGCTGAGGCTGCTCTACCGCGGCGCCATCGACGTCGACCGAGACGACGAGATTGACCACGTGCGGGCGTTGGCGGAGAGCCTAGACATCAGCACGCTGGTGACCACAGTGCATCCGCACGTCAAGGTCGAGATGACCAAACGCGGACGTTTCGGCCAGGGAACCGAATGCGTTGATACACGCGGCAATTCCGACGTAACGCTGGACCATGAGAAAGAACAACTCGCGTTCGAGATGTTTGGTTGTGAATACTCGCCGCAAGATGGCGCCACTCGCCACACAGAGGAAGACCGCTTAAGCAGCGCGGCTATTACGAAGATCAGCCATCGCGCGGACGCCAATGACTTCAGGTGTAACGGTACGTTGTTTGGGGTCATGTTCTAGTTAGACTTTCTGTCCGTTGCACGAAGAAAAATGCAGTGTATTTTTGAGAAATTATTTTTTACTAAATTCACATGCTGTGACATAAGTGCATTTGAGTAGGGAGATTTTCATGTGTGATTGTAGAAGGTGTTGACTGTAAAATGGTGGATTTGTAGATGATTTGAATAAGCGGAAGGATATTTGGCAGCTGTTTGCCTGTGTGACCTGTTTGCGGAGTAATTCTTGCCGGCATTTGTAAATATTGACGGGTGTCACACATACAGGCATTTTACGAGAGCTGGAAGTATGCAATTTTTTTTATAATCAATCGGCATGTCAATGAGATGATGATAACAGCAGGTGAGAAGTTCAAGACATTTTGCAGGTCACGTTTTCTTATAATCAGACAAAACGTTAACATGGTCGCCTATGGGAAAACCAACAGTGGGCTGAACCCGTTACATGAAATGCGTTCTCAGATTAATAGGATGACAGTAATAACGTTTCGTGTAATGTAAAATTTTTACTATGTGCATTTAACATAGCTAGTGATGTTGATGCATAGGGCAAAAAAACGTGCTGACCACTACATAAAATCAATCGGGTTTTTCTGTAAATATATATTACTTGAAGTGTTATTATTTTATTGTTTATTGATGAATATCTAGTTAGTACCAACACATAAATATTGGTAGTTGTTTAATAGAATAATGTTTAAAGTATACTGTATCATAATAACTCGCAAACATGCGTGCGTGTGCGCATGTGTACGTGTGGTGTGCGTGTATGTATGTGTGACACACAGGGAGAAAGAGCGTGCATGCGTGCATGTGTGCGTGTGTCATAAGGTAAACAATTTGGCACGTCGATGCAAAATGTCTGTCTTTTTGTTTACAGGACACACTCCTGACTGCGTATATAATCTTCCCGCTAACTTTGCACTGGACTTTTCAAAAGCGACTTTACAAGGAATCCACGAGTCAACGAAAGTGAACCACTTTGCGTACCAACCAGTTAACGCTGATAACAACGTGGCAGCACATTCGAATCTGGCCACGTGCTGTACGGCGCAAATCATGTATCACAGAACAGTCCCGACGTTGGCAAGTGAATATGAATTTGTGCAATGTCAAGATTCTTCTATAACTATGACGTATACGGGCGCTGACAAAAGACACGAAATTCGAACTTGTTCCCCTTCGGCGGATGTGAATTTAACAAGTCACGTGGTGGAACACGTGGCGCCACCTACCCATTACGCTGTCGCGAATACGTGCAACGTTGCGACGGATGTTGGCCAATATCCTACGCACATCGTCAGCAAAGCAGTTGAATTATTACACACTCTTGGCGCTGTAGACGCGCAAAAGGAGACAGTAGCAAGTGGTACGGTCGAAAGTGAACACAGCCCCGTCGTTGCTGACACAGGAAGTACGCCTTTAGCGCATGCGCCTGTAAACCCACCAGGAAGCAGCCTTCCTCTTGTGAAGGGGTCGACGTCCCAAAAAGTCACCCATAAATATCGGAGCAAAAAGTGGTCGTGTGACAAGTGCGAGAAAACTTTCTCTTCTAGTTCGGGCATGTCGAAGCACGCATTGCTCCACACGGGCAAGCGCCCGTTCAGCTGCTCCGTCTGCGGTATGCAGTTCAGCCGACACGGCAACATGATGAGACATCACCGCACGCACACTGAAGTGAAACCGTACAAGTGTTCCGTGTGCCACAAGGAGTTCGGGCAGAAGGTGCTCCTCACCCGGCATCACATCATCCACACGGGCGCTCGACCATATTCTTGCGACATATGCGGACTGACGTTCTCTTGGAAGACGTCGCTGACGTCGCACCGACTCACGCACAGCGGAAACAAGCCGCACGCATGCGCACAGTGCGGCAGTGCCTTCCGGATGGCGTATGGCCTGCGCCGTCACATGACCATGCACACGGGAGAGCGGTCGCACGTGTGCAACGTGTGTGGCCTGGCGTTCAGTCAGAACTCGAATCTGGCGTCGCACCGTAAGACGCATACGAACGTGCGTCCGCATCGCTGTCCCGACTGCGGGAGTAGCTTCGTTCGTAAATACCACCTTCGGAGACATCTTCAGATACACAAGAAGCAACACGGCGATGATCGCGTATGTACGGAACGCCACGTTTAGTGGACACCATTTTGTGATGTGCGGCTACGTTCGCGATATGCGCACTCCTGCTTCGTCTTGAATACTGTCCCGTCAACTCGTACGACTTCCGATGACGTCACGATGAGCTGCCGAATTACTTAAAAGACGCTGATCTTATATCAGAGAGAGAGAGTGGGAGAGAGAGAGGGGAGAGAGAGGAGTGAGAAAGGGATAGAGAGAGAGGAGAGAGAGAGAAAGAGAGACAGACAGGCATACAGACAAACAGAGAGAGAGACAGAGACAGGAAGACAGAGAGAGGGGGGGGGGAGAGACAGAGAGGGGGGGGGGGCATTCGATAGACGTTAATGCGGCAGGTTGGCCCGTGTACCAGTCCCGCAGAGTCCGCCGATTGTCATGATGTAATCGTGTACACAGTTGCTTACTGTTCTTAAACTCAAACTCGTAATGAACCTGGAGAAGCGTATTTGATCTATTTAATGACAAGCAAGTAGATCAGACACTGGTTGTTGAGGTGAAATACACAACTTACCGAGCGATAAACAATACACTTTGTAAATTCCCATCTTCCGTCCACTTCGCACCGTCCAAGCGAAGAAGGAAAGAATGAAAACGACCAAGAGAAGGACGGGAGGCCATTACAGGATGATCATAGTGTTGGCGACCATTGAAACGCCGTAACTAAAGCATTATTCCCAATGGTTCTTGTTATTATGTACATGGTTTATTTGGCATCATAAGTTGTAGCTACATGCAAAAGTAAGGTTATCTGTTCCGTTACCAGCAATCAATCAGTGTGTGTAATTGTTAGCAGGCAGATCGCTGAATCAGCTGTCCTTGGTGACATTTGTTTCTGGAGCGTTGGAACGAGCCACAATATATTTTCATGAATAGTCGCTAGCTAGATGGTGTTGGTAGTTCCAAAGCCTGACGGATAGTCGTAAAACTATACAACACATTATTCAACGACAATCTAGCTTGTTTTAAATCCAAGCGAATTCTTAGTAGAAACCAACATTTCTAGACACTAGAATATAATTAACATAACACTGTTGTAAATCCCGGAAAGAATTAAGTTCCTCGATAAAGGGATAACAAAAGTTTAAATTTATGTTTACAAGTATTCTGCCACTGAATGTTTAATTTCAGTTGCCAGATAATTCCATAATATTGGACCCATGTAATCAATAGAGAAATGTGTCCTGACCCAATTGAATGTTCAAGCTGTGGGATAGGATTGGTTAGAACATGGTAATCAATTACATTGTAGTTCAATTTTAACAATTGTAACTGTTCCTAACCCTGACAGCAAGAATGTATGAATTGAATTCACCCGAATTGTCAATAAAGTGCAGAAATGAATCAGTGTACAATAGACCCAATAATGTACAGCTGTACCTCACTTTGCAGCCACCTCGGTACAGCCACAATTAACATCACCCTGGGACAGTCCCAAATCATTTTTGCAACAGTATAGTATAGTATAGAAATTAGTCCCACTAATACAGTCACCTCGCTATTTGGGTCACTTTTGGGGGGCCTTAATAGACAGGTTTCGCTGTAGTTGCAGCATTTGTTAAAGCTCCATCATTGTAATTTATGTTTCTGTGTTGGGGTGATAATAAATATGCTTCCAAATGTTGAGAATTGTGCATGTTGTCATTACCAATCCAATTTTATATTGTCAAACCCAAATGATCTTGTGCGTTTTAAAGTCATAAACATAACAAAAACAATAGAACAATATTTGCAGTTTTATTGTTTAATAATAATTCATTCATTGTCAGCTTTCTCCCTACAAATGCGGTGAACTGTATATGAAATAGCTCCTCGCTCACAGACATACATCAAAATACATTTACCTGGTAACCCAAATCCCACAAGTGTGAATTCATTATAAAAGTATACATGTTACTAACATATACTATACAGCTGAAATATAAAAACAGTCTATATATAACATGTGTAATTGGTCCCACTTTGCTGGATTTCCAGCACATCCGGTAACATATGAATTTTCCACAATTATTCTACTCAAAGTAATTGATATGAAGGCAACAATGCCTATAAAATATAAGTCAACTTTCACTATGCAAGACCTTTCATCATTAAAATCAAACAGAGGGCAATGAGAATCAACAAATAAATCCGTAACCCCTTTTCTCAATGACATTCACATTTACTAATGCTCGCAAAGTATCTGTTTCAACAAAATTACACACAAAATAGTTTAACAAAACGTTGTCTAAACACAAGTATGTATAAATTCATCAAGAACCAGGTAGGTGAATTTAATGTACAAAACGGCCATATGTAAAACATGTCCAATTCCTTTAAACCTACGCTGCATTGACTATTGTATACTGCAGCCTTATTCCTAGACAAATTTATAGGCGATAAAATGTCCAATGCATGACGTCTCCTTACATAAACAGCATGTTTTTGCAAATGTGCATAATTGAAGATATGTAAAATGCAGTCATTGGTATACAATCTGACTGTCCCTAGAAGCTTAATCAAGTTAATGTGTCTGCTTGACCTCCACTTTAATGGCCCAATAAACATGTACCTGGTACCACAAATCATTCAAGTCTGTATACTCATATCTACAATGTGCTACACACCATCAATGTAATTTCAAAATAGTGTACAAAAGATAATCTTAATTCCTCGTAACAACCATCCTACTGAATTCTTCCCACAAATATGCATCCTTCGAACCATCCCAAGGTTGTGCGAATTTACAAATTTTATTGATCGATAGAACTGTTTTATGGATTACTGCAACACTTAATTATTACTATTTAAAACATCATGGTTGGTTAAAAATAATATCTATGCAAAAGTGATACTTGTAGGATGTTTTGCTTCTTAATATTTTCAAAAATATATTATTTGGCAATGAATAAAAATTATCTGCAACGGTTCAACAATTAAAATGAAAGAAAGATACATTACACTAGGAAATAAATTGAGAAAATGGCAACAAACAGACACAAGTGGAGGACCATGGTTGATGACTTGATGTTACCCAAGAGCATTACATTTTAAGTGGATTTGGACGATATATAATTTTTTTTTAAATATTATTAATATTAATCTGAATGTATATCAGTTATAAAAATCTGCAACATAGCTGCAAAATAGCCGTGCATCAGTTAACCTATAACAAATCTTTATGTATTTCCTTTAAAACGGACTTTAAAAGCACTTTACACTTTAAGATCAGTACTAAAAAACTATGCATTAATCTTGTAAACGTACATCAAGGTGCTTGAAATGCTCCAATGCAGAAGGAATTTTTATACGATAAAAGCAGGGAAATCTCACCGATCAGTGAGAGATTTCCCATCACTATAATATCAAACTATGCCGAAGCTGGACTGATTATAAAAGTAACATATACACTTGAGTATATTATTGGTCTACCAAACTCTGACTGAACTGTTTATAAGGTCAGCCTTGCAAATAACTGATCACTCCTCCCAGTCTTTACAATGAATGCCCTAACAAATTAATCTGTCAAGAACTATAAAAGCTGGAACGAACATCGACAGAAACACCCGAGTGCTGAGGGTGGTTACTGGATCAAACCCCTTAACCCCTGTCATGTCTAATCAGTGTCAATTGGCCATCGGAATGTTTCCTAGAAATGGCTTCCTGGCAGCACAGGTTCGACCCATCTATGTATGTTAGCGTCAGACAGAGAACACTGGGGGGAAGGAATTACAGGTACTGAAGAATTAAACGTTTACATCCCCCGGGGAACAAGACACAGTGAAAGTCAACAATATGTAACGGAACACTGGAATGTGATGTGTAAAGGAACGTTATTCTTGAGGCAGAAGATGAATAGACAGTCAACCCAAATGAACATCGAAAATTGTAGAAGATGAAGATGCCAAGATTATAATTTAACAAAAAGCCAGAATTTCCAGATATTCAGTTTCATCCACAATGAACAAAGCTTTGGATTGAAAATTCACCACACCATAACAGGAAACACCATATATGTGATGTGTTAGATATGTTCCGTTGTAAACAATGAAGTGACTTATGTTGGATGTTCCACTGGCGAGCCACATGTTTTCACCCTAAGCAGCACCCCCCATCCCCACCCCTGCCCCAATAAGAACTACACAAGCTTAACACTTTGTACGAGGTAACATATCACGGCTCTAACATACGCCTTTGAAGTGGCTGATAAAATATCTGTAACTACGACAAAAACGTGGAATGTAACATGGGACAAGCATAACACGCCCCGGTGTTGCATGCAACACACATCACCATCTCAAGGCTCACCAAACACTAACAGTACTTGGCCACACAATGCAGGAATTGAAATACAAAGTCTGATCGTGTCTATCATAATTCTACTACAGTATACTGGTGGTAAACAATGAACAATGGGACGAATCTACAATTGTAATCATGTGTAATCGATAACAATTAATGATTAATCATACACAGGCTCACTTATATTTGTCAAAGACAAATTAATTGTAATCATACTTGAATGCATTGCCAAAGTAATCACAGTAATGATTACAATCACGATTACAATTTTCCCGCTGTATACACCTGCATTACAAAGCATGACGATGGCTTGGGGATATCAAAACTGCACACAAGTTTGAAAGTATATTTTTAAATGAAGTTCATTAAAAACACATTTGGGAAGTGAAGATAAACTTGTTATACTTCAAACTATATAATATGATTACATGACAAAACGATCAGACTCAGATTTCTGCACCACTGCATGGGCACATAGTGAAGGAAGCACTGAGCAGCATTAGATCTCTCCAACTAGACATGCCCCATACAGAAACACATGAAACAACTAAGAACATATACAAGCCAGACCCGAGGCCAGAACGTACCGTCCAGAACCACAGATGAGAAAGAACATAAAAAGCCTCTCTACTAAAATATTCAACAAAACGTAACCAGTCCACAAACTACCCACATCCTTTAAACCCGTCTACGTGCAGTCTCCCCGTAAAACTATTATGCTACCAGCACAGAATACATACAAATGCTTTAAAATCAAAGTCCGTGTTGTGCATCTTTCTTGTGCTACAATACATAACATCTGTATACAAAAATTCATCAAGAAACCGCAACTAAAGTTATTCTCGTGAAAAACGCAACATCTTTTCTAGAGCAACTGCAAAATATTATGTCCACATTCATTCCATGCTCTGTACAAACTGGCAACTTGGCACAAACACGCGTCTGGACAATGAAAATATATGAAATGTTAAGTATAGCTAAGTGATGCTACTAACGTATGTACACAATATATAATTATTGTCTGTCGCAGAGTATTGAACCGCAGTACACATAAACATGTCAAATACTGAACAACCATAAAACATTGATGCCTTACCAAGACAAACTTTTTTGTCAAACGTCACCGACAAGCAAATAATAAAGTCATACTTTGTAAACTGGGCACAGCTTCACTTTCAGCATTTCAGAGTTAATTTACAACAAACTTTGCTGTTTGTAATGTTGAACCAACAGAACTAGATTTTTTTTCTGTTAATCAAATTTTCATGCAACACAAACTGGTAAAGTAATACTGTTTGCAAACAAATGCCTTACTTCATTATATCACTGATACCATGCAGACATGATAGTAATAGTATATGAAGTGCAGATATTCCCTCTACCAACTCCACTACAGCAGTTTTACTCTGATGTGTTGAATTGTAAATTACTGTGATTAACATTCAAAGGCAAAAGCACATAAAGAAACACATGCATTCTGGAAGAACAAAGTTTGAACAATCATTCATATATCGGAAGACTTTACATTGTCAGATATTACCTATCCACTGCAATCAAACCAAAAAGTAAGAGTTAATAATACACGATAACCTGGTCATTGATCACAGAGTGCACCAAACAATGTCACCACCGATACGTAGAGTCATAAACACTGAGTAATGTGAAAGTGTAAAATTGGAAGACTGCTGATTTGTTGATATGAATACCATGGCATTCTGGGCCACCTAGGAATGTTACATCATTTCCAATCTGTTGATGTGCGGCACGCCTGCGTGCTCTACAAACTGTAGACACTGTCAACAAATCATTGGTCCCTTGGCAACACCAATTTGGTCCCTTACATCAACATTGGCCCTTACAACATAAAATATTGGCCCTTTACAACAAGACAGACTGCCACTGTCACACATATTTACAGCAGTGGATATTATGACATAACCAAATTTTATGCCATGGGATGAGCAGAATATAATTAGCAGGAACACATGCATTGACTTATCGCAACGCCACAAAAAGAACCAATTATGCATAATATGACAATGCAGACTGAACAACTGTGTCTAATGCCTGACACATGAATGCTTCCCTGGGCAAGAATACAACATTGCCAAATCGCTATGGGTTAACCGAGAATAATTCTGTCGCAAATTACAGAAAAAAAACAGACAACTATTATGACACCGTCAGGTAAGACAACCAGGAAAAAGCACAGATCTAGCGTGACTATTCTGTCACTCCTGATGAACGCGATGCTACCGTTAAATGCCAAATAGAAACTCGCTTTTTTTTTATAAAAAATATTATATCGTTACCAGAGGCGCAAGTTTCCTGCTTTGGAAAGGAGATCTGTTTTTCACCAATGTTGTCACACTTCATCTACAGCTTCTTCTTCTTAAAATATACTCCTTCTTTTGTAACCAATTCTACAGTTTCTATCAAAGTGGCTACATACTGCGTAAAACTACATTCTTGCGGTCTTCAGTTCTCAAGAAATTCCAAAATACGCCAGGAAGGTAAGACAAAAATCAACAAATTACTAAACATTGTCAGAGTTGATTGGAGAAGCACAATGAAGACACCTCCACAGCTACTACTGCCACGCAGTAGGCTTCTATTGGGCACGTTACGGTAGACAACACTGTCACATCATCTACGATACCATCTGGCCATCACTGATCACTGTACTGTATGTTACCGTATATGAACTACAGATTATTATATTAATTCTTCATCTGTTAATTTGTTTAAGAGCAGCCAACACAGCATGAACAACAGGGCAGATATTTTGCGACAACACTAATGTTCATAGTGTCTAAGGATATATTTCCTAGATGCTAATATAAAAATTTACATATTAAATCGTGTCGTGCCAGCATATTATTAGTTCATTTTGGGATTCCAGTTCCGTGCGCTCTTACAGAATAAACTGTTGCATAAAAGTGACATAAAAAATCTACTTGTCACAGTAAAACAATCGAGCGCCATTTCTCTTGAAAAAATGTACAAGTAAAATTAAACACAGAAATAACATGCAGTTTCATCTACGACACTAGCTACAGCAGCAACATGCTACAATAGTAGTTTGTGACCAAATTATTTTCGCACAACCGCATGCAGGCAACTGCTTGAACGCGAGTAAAATATTCTGCCTGATTTCTGGCACTAAAACTGGACACTAAAACAGTCATAGTAATCCTATCTCCCATCATCTGATTAATACTTAATCGCATGTGAAGGGAATCATTGAAAATGATAAATTCTTGCGATTTTCTTGCTTGCAAATGCCAACAAGGTTTCCTCCAACATTCTCCCAACAAACAAGTTATTTAAACTATAGCATTCCAATATTTTTGATTTTACATCAAGTGTGAAAATAGGAAGCTGAGACAATCACAGAATGTTCTTGCACCTTATTTTATCTGGCTGAGACAACATTTCTGATGAGAAAGCTCTGGTGACTTGTAGGATTGAGCCCAGTTGAGAAAGTGGTACTTTCCGTAAGAGCCTGGTTTATTAGAAGCCAATATTTGATCAGACTTCAACATCGCAATCACAAGTGACTACGATGTTGTCTATTTTCTGTACAGGGAGGTTAGAAATGTCGAGATTTGACAGGTATGGTTGTGTCTCACCAAGACTAGCTCGCTTGCAGGCCACAGGGTGATATTTAGAGCGCCGGGGGCAGGTTCTCGGTCGGTTGCGTGCACTCATCCTCACTAACCCGCTGCTGTTCGTTGTGGTTGTCTCGGATGTGCAGTCGCAGTAGTTTGTTTGTGTCAAACTTGCTCGTGCAGAATGGGCACACGGTCGACTTGGTCGGGATGCCCATGTGCGTGCGCAGGTGCACGCGCAGGTCATACTTGTACTTGTATGTGCGCGAGCAGAGGTGGCACTGGTAGGGACGTACGTTCGTGTGCACGGGCAGGTGCTCGTGGTACTTCGACTTGAATAGAAACGTCTTCGTGCAAAACTCACATCGGTAAATCTTCTGCGGCTCTGACCCCACAGTGGCCGCTGCATCCTGGTCTGTCGATGACTTCCCCGACAGGTCGGTAGCGCCCTCTGGTGAGTCGGCTCTGGTGTCGGAGGCGGGTACTGTGTCGCTATCGTGTAATGAACTCACGTGTTGCTTTGTCAACATTGTGTGCAGCGAACCATTTGCCACAGGCATCAGTTTGTGGACGAATGGCGAAAACTGACTCGAGATCATCCCAGCAGGTGGCGGCATCAGCATGCCACTCGGTGGCGTGAACATTGACGAAGATCCAAAGACGGGAAATGAGACGTCTGTGGTGGCAACCGGGCCCTGGTAGGGGCTACGACGTTCGACAAAGCTGCGTTTCCGTCGGCCCGATCGTTGCAGCCCAACGCTCTTGAGCACCGTCGGCATTATGCTGCTGCCATCTGGTGGCTTTATGCCGAACTCATCTTTCATCGCCGGGCTGATGGAGCGGCGACCCGCCAGCAGCCGTTGTCGGATGACATCTCTCACTTGGGCAGTGTAGCTCTGGGGTGTTGACAGCGCTAGATCTGTGTCACCCTGGCTGAGATCAAGGGCATCCACGTCACGCTTCGTCGTAGTGGCCTTCGATTCCGCCTCCAGTTTGTGGTCAGGCTTCGTTGCAGCCTTGGCGCAGTCATCTGACAATTTGCTTGGTCTTGCAGCCTCAGACGAATCATTCCCATCTGTCTCTTCCTGCTTGCCACATTCAGGCTCCGAATCCAGGTCTGCACTCTCGTCAATCTTCATCCCGTCG
Source organism: Escarpia spicata (assembly GCA_963995525.1). Lineage (NCBI taxonomy): Eukaryota > Metazoa > Annelida > Polychaeta > Sabellida > Siboglinidae > Escarpia > Escarpia spicata. Next base: position 7,469,508 of record OZ023216.1, read on the forward strand.
TCAGAATCTTCCGAGCAGGATTCGGAGTCGCCCTCACGGGTGTAGTATCCTGTGCCAGGGCACACTGGACCTGCGTTGGGTTTGTCAGATTTTGTTGTGTTCTCCCCCTCTATGCTGTCTCCGAGCAGTTTGCTGCCCATCTGTGCAATTGTCTCATCTTCCACCGAGTCCTCATCTACATTTTGACTGGTATAGTCGGTGCAATTTGATTGGTCTGTATTTGGTGAAACAAGAGAAGCGGGAGACAATTCATCGAAATATGCCGTTACTACCGACGAATTGTGGCAGTCAACATGTGGTGGCGCAATCTGGTGGTGTTGGTCGAAACCGCCCGCTATGCCGAACCCATTCTCGACACACTGGTATTTTGCATGTGACTCGAACCCGGCATTGTGCCGACTGCCCGAGGCGCCCTCTGGTATTAATCCGGTAAACCGATCGGCTACCTGAACGACAGTTGTGCGGCCACCGTGCGACGTGATGCAGATAGTGCCCTCTATGATGACAGATGATAGACTGCCCGTTTCCTTCTTCCATAAGTCCAGGATGGCACATGCCACCAGGTGCTTCAGGCGTTGTTTTGGTATGTCCAACATCTTCACAGGTCTTCTTCTGTCCGGCCGGGGGGAGCACTGAACGTCAGCGGACTGTTCTCTCTGTCATCCCACAAGGTCCCGCTTAACCTACAAACAAAAACAATGGTCTCATCACATTCATGTATTAAATAATATTTGACATAAGCAGGTGTCATGAGAAATGCCTTCAGAAAGGTTGTTATGGAAGAGGTGTGATAGCACTATTTACAATATTTGTTACAAGTACAGCAAGATTGATTCTGAAGGCAGTTCACGCTGGTTTATACAGTAAACATGGCTATGGTACTGGGTCTATCTGGTACCTCACATAATATACCAAGTTTGACAACTGAATCACCATATACACGTTATGTGATCCAATTATCAAACTGAAGCATTGTACATTGTAACAAACTAAGTCTACAAATTGCATACATAAAAAATCATGGAAAAAAAACAACCTCTCCCACCATGTGCGACATGTACCATATAAACAATTATAGATCTAGTCACTCACTACCCCTAACTTTGTGACCACATCACATTCTCTTGTCAGTTTTACCATCTCCGTTCGAGAGTGGTTTGTGATAATAATGCATTTAAGCTTAACAGTTTAATTGTTATAATACATCTTGATCTAGTACAAACATAAATGAAATTATTTGCATGACAAAAACACTAAAACACAGAAACTATAACTTGGAGGCTACACTTGGCATGGCCAAGCAACTGATGAGGGGTCAGACGTCATAAGGGCAGAAGTTGTCTATTGAGCTTACACAAACACGCACAATAGGCGGGTGAAAGACCAACTCCTCCCCTCACGTGCAATGATGCCCGTACATCATTTGTAAATGACCCAGCGATAACAACTGTCAAAACATAAAAATGGGCCAAGAGGCCCTGAAGTTCTTTGGACTATATTGCGAGTTTGTAATTATTAATAAAATGTATTTTGGTGAATCATAGCATTTAATCAAATGTATTTTCGTGGTCATTATATAATCGCGCCTCGTTATAACATGGTGGTTGGGGTCCATGAAATTAATCCGCGTTATAAACGGAGAGCATTATAATCGTGGCGCGTTCCCGTATCTGCCGTCAGGGGCGCTACAACGACAACCAACACCGCAGCTGCACGAAGAACACCATCGAAGCCAAAGTGTGCACGTCACGCAGTCTATACGCAGTTTATGAAGCTTATTAAACTGCCAGCCAATGTCAATGTGTATTCTGTTTAAATGTCATACACTCTTGGACACTGTTGAACTGAATAAAATTTATGAATATGGACCGTTTTTAAATAAACAATGGACCAACAAGCTACGTCAACTGAACGATAATTTGGTACCATTGACGTAAGATCTAAAATAATGACCTGGCACTCAGCAGCCGAATACGCAAATGATTTGACAAACGCTGTGTTAGGGTTGATTAAGGATTTAAAGCTACACGTATAAGTATGCTCACAATTGGCTTAACTTCGTCTTTCAATCAATATCAAAATACCAATTTAGAAAGCACATTTACCGTGCCAAACTATCTTACGATTCACCAATTCATATGTGGTTGACGAATTAATATTTTTGTGCACCAGTACAGGCAGTAGCTTTGCGTTCGTCGCAGCGAAAAGCTAATATTTGTTATAATAATGTTAGCTTACTGATCTTGCCTACTAAGCCGTATTAAGACGTATTTAATTCATTCTTAAGCAAGACATATTTGTGAATTTAAATTGCACTTTACAAGCCACTCGGTGCCAAAACCAGGCAAACTCGTGACCCACGGAAGCCATGGCATGAACATGACTAGCAGATTGGAAACGATTCGTTTGATGTCGGCGCGAAACAAACAATACCTCGCTCCACATTTACTGTTCCTAAAGTTAAAATTGATCATAATTATAGTCAAAGAAACGTATACCTTTGATAGCATTGGCAGTGCAGAATAAACAATGGCAACGTAGTGACGCGCCTCACACACACAGTTGTACATCAACGTTACATTTATTGTCCGCCACCTAGTCTTTCGATATACACATGCTGTGGACAAAGACGGGGATAATTTCACACAAAACAATTGAGTTATTACGTGTTAATATAGTTTGCCATAGAGCCCATTTTCCCCTGGCGGCAGAAATTTGGGGTCCACGACCGACCGCGTTATAACCGAATCCGCGTTATAACCGAATCCATGTTATAACGAGGCGCGACTGTATATTGGAATTCCAAGAAGTTGTTTATCTGTCTTCAAATTGGGGCGGGTATTTGACTGGCGAACTCAATTACTAGTTTGACTCGGCTAACTTCCGCACTTTGCATAGGAGATCTGCCAGGGCTAGTTTTGCTAGAAAGCCGCTAAAATAAGCTATAAAGTTATATTCACAAATTAGTTGTTTGATAAAATTTAGTATATGTGGTATATAACAAAACATTTCTAAAAAAATTCAAATTAGTGTTGTGTTTTGTCACTTTACTTTTCACCAGACATATTCTCAGGCAACATCTCAATTAGCAAGTTGATTTTATTTGATACACCATTCTCTCCTGAAAACAATTGGTGTAAAACTTGTTCACGTATCTTGGATAATTATCTCATTATGTATAGTTCTGTAGTAACATCCCTACGTGAAAGAACAGAATGGCAGTGTGTGGTGTCATTGAGTGGATTTACAAAAATTTTAGAAATATCTTCTGTCAACGATATCCATTTTTGCATTTCGTTTTTTATAACAAATAAACAAATTTGGTAAACATTTTGATGTAAATATATTTGTGAAGCAGTTACTGTCGTTGAAAGTAACATTAAGTTTGTTGCCGCCAAAAATGCGTCATGGTGCGAAGTGGGCGAAAATAGGTGCTGTTGTCATTTCATTCCAATTAGAAGCCTTCAAAGTACATTTTCATATTGCATCAATTAGCATGCCCGTGCATATTATATCGTCTATCCGCTTGTCTGCCTCCTTCTTATCACCAGTATGAAGCAAATTAGCAGAGTTATCCTTCCCAAATTTTCAAAATGTTACGATGTTTGCGACTTGTCCGCTGCCTTTGGTTTTGATTTACAAGGAGGTAGCCGACTTCTACGTCAAATAACCAATGAACAGCACTGATTTGGTGATTCCTGCGTGTTTCCCAGTGACGAAAAGATACCGACACCATTCAATGTTAATCAACCAATAGGAATCCATAACACTACACCACGGAATTCCCGTGCCAAGTTCTGACTACGACTAGAATCATATCCTAGATACAAAGGGTAACTACGACTACTCGTATCCCAGATCAAATGGGTTAAAGGTTGTTTAAGAAAATGTCCACACATTTTCAGTTTAATCAATTAGAGATTTCTTGTGTATAGTGGCACTACCAAATGGAATGTATAAATTAGAGAAAAAGTTACTGCAATTGTTGAGAAAATAGGTAAAAATGTAAAAATTTTGCATTTTGGGGGGCCCTGTGGGGCCTTAAGAATGATTGAAGCAAATACAGATTTCTTGTGTATAGTGGCACTACCACATGAAATGTCAATACAAAATCAGAAAAAAAGTTACTGAAGAGTTTTTGAAAAAATAGGCAAAATGTGAACATTTTCCAGTTTGGGGGGCCCTGGTGGGTAGAATGATTCCATCAAATACAGATTTCGTACATAGTGGCAGTACCCTAAGATATGTCTGTGCCAAATTAGAGAAAAAGTTGCTGAACGGTTTTTCAGATATGGCAGCTAACAGCAGACGGCGGAAGCTGAGTGATGACATAAGTCTGTTGGACCTTTGGCCCAAAGGACTAAAACTCTCAAAACTCAGGTCATCAGAACCATAGATTTGTATTGCAGACTGATGTGCTAATGTACAAGAGCTAACAAAAACTGGTTGGACTTGGGCCGAAAGCATGGCAACGTCCGGAATCTCACAAACTGGCCTTTTTAAGGTACGTACACTTTATAAAGTCCTTTTTCTGGGTAAAAGCAAAGTTCTGCAGATTCTTATTCTTGAAAGAAATAATTATCTACCTTATTATTAAGTTACATTCATTATCAGAAGTATGATCAAATGTTCCATTTACTTGTAAATGAAGTAATGATATTAAACAGTGATAAAAATTCAAGTTTAGTGATATTTAAGTAATTTAATCTTAGCTAAGCCACCAATTAAATACATACAAACATAAAATGACCCATCTTGATGTAATTTTAGGCAGGTTGCCCTGAGATAATGATAAACTATAATTGATGAGAACCTGTGTCAACTGATGACATGACAGCTATAGCTGACACTGCTATCATTGCTTCATTAACACCTCAACTGTCTCGCAAAGCTGTCACATCCTATTCCCTGCCACCATGTGCCATGTCATGACACACCCCCCACGTTTACTTCCACTTATTTATCTGAGCTGCTCCATCTAGCCAAGAGGCCACTACTTCCCACCAAATTGTATTTAATACGCATTTAAAAATAACTCTGGTAGGTGTTTTTTATTATGATGTGCAGAGGTATAACTCAAATTATGAGCTGATAACACAGAACATTATTTTTTTAAGTTCCCCAATCTTATGATGGCTATAGTAACTTGTGCTCTTATTTTGTACACCAATTCTCTCCTAGGCAATGTACAGAAGTTCACTGAATCAATAATATGTTGTCCTAGATGCTGTCTTCACTGGTCATGATTGTGACCGGATAAACCATGCAGATGCATGCATCCCATATCAAAGGGAAACTAAATGAAATCCCAATAATCCCTTTCAGTTCGACCATTCTGCAATAGTATATTTTCTACTAATTACAACTACTTTCCAAAATTACATCAGTCACAACTGGACCAAACCCATTTTCTAAACAAATTCGGCAAAAAATCTTCGAATTAATTAATACTGTCCATCTTAGGAGGGACATATAACCAAAATATCCTGTCCGCTGTCCGCATACACGAGGTGTCCCCTCATTAGAGGGACATTAACATGACAGAATGGTCCGTACATTGACAAACTCTCCCGACATAGAGGGTGTCCCCTCGTCAGAGGGTCCGCTGAAGAGAGGGACTACTGTAGATCCAAAAACTTTGCTAATACTTGCAAGATGAATCAGAATTATGCACTCAGGTAGGTAGGCCTCTTACGTCAGGATACTGGAATGGTGACTAACACACAGACACTAGATGCTGTCTTCGAGGCGAAAGGATTTACGATGTCCTGTATTTTTCATTACCTTTATATACCATACTGTAGTACAACTCACCGTTTCCAAGAATTTGACAGAATTTCCTCACAGACGAAACAGGACTAGTTGTGGCCATAAAGTTAGACATGTAGTTGTGGCCATAGAGTTAGACGTGTAGTTGTGGCCATAGAGTTAGACGTGTAGTTGTGGCCAGAGTTAGACGTGTAGTTGTGGCCAGAGTTAGACGTGTAGTTGTGGCCATAGAGTTAGACATGTAGTTGTGGCCGTAGTTAGATGTGTAGTTGTGGCCATAGAGTTAGACGTGTAGTTGTGGCCATAGAGTTAGACGTGTAGTTGTGGCCAGAGTTAGACGTGTAGTTGTGGCCAGAGTTAGACGTGTAGTTGTGGCCAGAGTTAGACGTGTAGTTGTGACCATAGAGTTAGACATGTAGTTGTGGCCGTATAGTTAGACGTGTAGTTGTGGCCGTAGAGTTAGACGTGTAGTTGTGGCCATAGAGTTAGATGTAGTTGTAGCATATCTGTTCAAGTTAATTTTTTCAGCATATTATAATATATTTAATAAAAAAAGAAACTGAGAAATTGATAATATAAGCATGTAAGTGGATACCAGAATGTGCTACATACATTGTAAGAGTAGCCATTTTGAAGTGTCAACGGCATCTTTTTCACAAAACCGAAATGAGTTTTGGTCATTCAGTAATTGTACAAATTTCAATGAAACTCAAAGCAAATTTTTATACAATCGAAATAGTCATCGATCGCATAGGATTGTAATTAATTCATTGGTCAGAAACATGAATCAACAAACCCCACAAATATAAATTAATCAGAACAACACTAGTTTTTGGCTAACTAAATACAATTTGGCAGGGAGTATACCTTTCATATTAGTTCTAGTATTAAGAATAGAAGTAAATGCTAATAAATTACGAACCGATATTATACTTTTAAAAAGTAGTTTTAGCTACCTGGCAGGGTGTTGATGGTGTGATCACCAGAGCTTCCAGAACCTTCTCAGCTCCTTTTTCAGTATTAGTGCCCAACATTAACATCCTGGAACTGATGTCAGATGACCACCGTGTTCACATGATGTCTACTCACACTAACACTGGTGAAGGAACCAAAACATTTGAAAAACCTCCAAAGTGCACATCGTCAAAACTCCAAATGGTGACTAACACTTCCTTTTAACTCGAAATTATGTATGTTATGTAACCAAATTTGTCTGTAGCTCACTTCATGTACAGCACCAAACTCTGGTGGACTTTGGACGATATCCACCCAACAGGTGGTCAAGTCTACAGAGACACCTCCAAGCAACTTCTACATGGTTTGGCCTGCATGGTAAAATGACATGGTCTGTTCCAAGTTTTTCATGTATTAATTAATATAATGTTCTTAAGACATAACTAACTTTGTTAAGGTATACTACCCGCCAAATTCTGTTTAGTAAGCCCGTAACACGGGCTTACTAAAAAAAAAATCAAGGCTATATTTGGCGGAGATAGATCGTAGAAATTGGTGGTGTAAAAAAGTGGATAAACAAGTGGAATTGCTGATTGATAAGTATTATTTTTGCCTTAATATCATTCATAAAGTTGCAATAAACATATATTGAGTAGCAGTTGTGCTTAAAGTTAGTTAGTTAAAGTATTTTAGAACACCTTAGTATAGTGAGTGATAATAGGGTAACTCACTTAGGCGGCTTAGCCTTCGATAAGTTGTACACAAGATTTAACAAACTTGATTATCTGGTAGAATATATAGGAGATAAAGTAACAACCATCAAACTACTTACATAAGATAATATCTGTGTAAGCCAGTACTTGCTATATATTTTGATTAGGTAGCATTGTTGTTAAAATTAAGCAAGGGCGATAGTCGGGCGGCGTAACCTAAATAAATAAAGCAGCCTAACATAACGTAACTGATTGTATTTAAATTAGGTCACTACCGGTGATGTTAGCGTTCGTGTTAGGATAAATAGTCGGCTGTGTAATTGAAATTTTTAACCTAAAGTGTGCTGTAGTACACAGGAAACAGTCTTTATAAAGACTAAGTTAGTTAAGTTATTAAATAAATTCTGATCGGGATATGGCGCCTTGCAAGCGGCAAGTCAAGGCAAAGCGACACTTGGTGTGCGATCACTGCCACAGCTGGGTAGATTTTGCATTGTCCGGGTGTGGAAAGTCATGGGCAGAAACCATGGAGGAAGGATTCACCTTTCAGTGCAATGGATGTTGGAAGGTGGAGTGTTTGCAGAAGGAGTTAGTTAGGTTGACAGATATTGTGAAGGGAATGGAGATGGGAATTAGCAAGGAGGCAGGTCGAATGGAGAGAGACGACAGGGAGAGAGTTGAGGATACTGCAAGACTGAAGGTGAATAGCAGTGGCAAGAAAACTGAGGAAAGGAGATTGAGAGGAGAGAAGGTGATTGGAGGGGAAGAAATTGGAAAATCGACAACAGAAAACGTGACAAGCGTGAAGGTGACAGGGAAGAAAGTGACTGTAGAGAAGGAGGGAGGGAAGATGGAACGGGAGGAAAGAGGAAAATGAGACGGGACGAAAGAAGAAGGGACAAAAGGAAGTGAGAGCAAATGTGATAGAAGAGAAGTCGATAAAAGGGACGCTGACAGGAGGAAAGGTGACAAGAGAAAAAGCGACAGGAAAGAATGGATCGGAAGAGAATGTGACAGGAGAGAAGACGGCAGGGGGGAAAGACAACAACCAGACAGATGCAAACCGAAGAAGGAGCTATTCTAAGGCAGTGATTGAGGGGGCAATGAGGAAAGAGAGGGTGTTGATGGGTGACTCCATTATGAGAAAGACGGACAAGACACTGAGCGAGGGGAATGACATCGTTGTTTGTTTACCGGGGGCTAGGATTGAACATGTAACTGACAGGGTAGAGAAGGTATTGGGACATGGCAAGGGGGGGTCTACACTGGTACATGTAGGAACAAATAATGCAGACAGGGAGGGAACAACTGCGATAGTACAGAACTATAGACAGTTAGTGAGGAAGCTAAAGAAGACGAGAGTCGAACAGGTTATTTTGTCAGGAATTTTGCCCGTAATGGGAGGAAGGGGGGCAACGTATGGAAACTGCAAGAGGATGGCGATCAATGCACTAGCTGAGCAGATGTGTGAAGAAGATGGGGTGGGATTCACAGATTTATGGGGATACTTTGTTGGGAGGGAAGATATGTACATGAGAGATGGCCTCCATCTTATTGGAAAGGGGGCAGCAGTTTTCTCAGAGAATCTGCTGCAATCTGTTGACAGTGGGACAGGTTGCATCTATTTAAACTAGATTCGCAGGGGGGACTCACAGAAAAGCCTGAAAATGGAGGCATAGATAAAGACAGCACAAATAAATCAACAAATAACAGTCTGGAAAACTCTTCTGAAGCTGGATATAAATGTGTTTGTTTAAATGCAAGGAGTATAGTAAACAAAAGAAATGAACTAAACATTATGGTAGAAGATATTGACCCTCATATAATAGGTATAACCGAATCCTGGACCACCACCGATATATCAGATGCTGAATTGGGGCTGACAGGATATGTAATGTTTAGAAAAGACAGAATAGGAAGAAAGGGAGGTGGAGTTATTTTATATATTAAAGAATCTATTCAGGCTTATGAAATAAAATTAGAAAGAGAAGCAGATTGCGAAGAAGCTGTTTGGTGTAACATAGTTACAGGAAACTCAACGTTAACAGTTGGGTTAGTTTATCGAAGTCCAAACATAAGCATAGAAGAGAATGAAAAAATACAAAACGCTATAAGGGAAGTAAGCAAACGGGACTGTATTATTATGGGGGATTTTAACCATGGGCATATACAATGGATATCTCTACAGAGTATGGGGAGAGAGGACCACAAGTTTTTAGTTTTAGTTCAAGATACATTCCTTTCTCAACATGTGCTAGAACCAACCAGGGGTGAGAATGTGTTAGACATAGTTTTGTCCTCACAGAATGAATTAGTTGACAATGTCAAGATATGTGAGCCACTGGGGAGTAGCGATCACAACCAGATACATTTTACCATCAAAGTAAAATCAGAAAGGAATAGCAAAAAGCAGTATAGGAGAAATTTCCACAAAGGAAGGTATAAGGACATGAGGAAATATTTAGCAAAGATAGACTGGAATAAGACACTGACAAATAAGACGGCAACAGAATGCTGGAATATATTAAAGAGTGAAATTAAGTGCATAATCGATAAATTTGTACCCTTTTAAAAACAAGGAAAACGGTCCAAAAAGAAACACTTATCGAAAGAAGCCATTAGAAAAATTAAGTATAAACAAATGATGTGGAAGTCATATAGATGTACTGGAAATGATGAAGACTACAACAATTATAAAGAAGCACTTAACCAAGCTACAGCTGAAATTAGAAATTCAAAGAGAAGCTATGAACAACAATTAGCTAGTAATATAAAACATGACAGCAAGAGTTTTTATGCGTATGTTCGAAGCAAACAGAAAGTTCAAGATAAGGTCGGTCCTCTAGAAGATAGTGCTGGAAATATAATATCAGAGGGATTCATAATGGCAGAAGACCTGAATGAGTACTTTAGTTCAGTGTTTACCAGGGAAGATATTAGTTCACTGCCAACACCAGAGGCTAAGTTCAAGGGGGCAGATTCAGACTATTTAGGACAATTAATTGTAACCCCGGAAATGGTAGCTAAGAAAATAAGGGCTATGAAGGAGAATAAATCACCTGGAGTGGATGGTATTCCACCCAAACTACTATTGGAAATTGTAGAACAAATTAGCATACCACTTGCAACAGTTTTCAACTTGTCATTAGAAGAGGGAGTGGTTCCTTTAGAATGGAAAGAAGCAAACATTATATCGTTATTCAAAAAAGGTTCGAGAAACAAGTCAGAGAACTATAGACCAGTGAGTTTAACATCAGTGATTTGTAAATTATTAGAAAGACTAATTAAAGATCACATGGTGGATTTTCTTGTTAAACAAAACTTGATAAACCCATCTCAACATGGTTTTTTTAAAGCGAGGTCATGCTTAACAAATATGTTATGTTTTTTGGAAGACATCACTAAGTGGGTAGATGAGGGATCACCAGTAGATATCGTCTACTTAGATTTTCAAAAAGCTTTTGACAAAGTACCACATCAAAGATAACTGCTTAAACTAAAGGCCCATGGCATAGTAAATGGTATAATAAACTGGATAGAACAATGGCTGATTGACAGAAGACAACGTGTAGTAGTTGATGGGGAGGCTTCAAACTGGAAATCGGTATTGAGTGGGGTACCACAGGGATCAGTATTAGGTCATATATTATTCTTATTCATCAACGATTTGGATGATGAAATAACAAGCAAGGTGTTGAAATTTGCGGATGATACAAAAGTGTTTAGAAGGATTAAAAGTGATGGAGATAGACAGCATTTACAAGATGATCTTGACAGGTTGATCAAATGGTCTGAAAAGTGGCAAATGATGTTCAATTTTGGGAAATGTAAATGCCTCCACATAGGACATGGGAACGAAGATGTAGAATATACAATGGGGGGTACTGTACTAAGTACTACTGTAAAAGAAAAGGACTTAGGGTTAACCGTTAGTGCTGATATGAAGATTTCAGAGCAGTGCGGAATTGCAGCTTCAAAGGGAAATCAAATCCTTGGATTAATTAGGCGAAACATAACGTATAAGGAAAAAGAGCTAATAATACCGCTGTACAAAACAATAGTTAGGCCTCATTTAGAATATTGTATTCAAGCGTGGAGGCCATATCGCAGGAAGGACATAGATATGCTAGAAAGAGTGCAGAGGAGAGCAACTAAAATGATACCAAATCTGAAGAATCTTAGTTATGAAATACGCCTAAAAAAATGCAGTTTAACAACACTAGAGACCAGGAGATTGAGAGATCAGATAGAAGTGTTTAAAATATTGAAGGGTTATGAAAATATTGATAGAAATATGTTTTTCTCAGTTAATAAAGATAGAAGGACTAGAGGACATGATCTTGCATTAGCAAAGGAGCAGAGTAGATTGGATATATGAAAGTTCTCATTTTCACAAAGGACTGTAAATGAATGGAACAGATTACCTGCTGATTGTGTCGGTGCTAGTAGTGTGAATATGTTTAAAAATAAAATCGACACATACCTCAGACGGGCGGGATACACATAGATAAAAGGGTCGGACTTTCGATAAGCCAAAGGGCTTCCTTGTCCACCTGCTACCTAGAGTTAATTCTCTGGGTGGCAATCTTGTTAAATCTTGTTAAACACCAGCACAGTTTGAAGGCACGACCACGGGTCCACGCACATTCAAGCAATAAACAAAACATCCAGTTTCAAAACAAGCTTTATAGGCAATACGGCCGAGTCGGGCGGAGTTAACTGCTGTACCCTTTGATGTTCAACAATGCTCACTTTCCTACGGTCAACGCAGCAGACTTCCAGTTAGAAATTACTACGCCCGTTAATTTCTTTGTTGATGCACAGACTGTGTCCCTTTAACAGCGTGTACACAACACTGCTAGTTCTGTCAGAAAGTTATTTTTATACAGTGTACCTCATTGGTACTGTTATTTTTTGCAGCTCAACAAAAGTATACAATAAGTTTCCGTGCATAATACACTTTTTCTGTTATTTTTTACTTAGACGTCTGGGTACATATTACACCTGGTGACCATGCTAAACAAAAGATATGAGCCAGAGTTGTGTGCTCTGTGATACGAAGCTTCTTAGGCGAAATATAGTAAACATCACCACTCACTTAAACAAAATTTATCACTTGCCTAAGAGTCTTGCGTGTGTGTTTCATAAAAGACTGTTTTACGGTAATGTAGTTGGCACGTGCATTTTGACTGTATACTGTACCAACATGCATCTAGTTCTACAAACAACCGTCATCCGTCATAGTCATACTTGTAAGTACCCACCAGGTGGAGGAATGACTGCATACATTATTCAGCGATAGAAATAAGGCAGAATATTCACTTGTCCGCCGGACAAGTAAGTTTTAAAATCTACTTGTCTGCAAAAATGTTCACTTGTCCGAGTGGTCGTCAAGGGGATTCGAAGCTTAGGAAAAAACCATAAAAAAGTCTGTCTTACTTTTATGACAACAAGCACAATGTTCCTGCTGTTTCGTTGCATGTGCACCTGAGTGACTTGTGATCAAAGACACAATTTGATTTAATCTGCAAATTTTGAAATTGCAAAATTATATTTGCAACAATTTTTTTCGGTCCATTATCATTACTATATATATATATTCATCATGAATATTAAAAGTAGACACGTTACATGACGTATACCAATATTTTAGTGTTGCTGATATGAACGCTTTTATTAATAACAAATAATTATTACGATGATAGGAATGAGACAATTGTTATCCTTGCTATTTGTTATAATGTTGCAAAAACTGTTTTTGTTTAATATGGTATATACATATATAACATATAACACTGCTGTACAATGTTGGCATCAGTTTGTCATTGAAGATGGCACTCAACCATCAGGAACAGGACCAATGCAAAGCCAGGAAATGTCACAAAAATCATAATAAACTATAATATAATCTGATGTTATTTTGTTCAACCTCTATGAACTTCAATATTAACAAAACTCTGTATTTTACAAAAGAAGATAATATTCAATTGATCACGAGCAAACAAACACATATTTTTACTAAATTTTATATTAATATTTCAATGATGTATAAACAGTTTTAACGGTGCCCGAATTACACATACCAGGCGGAATATAATTTATAGATTTAGTTACGACGTAACGTCGCTGCCACGCGCAGACCGCCTTAGTTGGCAGAAGCCGACATGTCAACGGCGGTTGGCACCCCGGCCGCGCGTCTTGCATACAATTTGGCTTTGAAAACTCGCAATTTATGGTTAGAATAAATGTTACATAGACACAACACTTCTGAAATTTCATTAATATTCCGTTTATCAACCATCACCATAGATTTACCGGAGAGCCAGTTACAAGTTTTGAACATTTTTATCGATTTGGGACTGATCGGCTAACGACGTTCGATGACTTGGAAGAGTGCCGAGTTTGCGTGGGTTAGGTGTAATAATGGTTAAAACTATATAATTATTCAAATAACAGGTAGCGATACAGTCTATTATTTCCAAAGTTCATCAAATGTGATCCGTGGGTGGAAGCAATTTGTACGTCGGCCAAACTGAACGATTTACGATTTTATGAAATACAGCCTCGATCAACGATGGCTGATGCGGAGTCTGTCCTACGCGTGTGACAGAGCTAGGTCGGTGCGCTCAGCGGATGACCCTGTTAACGCAGGCACTAAACTCGGTCGAACATTGACGTACAACACACTGGCGGCGGAACGACAAGGCGCCGACACACTAACAAGATTGCAACGTGTGCGATTGCTAGCAAACTTAATTTACGTTTGAATTTCCTCAAATAAAAAGTTTGCAATGTTGCACGCGTCACTATTTACTGTACATTTTCATTTGTCCACCGGATAACCATGTATAGTCATTTTACTTATTATAAAATGGCGGCCATACTGAATGAGGATTCCAAATGTTTTTATGAAGATACTTTTGTTCTGAACATGTAATTAACTCTATAATGACGTTTACAATAGTACCACATAAACTGTTCCATTGCTATCAATTAATTACCACAATTTGAATAATTAATGGCGTGATTTACATAAAATAAAATGGAGGACATATTAAATGTAGAATCCCAATTTTTGAATATGTATTTTTCCAAAAGCACATCATTGAGGCATAGTAAAATAGTACAACACAAACATTTTCATTAGAACTCACTTAGTTGCCATAATTTGCATAATTGATTATGTAATTATCACAAAACAAAATGGCAAACATAGTAAATGTGGAATCCCCATTTGTTATAAAAAAATTCAAAAGCATTATCACTTAATGTTTAGTGATTCTTATAATAATACTACAGTGTTCAATTACTATAATTAGATGTCACTTAATTCCCACTTTGCATAATTAATGTCTAAACTAGTTACACTTAGCCATATGAACCGCAGAAAGGGTCCATGAGAGATACCTGCATTTAAATACACAGAGTAATGAATAATTGCACCAACAACTCAAATTTTATTCTTAGTCTTTGTTATTACAATAGCTATATAAACATAGGAATATATAATCATCAGAGCCCTCGCTGGGGTTTGTGGAAAGGGGTAATGTACCCCATGCTGTTGAAAATAAGGGGTAACAAATTAAATTAAGGGGTAATTTGTTTGGGTTTTGGACCGCGTATGTCCATCTGTACGTGTGAGTGCGCGTGTGTTTTTAGTCAGAACAATGATAGCCTGTGATTGTTTTAACCACACAGACAATGTTGTCTTCCAATGAAGTTATGTAAACAACTGGCATGAGCAGTTCTCGGTTGATGAATGATAAGAAATGTACATTTTACACATCGTATCATACAGATATGAGATTTTCTTCAGGTATCAATTGATCTTATATATAATTAAGGCCAGACACGGCAGGTGGATAGGATTATTCTATAATTTAGAGGTATGTAATTGTCATACAAGTAAACTCATTAATGATACCAAACATAAAAGCAATCATAATCTGGCAGAAAACCATTTTGTGTACTTTTGTAAAAAAACACCACTTCACCTGGGGTGTCTGGCTTTTAAGATTCTCATGAAAAATATGCAAACGATAACCAATTTATTTTAATATTATTTATTTAAAAGTTCCAGCTGCTGCCCTGCAAATGTCCATGTTCTGTTAATGAGTGTCCAATACATTTAACTCTCTACACAACTTTCCCTGCGTCTGTGAATATGCATGTTGTGTGGGTGTCCAACACATTATTTACGCAGCTAAACGATATTCTTATCTTGTTTCTTGTTTACAATGCAACCATTCCACATAGAAAAACATACTCTCAAAATATTTTATGCGCCTTTTTTGTTAAAATATTGCCGCAGTTTGCATCTGCTGTGAGCGATAATACAAGCCGGTGACGTTCCCAGACAACGTCGAAGACGCTCACCGCCGATGCAGTCCGTGGCGCCAGTTGGACTGCAAGCATGCGCGCATATAATGATACATAATATTACTTGCAAGTCCACACATTGTCGAAATGTTAAAATAAATAAGTTTTTTTATTTAAAAAGCAAACCCAGTCAGGCCTTGACATTAAGGTTTTGAATCCATTGGCCCAGGGGGCCAGTAGATTTGAAAAGTTAGTGGCCTGCCTGTGAAAGTTACTGGCCCGGATTTTTTGTTACCGTCAAAAATACACTGATACTGAGGTGCAAAACATTATTACATTAGTCTTTTTTATAATTTTACCAACAAAGTTGTTAGAAGTTACTATACACATATTGATTGTTCAAAGTGAGATGTCCAAAGCTAACAATATTGTAATATTGTTCAAGTGTGTACTCAGATACATATATACAGTATTTGCCAAGTTTAAATAAAATGTGGCCAGTGTGACGACAGCTAGTCAGTCGGTAGTTGAGTTGACACTGCTTTCATGAACAGGTCATTCAAGGCATTAGACTATTTCACGGTTCATTCACTAGGTGGCACCACCCAAAATAGGTGGCCTTCACCTTGCCTTTGCTGACGCAGCGTTACATTTGGTTTCTGTCACTTTAGCCACTAGTTAAATTTGGATTTAAGCTGTATTCCTTTCATATATCTAGAGAAGAAAAAGTGTGCATAATTCTAAGTCGAGGTAGCTTCAAACCACCGTACAAAGTGTGTCCAAGGGATGCGACGGGACTTAAAAAACGGCGTCTCTCGTCATAAAAACCTGCGCTGCCGGTGGTTAGAAATTTTATTCGATGGCTTTGCATGCCGATGTCCGCATGATAAATGTTGGATTTGGACTCATTATTGATCAAAATTAGTAATATGTTATGTTTACAATGTCCTATAACCAAGTCGGATCTAAGAATGTTGGCAAACTACATCTGATAACCGATGCGTTTTGCAATTGCTACTACGATGTATGACTGACTTTTACAAAACTCCCTGGATAAGGCTCGCAGCGTGTGTCCAGTTCACGGGGAGCGCGCTCACAGGGATTGGTATTACTAATCGGATCACTAGTAAAACGTATCAATTTCCAGACCAGTGTTCACAAAACTTCACCCGCTATCATAATTTTTTGCCGACACAGTTTTCTGGCGCAGCGAACCTCGACTGCGTGCACAAGGGCAAAAAACATACGTATATACGCATAATATTATGCTAACGGGAGCTCCGATCATCAATTAATATATAATTATATGGCAATAACTGTATATTATAATGGTGGAAATACCCATCTTAAACTGGCTAATTATTATTGTTAGTAAGCCAAAAAATGTAATAAGTTCTTATTTTATACTTAACAGAGTAAGGTTGGAATACAGGTTCCTGAACTTCAAGATTAAAATCAAGTATTAAGTGTAGCCAGCGTACTGTGAATATGGTTTTCTTGCGTGACAGCTAGGCACCAAATCTGCCTAGCAGACAACCAGCGCAACGCACTGTCCGCCTGGCGTATATCCAGCAACATGCAGATGTTACCAAATGGCTAGTCTATTTTTAGCACAGTGTTACCATCTGCAGTGGCGTTCTCGAAAACCGTGAAACTAGGTCACACAAAATGCTATTTCCGCCCTTGTAAAGCTTTTTCAAATGTCACATAACATATATCATCTGAACAGTGCAAAACTGACACGTAAGTGCATATATACAAGAACTTGAACTTTAGGTGATAGCATTATCAAAAATTCATGTTTACATGATAATTCGACATAACTTTCGTTAGGTTTACCACAAAAATGTTGTGCAATGTTTGCAGTGAAGACGAACATGTCTTCTAATTGGTCAAACAGATCTCATGACGATACAAATAGGTTTCCAAGTGCGGGTTTTAAATTGCCCTGACCTGGTTTGCCAAAATATGACATTTCTGGCACGCATCATCACTAAATAACGAAAAATAAGTTCGTCAAATAAAAGTAAACTTTTTAAAAACTTTGTACCATTGTAAAGAATGTTATCTTGTTGGTACAGTGATATTAAATATGTCTTATTTAACACGGATTGAATGATGTAAGCACTGCGTGACCGGTGGCCTGTCATAGTTTAGCATCAGAACTGGCCAGAGCCAACAGCTGCGGCGGCCGCTGTGGTAATACTATATTTAGGAGAGTTCAACTCATAAAGCATTAGGCATGATTTGTTTACATAATTATAGGATTGTTGATGTACATAAGTAGTAATATATTTAAATTAACCAGTTTTCAAGTTACAATGCACCTGGTTTGTCATTTAAAATTACCATCTGATATTGTAATGAGTGTAATATATTACACAAATGTACATTAAAAATAAATAGTAACAAGGCATCATTTGTTTGATTTATATTGTGAAATGTTTGTGCAAAAACAGAGCCCAGTTGAGGTTAATATAGACGCGATGCACTATGGAGACATGAACAGACACTGCCATGGCACTGGTGATTGGGCGGTGGAAGCGGGCGGCACCCTAGGCTAAGGCTGCACTGATGACGTGGGCGTCGCTCCCGAGCATCCAACAGGCAACAGGTGGGACGGATATCAAGGACGGGAAATACCCAATACACAACCACATAAACACCGATAAACAAACTATCCATACATAATCGCACGAAGCCCGATCCTATATGGATCCCGCATTCGTTTGTTTAGTCGAGGCTTTGCCAGCTGGAGCCAGCCCCGACGCATGCCATTATGGCTTCTTTTCTAGGCGACTAGTGGGCAGGCGCAGTTGACAAAACTTGGCAGTACCCTTCCCGAGCCCAGTAAACTCCACAACCGACACCTAACAAGTGGTTTATTTATTTAACACACAAATGAACGGACGAAAACAACACAAATGACCCAAAAGGCCTGATTCGTGTCACTTTAAACCGAGAAATAGCTGTAGTTCCGTCGCATGTCCTCTGACCTAAATTGATAGCGCGATAAAATGACCTAAATACCTTCACACGACTTTCGCTGCGACAAAGTTTCTGCGTCGTCACTCGGCGCCTGACAATTGGCCGCTTTCGTCCGGGCTCAATACTAAGGGCCCGAGAAATACATTGCGAGGTTTCGTCAGTCGACTTACCAACTTTTCGCCGAGTTTTCGCCCGTCAACGTCGCGTCATCCCGTCTCCGCCCGCTGTCCCACAGGTAGCCATGTCAGTTCTGGGCTGGTCGACCAATCTGATTGGTTTACGGTGCTCTCATTTCGCGGCATCCACGAAGGACATGACGTCATCGTGTCACACGCTTCCGGTGTGTGACCGGGGTGAGAAGTTCGTAAACAGGATACGGTTTAGTGAGATATGTGTATCACAGCGTTTATATGGAGGCGCTGTTAGTTAAGTGAATCTGGTCGTCTGTTTGTGTTTCTTCAAAACGTGTTGGGGACTTCAGATAGTAAATCCTATACTTCGAAATGAACGACAAGTGACAAATTAGACGACCTGTTATTGGTAATTCGCAGTGCGTGACCTGAGCCTCTAATCATTGGCTACTGGGGTAAAACTGTGCTATTTCACAATCCAGCTAGAAAATCTGATTGGGCAAATGAAATTACAAAAATATTAATGTTATATTGTACCGTCTTTATTAGTCATTGTTGGGCCCTGGCGCACTGAGGTTTGCTAGCGGGGTACTTAAACCTGACATTAGTGATTAGTAGAGAGACTAGTAGAGAGACAAGCATGCAAGCAATTGACAACGTACGTTCAGCTATAAAAGTAACTTACAACTTAAATTGTCATCTCTGATCGAGTAAAATTAATGCACAATTGTCATTGACAATTTTGCATTTATACATTAAATTTCGTTTCATAAATCCTTACTGTATTAATTTAATATGCTAATACACGCACATATATAATATGCTAATATACGCACTGACACAGCACGCACGCACGCACGCACGCACGCACGAGAGAGTTGACTATAGGCATATTTATTTTGTTCAGGTGTGATTATAGTTACGGTAGTATACGTATAACTCGGAAACAAATCAGTAGTTTATCAATATCGCTCTTGTCGTTCAGCGTATAATGTAAAGATGGTCAATATTCAAGACAAACAAACCATCAGATTAAACTGATAACGGTCACATTATATCAACACATGTGTGGATCGTGATCACACACTCGGGCAGACAAGAAAATTAGATTTATAGTTCACGCTATGATTGTAACACAATATTGCTTATTGTCTCAATAAGCCAGATTGCTTCCTAGCTTGTCCACCTGCCATCTAGAGTTAATTCTCTGGGTGGCAATCTTGTTAATAAAACAAAAAAAGATTTTTTACCGGCTGAACTATTCCGTGAATATAACTTTTCTTTGAGGCTTCCAGCCTGTAAACAATACAAAGGAGATTCAATATAATAATAATGATCAGCGACCCGTTGTTTCATCTGACCGCCGCAGTAAAGGTGCTGGACACAATAACAGCCCCGCACCTTTAGCCACGGTCAATACTAGCCCAGTACGGTTTACTTGAGCGTCAGGACCGCCGCCCTGTGTACAACCAGTTAGGGGCCAACGAGTGGGCCGTGAGACGTGACGGATGGTCTTGTAACGGGTAATTGCCACCGAGGGTTAAGCGTTTGAGTAGACGATCGACCCTGGCGCTCGGCGTGCGCGGTGCCGCTGAAGATAGAGGCCTTTCTTTGCGTTCAGTCATCTGTGACAACTGCTCAGCCGTATCACATAGTTATGAATGGAGTGGTTTGGGCTAGCCTGAATCTGTCAGAGAGTGTTGACGTGTATTGGTGGTTGACGGGTAGGGCGAGTGCGTGTCATATATGCTGTCATGTGTGTATTGCCCAACACGAAGGACGTTTTTTTAAAACTCAAGTTAAGCGTTCCCGCCATTATGTTCACACACACATAGTATCGGTTTCTTCCTTGTACTGCTATAAGTTGTAATTGTTGTGCAACTTTGAATCGCTTAAAGTCGTAACAGCTACACGCGCATGCGTACCTGTATACCTTTTTGAAAGACCCTAGACCCTTTGAAATGTGTCCGCGTTCAGGTTACAATAAACTGAACTTACTTATACCCCCCCCCCCCCCTCCTCCGTCTTCCGATGTAACAGTCTAGCCAGCCGAGCCAGCGGAGAAGCTGATGAAGAGCTGAAGATATGGCGGTGCGGCGGCGAAAACAATTTCAACAGCTCCCACCCTTTGGTTTTCAGTTATAATTTTACGAAATTGTACAATGTACATCTGACGAAAAAGGCACCGTTAGCAACCAGCCAGTCATATACTATAGATAAAACAATATTCGTTTAACATGACTGACAACTGAAGGCGGTGGGTAGACTTAAGCCACAGAAGAAATCTGCAAGCCGGCCACTCAACCTCAAAACATCTATCGGGGAGGAGGATGTGTGATTTTCCATACGGGGCTCTCAACAACGAAATGAGTTTACTCTACTCTGAACCATGGTTACGTCTACCTAAAATGTATTACAACGATCCAAACCTTTTAACACCTTAACCTTTAATGATCAATACTTATGACTAATGTCACAGTCCCCAATGCTAAGTCGCGCAGCTTCGTGAACTTGAACAATGTATCTCTTTCGGTCGATGTTCGCGAACAATCCTTTCAGGCGCCGTATCGGATAGTACATCTTGAAGTCATAGTAGCCGTGTACATGCCCTACGGTATACGACAACAGACGGTGTAGGACCTACTACTACTACGACGACTACAACAACTACTACTACTAGAGTAGGGTGGGGTATAGCGCCCAGTGTAACAATTATCGTCATAACGGTTGGTTCTATTTAATGCAATATACTTACAAATATCTACAATATGTCGGTAACTATATCGAGTATATGTCGTGCAAATCTGACATGAATCGAATAATATTTTTTTGTAGTGTGATTAATTATGTGCGTGCACCAGATTTGGGCGCTTTGCCCCGTAGGTGGGGCAAAGCGTACGTGGGATGGGCGCTATGCTCCATGTGGAATTGCATGTATTTGTTATCGCAAGGCTACAAAATGATTATCTAATAACACGAATACAGAACTTTATTTAATGCGCATACATAATATAGCCTACAAACGAAATGAAACACGAACAAAGAACGATATCGCATCAAGGAAACTGAATGCAGTTCGCGGCGTGTGCCCATTTCTTGCAGCTCAGACACTGAAGCCACACCTCTCTGGACTTGCTGTTGGCGTAAGGCTCGCAGCAAACGACGCATTATGTGTCTTCGTCGGTGTTCCTTTCTTGGTTTGACAGACCAGCAGTAGGCTCTTGTGCTGACTTGGGCAGCTTGATCTCGCTGATTTTCTTTACCACCAGCGAACGTTTTGGTTTCTTCATGTCGCGTTTCTTTTCAGCAATTAACTTGTACGGCGAAGAAGTCAGACGAGCAGCTCATAATAATAGCGCGAATGTCACCTTCAGATCCTGCAGGACTTGCAAGATGTTCGGCAGCAACTGCCGGTGCAGATACACCAGTGGCGATATCTGGAGCGCTGGTTGCTTCAGTGGGGGCAACGTGTCCGGTGACGACATGGGTGGCAGCGACATGCAGGCTGGAGCTTCGAGAGCTGGTCGTTATGGGGTGGTGTGGTGCTGAGATTGCCGGGGCAGTAGCTGGAGAGGTGGTGCCGGCAACCTCAGTGACGATCACACCCAGGGCTGTGACTTGAGGAGTATCGACAGGCTGAATGAACAGCAATTCAAGTACATTTAATTCTGCATCGAACTTGCTGTCGTTGAATGGCCATAAGCCGCACGTTACAAATCCATTGACGGCAGACTGTACTGTAGCAGTAGAACTGTATGCTTGCTCAAACAATGGCATCACATCATACTGGGTGATGGCACGTCCCTTGTTGGATGTAAGCCAGTTGTCACATGAACGGCTGAACGCAGACTTCAGTGACTTTAAAATGTCCGGTCGAGTGGTTGGAGCCGGTGTGTGCAGTGTGGTGGAAATGTCAGCAATATGACCCCATGTTCTCGGGCGAAGTCGATTGCCTCAAGCGTTTTATGGCTTTCGTATCCATCCAACAGAAGTACGTGTAGGTGGTCTTTTGTGCAGCCGGCAATCGTGACGAAGTGTTTGAGCCACTTCATGAACAGAGCTGAGTCGATATTGCCTGAACCGCGATCATTCACTGCACCAATCGAACCAGTAGGGGCACCGTTCATGAGGGCCTCCACCATTCTCTTGCGAGGGAACACAAACAGCGGAGGAATGTAAGAACCGGCAGCGCTTATACAGCACAGCGAGGTAATGTTCTTTCCACGCTCACCGCTCGAAACATTTCGCACCTGCCTTGTTCCAGTTTCGCATACGACCTTCCCAGCCTTCGCTACCGTCGTGAAGCCAGTTTCGTCGCAGTTCCAAATGGCAGTAGCTGTGTGATCCCTCCTTGCAGGATGTCTTTGTACAAAGCAAAAAACGCCATAACTGCATCACGGTTGAAACCTTCGACACGGGCCAGGCTAGTGGAAATTGGCGCACGAATCGAAAACTCTGGGTGGCGCTTCATGAAATTTGACAGCCAGTCCTTTCCTGCCAGCACACGCTCGTCATCAAAATTGTGCTGTATGCCCAATTTTGCGGTAACAGCGTAAGCCAAACGCCTGACATCAATAGTTATCAATCCGTACATTCTCTTGGCCATCTCCTTTGCATAATCTACCAATTGTGCTTCAAAGGCACTTGAGAATACGCAACGCTTGCTGCCCATAGCAACAGCGCCAGGGAGCTGTACAACACCAGAACAATGGCGCTTTAGTGTGCGCCTTGGTATTCCATAATCTGCCCCTGCACCTCGTATACTCTGTCCTTCGTGGACAGCCGCTACAGCTAACGCCAGTCGTTCAGACCAGTGTAGACTTTCTTTTGTACGTTCGAACCATGCTGTCTCTCAATCTGAAACGAACATGCTGTAACTGTTATCATTATAATAATAACAAGAACGTTTGATAAAACTGATAAAACACACACACACACACACACACACACACACACACACACACACACACACACACACACACACACACACACACACACACACACACACACACACACACACACACACATTCACAATGCTACTTTTATATCAATAATTGCAGATGGGGCATAGCGCGCTGGCATGGGCGCTTTGCCCCAATTCACAGGTGGCGCTATGCCACACTGGCGTCTATGCCGAGAACGTTTGAGTCATGACATTTTCTTTTATCGCTCTCCGTAACTGAAGGCATGAAAATGCAGGTTATACAACATAGCTTAGAAAGCTATTCCAAGCGTTTCAAAATTCGTAACCATTTAGGGGCAATTTATTGATTAATATGGAAGCGATCTTATAACAAATAATAAAGAAACAGTAAATCAGTTGTACTTACATCGTGCTCGATTCTGTAAAGCCATAGCACGTTGATGTGTCGTCAGGACTCAGTAATTAATCATTTGATCGCTATGTGGAGCGATCAAATGCAATATTCGCCAAAATAGTGGCATGGGCGCTATGCCCCAACATGGGCGCTTTATCCCACCTTACTCTACTACTACTACCGGTACTACTACTACTACAGCTACTACTACTACTACTACTACTACTATTACTACTACTACTACTAATAATAATAATAATACAAACAATAACATAAGAAGAAGAACAAGAATATGAAGAAGAAGAAACATGCCCGGTCGTGGATCAACTTCGATTTCGTGCATTTCGACATGCAACTAGTTGTCAATGGAACAGTGCCTCAATGACGTCATCGCCAACTGTTCAAGCAGACACCAGTCTACGCCAATCCGCAGCTGCGTAATGCGCACCTTCCTGGCAATATCGTGTCAGTATACGCATGCGCCAATTCCGTGTTGAAAGTCGTCTCCTTTAACAGACTCTTGCCCGGCTGCACGGCTTTTGCTGGGAAAAAGAGTCTGGTGACAGCTACTCATTATAAACTTGTGTTACCGTCAGATGGCGTCACTTAATTTTCCCTCAAGGGAAACAAAAAGCACATTTTTAGAGTTACGCATCTGAAAGAGTTGCAAACCCTTTTACGCAAGCATTGAATTAGGCGGATGATGTGCTTAAAGTATTTATTACATTCCAAAAGTACAACAAATGTGTTGTGCGATAGTTTCCGATGTGTTATAATGTCGAATATTGATCTTGTAATGATATCGAGTGTTTATATGTTTTGCTTTTCAATTTCTTGCGGACATGGAGACTTTTCACAAGGGCAAATTGCCCATATGGAAGATCCTAGAACCTTGAGCGTGACTGCTGGGATCGGGCCCCCACATTTTTCAGGTTGTAGTCCCGGTTGGTCTTTGTCGTGTTAATCCTTAATAACGAAAATGCTCGTCACCTGACGATGCCTCAGTATATGACCGTCGTGATAGTAATACTTACCAAATGAGAGAAAACACATAGCATCGTTACAAACACACTATGACGCGCTCGTAGATATATACTCTTTGTTTATTCATATATATATATATATATATATATATATATATATAGTATATATATATATATAGTAGATGCTGATGCAATAATGCTAATGTCTCCCTCATGCCAATATCATAGCAATATATATATATATCATAGCAATATATATATATTGCTATGATATTGGCATGAGGGAGACATTAGCATTATTGTATCAGCATCTACTTCACGTTGTCAAGTCTATATATGACGCAGGGGCCATGTTCCCGAAGTATTTACCGCGCGCGCGTGGTTGTTGTAATTTACGCACATTATGCTTTACGTGGCGAACAACTGATTTACCCCATAAAAAGTGAGAATATATACATATATAGGGTATTTAAAAAAAGATATAGGTCTTACGTCCTATTCTAAGAGTCGTAGATTAATCCCTGAATATTTGGCGCTCGGGGTTCAAACGCTGGGTTCAAGCCATCTAATAGTCGAGTTGCCAGTTTCGGAACCTGGAAATGGTTGGTAGTGTAAGGTTTTTTTGCTGAATCATGTAGGTTATGCGTCCCTCAACTGAAATCAGCGGAATGGCAACGCGCCATCCTTGCGCTTGTGGGAGCCAGGCAAATCCAAGACGGCTGCCGTGAACCTAGTTCAAATTAGAACATGTGTTACATATTTGCACTGGAGCATACTACGAACATGATTTTGGTGTCTACACACTTGTTTTGACGTATGAGAAATTGAGTGGAACCATTTCCAATGATGTCCGACTAAGTTCACATGACATAAATTCAAAATGGCTGCCATTTTCACCGAAAATTGCCAGAATCAAGCATAACTTTTGATTGGTTTATGCTAGAAACACGATTTTTGATGCATAATGAGTTCATTGGAATTGTTTCCAATTATGTTGTATTTGTTTGACATGGCAATAAAGCTGTTGTTAAAATTGGGACGTTTGTAAGATGACATTTATTTACAGTTCTTCATATGCAATGATCAGTCATCATCATGACTAAGCTATGAGTATGCTAATAGCTATACATGCATGTACCTAATACGGCTACGTCTGACAAGAAACATACAAAAGCTTTGCAAAATGGCATGTAGTAATCACGAATGAATCTGTATCATACACGTACAACATTCAAAGTCAGAAGTACTCAATTATAGATTTGCTGAAACAACAATGAAACACAATTTGAGAGCATTTCTGTAATGACAGGTTTCATTTGGACTTTTACAATGTGTATATCATTAATCAATTTAAAAGAACAACGATATATGAAAGGGACGCCATTCACACTACATTCTCATAGAAAAGTTTAGTCTCGCCATTCTCTCTCATCCTCCTCTTCTATTTCTTCTGTACTGTCACCTTCTTCCTCATTATCATATCTAGCGTCATTCTCGTGCTCGTCATGTTTGGTGAACGGGTTGAGGCACATGGCTTCACCAACACAGAAGCACTACAGTGTGCAGGACAATCCTGCAGAATGACAGCTACATGCATGACTGCTGCAAGCTTTCCTTACATCTTTACACTGGCAGTTGATGACGTCCATGAGGGCAGGGGGGCTGCTGGACCTATTGCGATGCATGGAGTTGGCACACCCCCTGCACCAGTGACAAACTCCCATCCATAATCAGCGATATCAACCACGGGCGGAGTTTGTTGATCTGCTGCCTTCCAGAGTGAGGTAGTGAGCTCGAATGATGTGGTAGGCCAGATTAGCGTCTGTCGGAGGAAGAGTCTTGATACATATAGCTTTCCCTCTGGTCCTTTTGGAGTAGAGCGCATACCCGGCAGAAGCCATGCCTGTGCTTTTAGCAGCAACATAGAGCGAGCAGATGAATTTCCGTCCAGTCTCCATCAACTGTTCGAGAGTAACACCCTCTTCACAGAAGACAGCGTAGAGGCCAGAGTGGTTAGCAAACTTCAGTACCTTTAGCGCCATCGCTTTGCCATAACCGAATGGATAGGACACAGTATTGCAGCCTGACATTGCATGCATACCAAGTAGTTGGAAGGATTTCGGATCAAGGAGGAAAGACTTTCATTGATATTGAGGATAGTTCCACTCCATCGATCTAGCTGCACACGGGTTGTCAGCTGCGTACTCCACATCCAGAAGATATGCAGAACAAAGACGTCAGTGTCATCGTTGATCACTCGTACAGTTTTCTTACCATTCTTCACAGCCTCCAGAAGATAACTAATGATCGTAACATCTGCTTCATCATGATTGTACACGCCCGCTAAAGCTAAAATGTGTGTATAGACACCAAAATAATGTTCCCAGCATGCCGAAGTGCAAAGATGTAACACATTTTCTAATTTGACCTAGGTTCACGGCAGCCATGTTGGATTTGCCAAGTTGCGTAAGGATGGCGTGTTGCCATCCCGCTGATTTGAGTTGAGGGACCCATAACCTACTTGATTCAGCAAAACAAAACTTACACTACCAATCATTTCTGGGTTCCATACTGAACATAGTAGGGCGGCAATTCGACTATAAGAGGAAAACATTAAAATACCCGCATGCACAAGCTCAATTATACATGTAGATGTCGCACACTGGTAACTGGGTATATCGCGTTTTTGTTTCATGCAATTAAATATTGCACTAGCTCATTACGTGGTAGAACAAACGTCTGGTTCCTATTCAGACGAAATGACGTTTGTCGCGTTTTGCCCAGAAACTCTTCAATTACATATGCAGTTTACTTTACATGTATACGTTAGCAACATGGCTAGTAGGGCGGCGAAACAGCTGCTTCGCAAAGAATTAAAATCACGGCTATCGGCTTTATCCGACAGCGAAAAACTAAAGCAGTCTAAACTTGTTACTGAACAGGTGCGTGTGACAATATCGAGACATTTTTATATGTGAGAACTTCCGTGGAGTTAATTGACGCGGCCGTGAATAGTTTTGGTGACCCAATCATTTTGGTTCACTTGCGGTGATGGTAGTTATTGAAATCGCTAGATGTCACTACTATATATATATATATATATATATATATATATATATATATATATATATATATATTGGTACATATAATGGTTCCACTCAGTGGAACTATATGTATGTATATATATATATATACATATATATATATACCTTCGCCTAGGCTTAATTAACTAGGCTCCATGAGATGTCGCCACTATTCGTCATTCGTCTTAGAACTTGCATTTTGAATGTTATCCGCCAGATACTAGATAGCGAGTCTATCACCCAGAATATTTGTATAATATGTATGTTTTTGATAACGAAATAAAATTACGAAATAGTATTACACAAAATAAAAAGTATCTTTAACTAAAGGAATATTTCACAATAAATTAAAGAAGAACAGAAAAAAAACTCCATTAAATGGTCCAATCAATACTAGTCAGTGGTCATCTGGGTGTACCCACTTTGACCGGTGTTATTGATTGGTTTTCTCTGCAGCTTCTCTCTACGACACAGTACCGCAACAGTCGACGAGTGAGCCTCTATCTGAGCATGCAGAACGAGGTGCACACAGACGATATCCTTCAGGACATTTTCGAGAGTGGCCGAGAATGCTTTGTGCCTCGTTATATTGGCTCAGCCATGGACATGGTCAAGCTGATCTCAATGGCCGACTACCTGTCACTGCCGGAAACCGCATGGAAGATCAAACAGCCGGCTGATGACGAGATACGTGAGGATGCCTTAGAAACAGGTATGTCCCTCCCAGTGGCGTAGCCAGAGGGGGGGCCAAGGGGGCCATGGCCCCCCCAATCCCGGAAAATTAGGAAGGTATAGGAGACTGAAGACATATAACTGGTTGCCTGATTTATAGAGTGACAAGGTACAGAGGTTATAGGGGTGCCTGTGTAGGACTTCCAAGTCTTTGGCAAAGGCATTTGTCATCATTCAAATGGGATTGAGTTACCAAAAGTAGAGGAATCCCACTGCTTCTGCCGTAGGCGATAAGCATCCAGCAGGTTGCAGTCCAAGAGGTTACAGGGCAACGAATATGTCATCATTCACAATGTGTTTGATGGCTAATGCCTATTAATATATCAACACAAGGATGCAAAAACGATAGTTGCCCGCCAAGATGATTAGTTACTAGACTAAGATCAAGTTGCAACCTGCCAAAACGGCCAAAGCAATTTATCTAGTCGATTTTCCACTGGGTAGTCAGAACTTTGTATTGTGAATTAATTAATTTTAATAAGCGACAATGTTACACATGACAGGGACATTTTTGTGAAGCTCACTCGATGCCGCCACTGCGGTACGGATTTGTTGTGAAATATTGGTTGAACGCCAGCGACTCATCACACGCACGCACACACTCACGCCCGCACACCCGCACGCACACACACACACACACAAACACACATATAATAATTATATACATACATACGTGTGTGTGCGTGCGTACGTGTGTGCGTGTGTCATATACCACTACTCATTGCTTGCTTGAATGCCAGATGGCCCCCTCCAATACAAAATCCTGCCTACGCCCCTGGTCCCTCCACATTCCTAAAAACAGGTATGTCCCTCCATCTTCCTAGAAACAGTTACATCCCTCCACCCTTCTAGAAACAGTTGTCCCTCAACCCTCCTAGAAACAGGTATGTCCCTCCATCCTTCAGAAACAGTTATGTCCCTTCACCCTCCTAGAAACAGGTATGTCCCTCCACCCTCCTAGTAACAGGTATGTCCCTCCACCCTCCTAGAAACAGTTACGTCCCTCCACCCTTCTAGAAACAGTTATGTCCCTCAACCCTCCTAGAAACAGGTATGTCCCTCCACCCTCCTAGTAACTGGTATGTCCCTCCACCCTCCTAGAAACAGGTATGTCCCACCACCCTCCTAGAAACAGGTACATCCCTCCACCCTTCTAGAAACAGTTACATCCCTCCACCCTCCTAGAAACAGGTATGTCCCTCTACCTTCCTAGAAACCGGTACATCCCTCCACCCTCCTAGAACAGGTACATTCCTCCACCCTTCTAGAAACAGGTACATCCCTCCACCCTCTTAGAAACAGGTACATCCCTCCCCCCTCCTAGAAACACGTATGTACCTCCATCCTCCTAGAAACAGGTACATCCCTCCATCTTTCTAGAAACATATGCCTCTCCGCCCTCCAAGAAACAGGTACGTCCCTCCAATTTCCTAGAAACAGGTGCGTCCCTCCATCTTCCTAGAAACATCTCATTATTACATACAAACTTACCAGTACATCCATCCATGGAGCAACAAAGCATGGGCAGCTGTTAAGGCCATTACAGTATTTTTACAGTATCATTACAATTGTCGCCACCTAGGGAATGTCCAACGACTCAATTTGTCTACTGGAAAAGCAAATAACTCTAAATAACTAACTGTTGTGTTTATTATATACATGTACATCACCAATTGGTAGATCAGGGGCCAAGCGTCCTGACAGTATCTCCGCTCAGGTGCCAACGTTCATGTTTCTCTTTCCTTGTCCATTGTCCTCTTTGGACCATTGGTGCCTGAGCTGCCAGTTGGTGATGTATTAACAAAATACGAAGGTAGTTAATTAGAGTTATTTACTTGCATGAAATCGATGTTTGTTTAACTATTGGAGAAATATGGAAACAGTGGACGAATTGTGTGACGAGAAATTCCAGAGGCCACCACTATGACCGAGTATAAAATTAAAATATTGTAATACTGATAACTGACGCCCTTGGTTTGTTGTGAAACAAACAAACCCCAATATATATCATCATTATATATTGGTCAATAATTTTAGGAACACATATTCATCCTGCAAATGTATGGAATTCTAGCTGAGTTACTCGGCGTTGCCCAGGGAACAAATGCAGTCATATATACATTTATAATAAATGGTAACTGATCACTGGCCTAGTTGTTAATACATCCTTTTGCCAGAAATCTCAATCTCATGCGCTCACCCGTCTAACTGACGTAACCAGCAACAGCGGATGCTGGGTTGAAATTCCAGCCTAATACATGCAAAACTAACGGAGATGTGGGTGCACAAACAAACAGAGAACAAACTTGTGTCGAATCCGGACCCACCTCGATTTCGCCATTATAATTAAGTTTGTCCCTTAAATTTGACACCTCGGTTGGTAAATTAAATCATTCAACATCATCCCAGGCATATTTATATTACGAAAATATTGTGTCTTAGCACACTTTGAAGCCCAAGACTCAGTTTGCGCTTTGCTGCATTCGTGCGTTACCGCATTGCGCGCATAAAATAAGCGATATATAGCAGCGTGTGTTGGTGCAAACCAGGGCGCTATTTACGCCACAAAAGTACGCAAAGATGTAATATTCTTAAATGTAAATATGCCTGGGCCCTGGGATAATGATGAATGATGGAACCAATACACTGAGATAACAAAGTTAGGCAAAACTGAAGTTATAACAGCGAAATCGAGGTGGGTCCGAGTACGACACAAGTGCCCTGTTTTATAATGTATAAATATGTATTCCTAGTTTTCCAATATAACTTCTGACGCTCACTTTTTATAATACACTAACTTGACGGGCGATAATTTTGACGCTAAATGATAAAATGATACACAGCTCCATCTGTAGGAAATACTTATATGAAATGCTAAAGAGGGCGCTACTTGTAAGCGTGCGGACGTGACCAACGACAGGTAGACGTGGTGCATGTTAAGCGCTGATGATTTTCAAACGTCAATAACTTGAAAAAAAACTATTATCAATGTCGGCATGTATCAAGCGACATATTTGTAGATGGCATAATTATCTTTACGATAATATAAAAAACATGAAATTCCTCGGCTGGAACTCCAAGTACAGCCTTTTGAAATATTGAGCCCCCAAGTTCTCCACCCCGGACGAATTTCGAAAATGTCTAAATCTACGAACCATCTCAACGGGCCCGCTAGATCATACGCAAAATTTCAGCCCGATACATGCAAAACTGACGGAGATGTGGGGGCACAAACAAACAGAGAACAAGCTGCCTTATAATATATACACATTACATGAAACAGTATTATGTAACTAGTATGTTTTTGTTCTCGCTACAATCTTCTTCATTGGAAAATTCGATTTAAAAGTTCAACTTTTGGAAGGTCTTCTGTAGCTAGCATGTGGTGCAACAGGTCGTAGCCGAAAAAATAATTGCCACTGTGTAGAGATTAATATATTTTTCAGGAGGACTAGATTTGATCATCATTCCTGGTCTAGGATTCTCGAGA
Organism: Escarpia spicata; assembly: GCA_963995525.1. Taxonomy (NCBI): domain Eukaryota; kingdom Metazoa; phylum Annelida; class Polychaeta; order Sabellida; family Siboglinidae; genus Escarpia; species Escarpia spicata. The sequence continues at coordinate 7,501,988 of OZ023216.1, forward strand.
CAAGGCGATCGTTTAGGAAGAGGAAAGGGTTTCTACGATACATATCTGCAGACGTATCAGCAAAAAATGAAAGTGAAACCATCAACAGTGGCCCTGGCATTCTATGAACAGATCTGCGACACTGTCCCAACCACCGAGCAAGATGTTCCAATTGACCTGGTGCTGTTTGAAGACAAATCAACTTGACATGGAAACACACGAAAGGATGGACGTATGAGCCAAGTCCCAACGTTTGTTAAGCATTACATGGGAGGAGCTTACCGAGAAGCGGGTTGGTCATAACCATGTGTCGCGGGAAAACAAGTTTCTGTAGTGGTGACGTTTACCGAGTGAAACACGTCTTAATAGAAATTGATGCTAATAGCAATATTATATCGTATTTACTCTTATTTACAAGACCATCTCCCTAAGAATAAGCGTAGTTGCAATTTTTTTCGATCAAAGCCAGTCCTTATGGTTAAATGCATTTCTGATATGGACACATTATTGAGTAATTAAAATGCTATAAGGCAAATATACAATCACAGTAGTGTTGAACAAATGACGCAGCAGAAATGCACAGTGTGCAGGTTTATTGAATGTGAATAATTGCACCGCGATAGCACGATATACCGTTGATTAAATTATAATTCTTGTCGTTTATGTGATTATTTGTATGTATGTATAAAAGTATATCAGTTATATTGTTTTCAAGTATCATCAAGATTAATTATGTTGTGTTAGGCATGCTCTTATTAGTACTGCATAAGATCTTTTGGAAGGTGTTAGTATTCAAGCAACTGAGACATGTTAGAAACTTAGAATAATATAAATGAATCAATGTTAGTAGGATGTATTAAAGTGTGCCCTATTTTTATAATACGTTGTGTCTATGTTTTATGTTCATCGTTATTATTATATATTATTATGCATTATTCATATCACAAACACACGCACGTACAGACGCAAGTACGCACGCACACACCCACTCATACGTACGTGCGTAGGTACCTATACACACAGGCGCAGTCACCATAGGCTGATCCAGGGGGCCTGGGTGCACGTGCCACCGTAGACCTTTGGAATTGGCCGCGCTGTGCCTACGCTACAGTGGCACGCTCCCACTACTTGTCCCCCTAGACATTCTGAAAATGTGAATGTTGCCGAGAAAATTTCCAACAGCCTCTCCCCGTCTTCTGATCCGATGTCATGATCGAACAGCGCGACGGCGTAGTTGTGTGGTGGTGAAGCTCGTGTTCCTACAGCGTCTTGGTGCTGAAGCTCGGCTTAACCCACCCAATATGAATTTGTTTCGGCCGCCAACGGGAAATTTTGGCGAGCCTCAAGGGGAGGGTGCAATTGGAGGTATTGGGTAAATTCGAGGTTGACAGACCTTGACTTTGCTGATGACATTGCACTGCTCGGCCACACGCCGGAGATCCTGAAAGCGATGACCAATACCTTGAACAATAACGGAGTGCATGAGGGTCGGATTACGAATCAGCTACGAGAAGATAACATCGATGTCAGTTGGTGATGGACCTGACCCCCACATTGCGATCGGTCAGCATGGCCTGCAATGCGTCAAGAACTTCCCCTACCCCGGAAGTTACATCTCTAGGGAAGGCGACACGGAAGTAGTCGTGCGAGTGAGGTTAGGTAAGGCTTCAGCAATGTTGCAAAGACTACGTCCTATACGGTCCAGTACCACCATCAGTTAGGCTATAAACTTACGCTCTACATGTCAGTTGTAATAACAACAGCGATATATGCCTGCGAGACGTGGAAAAATACAGTGAGGATATAAAACAAATTGGACATCTTCCACCGGCAATGCCTTCAGTTCATATTGGGCATATCATGGAAACAGCACATCACCAATGAAGAAGTGATGAGGAGGGCAGGTCTGGAGAGACTGGATGACATCGTCAAGTGTAAGCAAAGGACACTAGCTGGCCATGTTCTGCGTTTACCGAGGGAGATACCTGCACGTCTAGCGATGGAGTGGGTCCCGGAAGGTGGCACCAAGAAAGGAGGAAGGCCAACAAAGACCTGGCGCAAGACATTTATGGAAGACGTGGTAGAAATTAGAATCACCTGGAATGAGGCCAAAGAAATCGCAAATGACCGTACCAAATGGAGGAACCTCGTCGCCCGATGTCCCGAAAGGGACAGGAGGAACTAAGTCTAGTAAGCATGTCCTCATTTGGTATGTCCGTGGTTATTATCAAGAACGAGAATGTTGAAACAGCTCTGCTAGGCATGACATGTGAACCTTTTATTACTATACACATACAACAGGGTGTATGTACTCACAGGGATATATTTTAACATGATAAACACAGTGTTGTTTCTTCACGCAAAGTCAAACTTTGGAAATGTGAGGCAGAACGAAACCAATCATGAACCGAGATACAGAGACTCGGCCACGTGGGACAGCACACTCGCCAAACCATGTGGCGAGCAGAGGAAAACAACTCGGTTCAATTGTTCAATTCCATAGTTGTCATACAAAGAAACTGTCGTTTAAATTATATATTTCGACTGCAACGTTATGACATTAAATGGTAGTTTAACAAGACAATCTGTATTGTGTTTCTTTATTTAAACATTTTATTACATGAATACGTGAAATAAAATAACACATTATATAATACACACGCACGCACACACACACACACACACACACACACACACACACACACACACACACACACACACACACACACACACACACATACACACACACACACACACACACACACACACACACACACACACACACACACACACACCAGTACACGTTTCCCGGGTAAAAGTGTAGTGCACGTTGCATTAATATGTCTCTTGTGCAATATTAATTATTTTCACAGTAAAGTTTATCTAAGTTCATTTTATATTGATCAGGGTGGATCTAGTATTTGACCTGCCTCACATGCCAACTGGGTCTGATATTTTTGTGTTTTATTGTGCTTGGAAGTGTGCAAACTGGAACAAACCGAGAGGCGTGTGTCCTCCGACACCCAATATCCACACCTGGCCAACATAAAAGCTATCGAAACATCACAACGGACACATGCAGAATTGACATTGACAAGACATTTAAAATGTTAATAAATTACGAACATCAATCTGATTACGTTAGATTACACAATGATTACATGTTGTAGGCCTACTGCAATGTATTTATATATAAATGTGTTGCCACGCTGATCTAAATCTTATAAAAATCATACATTATATTATTGATACGTGTTACACAGATATACAATGTGGGAACAATTCATGCATGCTATGCTTCTACGATGTTGGGTCTCTAAAACAAATATTGTGTCTGTTGAAACCACAATTTATGTCAAATCAGCTTAGCCATGCCATAATGCTGATGCTTTAACAAACATCCTAACAAAACCCCCTCTAATAAGCACCCGTTAGTGTAGGGCAACTGTGGACAACCCACGTGTACCATGCAGTAAACTTTGTAAATGTGAGGCAGAACGAAACCAATCATGAACCGAGATACAGAGACTCGGCCACGTGGGACAGCACACTCGCCAAACCATTTGGCGAGCAGAGGAAAACAACTCGGTTCAATGGTTCAATTCCATAGTTGTCATACAAAGAAACTGTCGTTTAAATTATATATTTTGACTGCAACGTTATGACATTAAATGGTATTTTAACAAGACAATCTTTACTGTGTTTCTTTATTTAAACATTTTACATGAATACGTAAAATAACACACACGCACACACACACACACACACACACACACACACACACACACACACACACACACACACACACACACACACACACACACACACACACACACACACACACACACACACACACACACACACACACACACACACCAGTACACGTTTCCCGGGTAAAAGTGTAGTGCACGTTGCATTAATATGTCTCTTGTGCAATATTAATTATTTTCACAGTAAAGTTTATCTAAGTTCATTTTATATTGATCAGGGTGGATCTAGTATTTGACCTGCCTTGCATGCCAACCGGGTCTGATATTGTGTTTTATTGTGCTTGGAAGTGTGCGAACTGGAGCAAACCGAGAGGCGTGTGTCCTCCGACACCCAATGTCCACACCTGGCCAACATAAAAGCTATCGAAACATCACAACGAACACATGTAGAATTGACATTGACAAGACATTTAAAATGTTAATAAATTACGAACACCAATCTGATTACGTTAGAATACACAACACAATGATTACATGTTGCAGGCCTACTGCAATATATAAAATAATGTGTTGCCACGCTGATCTAAATCTTATAAAAATCATACATTATATTATTGATACGTGTTACACAGATATACAATGTGGGAACAATTCATGCATGCTATGCTTCTACGATGTTGGGTCTCCAAAACAAATATTGTGTCTGTTGAAACCACAATTTATGTCAAATCAACTTAGCCATGCCATAATTCTGATGCTTTAACAAACATCCTAACTAAACTCCCTCTAATAAGCACCCGTTAGTGTAGGGCAACTGTGGACAACCCGCGTGTACCATGCGGGTCCACCATGTTGATAAGGTTTTATTTAAGATATACAATTAATAGCACCGTAAATGGAAACAAAAGGTATCTGTTTGGGTCTCAAAAACGTTGCGTTTTGTTTCCCTTTAATATTAGACTGTGAATGTGGATACATCAACGGAACTGTAATAATCTAATCCACAACAACTTATGCGATCTACGTACGTACGTGGACCAACCGCTTCGTACTCATATACTCTCAGCCTAATCACCGTCCACGTGTGCGCACCTCGCGATTATTCGTGGTATTATTGATATTTAGGTTAATTCTATTTCACCAAGTTTGTGTTTATTTTATACAAATGGAAACTGCAAAATAGCTCAGTCGTCACTTTGCTATATTTAGTTCAAGTGGTAATTTGACAGTTATAACCCATAGGTGACGTAGTTAACAAGTGTACTTTTGTGTATGGGATGTTTGGCTGAACTGACGCCTGAATTTAAGCAGTCGTCGTCACGCTGTCACATCCTGGGAACCGGATCGTGGTTTGTGTTTCAATTCCCTAGGCCTAGCAGCTAGCGATATCAAAATAAATGTCATTATAAAACAACTACTATCCATTTTACAAACAACTAATTTGCACCTCAGCCTTGGCAGCTAGTGGTAGTACGCCGCTGGGAATAAACACAAAACAGTGTAAATTGACGGCCACTGTCACGTGTTAGAGTGCGCCACACCCTGTCACGTGGACGGCTGTGTGACGCCCTGTCACGTATGAGGCTGTAGAATGCACATATAATTAATGACGCCTCTTATGTTAGAGGAATAATGTATTCAGTCGAGTACATTTGCCTTCTGCAGAATAAAGTAGATTCCGACCCCAAGTACGATGCCCAAACACACGACGAGCGCCAAAATGACCCACGGCCGTTTCGCGGACTGCTCGTATTTCTTCTGCGACGTCGGACCGCTGCCTGACCACTGCGGCGCAACGGCCTGCTGTGGCGAGACGGTTGGCGGGCGCTGGTGGCGTTTACTGTTGATGAGATCGCGCCCGTTGGCATAGCTTTGACCCTTCGTGTAGGTGGCCTGTGAAGTCGTCGGCGAATGCGTCTCCGCGTGCAGGCCAGGAGTGAACACCGTCGATCCGTTCTGGCTCTGAGAACAGAGGCAAGGGTTAACGTGACTGGTCAGGCGGTAACACACATGACTGACAGACCATGGCGGATTCATATAGCGTTGGCTGCGGGCTTGCACTGCCAGGCCGTGGTACAATCGTATTGTAATCAGGTCATTGCACCATGCAAAGTAGTGATATCGACGCATTGTCATTGGCGGAATGTCCTAACAGAGTAAACAACATACAGAGGACACGCTTTTCCATAAAGGGGCATTCTTAATTGTGACGTGTCTCCGTGTTCAACAAAACCTGTGTGGCGGGGCCCGGTCCTGTTAGTTACGTTAGAAACTCCAAAAGACACAAGGAGGGAACAGTGTGGCGAGGATCGAGGTCCTGAATAGTCTCCTCTGTTGTCCGGACGCTGTAGTCCATGTAGGGATGCGCAACGACACCCTTACGTATAAACCGATGTCACTGCGCACCCCTACAAGGACTATAGCGACGTGCGCGTTGTGCAACAGAGGAAACTAATTAGGACCTCGAACCCCGCCACACTCTTCCCTTCTGCTGTCTTTTGGAGTTTCTAACGTAACTAATAGGACCGGGCCCCGCCACAATAGTTAAGTGGCAGTGATGAGGCTCAAAACGACACTTCTAATTATTGGTCTTTCAGCCATCAATAACGTTTGTTGTTAGACACAGATGGTCATTTTATTTAGTGTGTATATTCCACTCTGGTGTAGCCGATCATCATACACAACAATGGTCTTCATAAACATATGTAGGCGTTACTTATCCACACAAAAAACTCACTTGTGTCTTGGCTTGAATGAACAACGTACATAATATAGGTAGATGTTTTATTTTTAATAAAATATGTTGTTTGTCGCACAGGGAGATTATTAAATCCAACTAAAATAGTTCACAATGAATACCATTCGAACAACAGCACACGGTTCCAAACAACAAGGCATCCATTGGGTAATTTAAATGAGGCCAAACTATAAAAACGTTTTTTGCTTCGTTACCCGGAATCCGCCAGGGTAGTATTGTATTTATCAACAGGTAGTTCGATGAAATGGTGATCTTAAATGTGGGACACTCAAACATAAGAACAGCAAAGGGTTTTGCGGTTAAACCAACCCGCGTCTGTTGTATTACCAATAGGGTGTGTTTCTAATATGACATGTTTGTTTATAATTTGAAATATTGACATTGCTGCGAACATTGTTTAAAGCAACATTAAACGCAATTTGGCGGGTTATATTCCTTCGACATGTTTACTCTAATAATGTTTAGAAGAGTATACAAAAATGAGGAGCAGCCACCTTTGCTTTAAAAAGAGGCAATTTGTTCCTAGTTTTGTAGTTATTAATTCATAAGATTATAATATATAATTATATTTAAGGTAAACATCCCCGCAAAATTTTTAGTAAACCCGTAACAAATTTCGCAACTTGAAAATTTCGACCCCGTAACATGTTCAAATGGTAAACAAAACATCCATTTTCAAAACGAGCTTCATTGGCAATACTGCCGAGGTGGGCTGAGTTAACTGCAATACCCTTTGATGTTCAACAATTTCCGATTTTTACACGTTCAACCCAGCATACTTCGTGTTACAAATTATTACGCTGGATAATTCCGGAACAGACTGCCTCCCTTTAAAATGCCTATGCTTTTGGCCCTACCTTTCCAGCCTGGTGATTGACGTCGAGCGTGACAATGGTGGCGTCGCCGTTGCTTGTGGAGTGTTGCGTCTCCGGCATCCCGACGGCGAGCACCGTCCCACCGTTCTGTAACACTGACTTCGGAGGTGCGCTCACCAAGTCACCGTTGGCTGTCACGCCCTTCCCACCGCCGATCTTGATGATCGTCCCCGTGTCATTGCTCATAATGTGACTACTTGCGTCTGATTGATAGACCAAGGTGCGTCCATAATCGTTGTCCGGTGTAACAACACCGGAGGTGGATACTGAGGTGGGAACGTTTGGCCTGTCGGAAGTGACATCGCGTGCGGTGGACATTGGTGTCGAACCGACCGGAACTACGACGACAAATCCGCGTTCAGTTGGCGCAAGCGCCGCTGGTGTCTTGCTGTAGTAAGCACTGAAGCCGTCTCGGGGGTCACCGTTTGAAATACCGGAAGTGGGCATGGCGTCAATAGGAGATCGTTCGTCGTTGTTCGTTACTGGTATCAGTATCACGTTCTTTCCCGTTGTATCTCCGACCGATGGCGGCGCCGTATATACCGCGCTTTTTTTGTCACCGGAAATGTACGGATCGACACCGGAAGAGCTTCCTATGTCGTCTCGGTTATTGACACTTTGCACTTGTATCGATGTTGAAGCGCTCATTTCGACTACATGTTCGGTCGGTGGTGGCGCTGGTGGCGCCGCAGGCGGTTCTACGGACACGATTGTTGGCTCAATATTCGATTTATCTACGTAGTGGTTTCCGTCAGATTGCACCTCGTTTTCAGTCCCGGCGTCGCTTCCGCCGACTTGGTCGCTGTCGGGAGAAGGTTCACCTTCGTCAGTTCCCCCGTTCGGCATCTCGCCCGGGTCTTCCATAGTCGGCTGCTCTGAAGTAAAACCGGTGATGTAGGTGACGCTTTCCTGCGTATCAGAAGCAGGCCCAGTCTCGGAGTTGTTACTTCTGTTTCCGGTCCCGTCGCCGTTTGCATTGCCACCTGCGGGGAAGACGTTCTCATAGTTAGCGCCCTCTCCCTCGTTATCACTCTGAACATTACCCCCCGGTTCTGTGTCCGACACGTCCGCGCCCTCACTCTTACTGCTCGACGTGTCACCATCGACGTCTTCCGTATTATCGCCCTCGTCAACATCCCTGCTCTTGTCAGGTCCTACGGTAAGAGAACCAACTTCCCCCCCATTATCGCCCTGTTCCTCCCTATTATTGCCCGCTCTTCCATCGTCCGGTGATTCGCCATTTCTCTCTACGTTCTCATAGTCGCCTCGGTCGTCCGACCAGTCCGTGTCGCTGCTGTGGCCGCCCGAAGACATCTTACGGAGACGTTCGTGAAGGGGTCGTTTCCGTTCGTCTCAACACTTCTTCATCGGCCTGCAGATACCAGAGACACACCGATGAGTCATTGGAACACACATAACCATTTGTCCTAAAGGATAACATATGTGTTTCCTGGTACGTGGCCGACCCTTTATCTGACCCTAATTATTAACACATGTCAAGAAGAATACACTATGTAATGCTCCCCCCATTCCTTAATTATATAAAATATCACGAAACAGAAATCTGTGCCGCCCGGCATAATGTCCAGCTTTCAAAATACTGGACATTTGTTTGCTAAATATTGGTCTAAATACATTGCTGTTAAGGTGGGATATGCAAACTTAACACAGCCCTCAGTTGAGTAAAACAATAAACGAAAGACAATATACATGTAATCATATTTGCTAACCCCGAACTGTGAGAGCATGTGTTAGGACCACAACTATTGTTATGGTAGGCCTGGCGATGAAAAAGTTAGTTACGTCTCAGCTTTGTGTGTGTACCTGCGTACTTTGATTATGTGTGCCTACTATATTATGTTGAAATGAAATAACAGAAACTGTTATTAGTTCTACACGTGTACATAACTGTAGTCTAAACATGTCGCGCTATTGTAGGACATTGTTGTTCGGATTCTTTAAGAATAAGTTCGAGTTTCTACATGTTAGCGTGACTTCATATATTGTCAGTGTTTGTACAGACGACTACTACGTGACTCAAAGACGGGGACAAACCCAATTGATAGAAAACTGCTGATAGAGAGGCGAAAGCTCTGACAGTACGCCACCGCGCCCCACAAAGACGGGGACAAACCCAATTGGTAGGAAACTGTTGATTGAGAAGCGGAAGCTCTGACAGTACGACACCGTGCACTACAAAGATGGGAACAAACCCAATTGGTAGGAAACTATTCATTGAGAAGCGGAAGCTCTGACAGCACGACACCGTGCTCCACAAAGACAGGGACAAACCCAATTGGTAGGAAATTGTTGATTGAGAAGCGGAAGCTCTGACAGTACGACACCGTGCTCCACAAAGACGGGAACAAACCCAGTTGGTAGGAAACTGTTGATTGAGAAGCGGAAGCTCTGACAGTACGACACCGTGCTCCACAAAGACAGGGACAAACCCAATTGGTAGGAAACTGTTGATTGAGAAGCGGAAGCTCTGACAGCACGACACCGTGCTCCACAAAGACAGGGACAAACCCAATTGGTAGAAAACTGTTGATTGAGAAGCGGAAGCTCTGACAGTACGACACCGTGCTCCACAAAGACAGAGACAAACCCAATTGGTAGGAAACTGTTGATTGAGAAGCGGAAGCTCTGACAGCACGACACCGTGCTCCACAAAGACAGGGACAAACCCAATTGGTAGGAAACTGTTGATTGAGAAGCGGAAGCTCTGACAGTACGACACCGTGCTCCACAAAGACAGGGACAAACCCAATTGGTAGGAAACTGTTGATTGAGAAGCGGAAGCTCTGACAGCACGACACCGTGCTCCACAAAGACAGAGACAAACCCAATTGGTAGGAAACTGTTGATTGAGAAGCGGAAGCTCTGACAGTACGACACCGTGCTCCACAAAGACAGAGACAAACCCAATTGGTAGGAAACTGTTGATTGAGAAGCGGAAGCTCTGACAGCACGACACCGTGCTCCACAAAGACAGGGACAAACCCAATTGGTAGGAAACTGTTGATTGAGAAGCGGAAGCTCTGACAATACGACACCGTGCTCCACAAAGACAGGGACAAACCCAATTGGTAGGAAACTGTTGATTGAGAAGCGGAAGCTCTGACAGTACGACACCGTGCTCCACAAAGACAGAGACAAACCCAATTGGTAGGAAACTGTTGATTGAGAAGCGGAAGCTCTGACAGCACGACACCGTGCTCCACAAAGACAGGGACAAACCCAATTGGTAGGAAACTGTTTATTGAGAAGCGGAAGCTCTGACAGTACGACACCGTGCTCCACAAAGACAGGGACAAACCCAATTGGTAGGAAACTGTTGATTGAGAAGCGGAAGCTCTGACAGCACGACACCGTGCTCCACAAAGACGGGGACAAACCCAATTGGTAGGGAACTGTTGATTGAGAAGCGGAAGCTCTGACAGCACGACACCGTGCTCCACAAAGACGGGGACAAACCCAATTGGTAGGGAACTGTTGATTGAGAAGCGGAAGCTCTTACAGTACGACACCGTGCTCCACAAAGACAGGGACAAACCCAATTGGTAGGGAACTATTGATTGAGAAGCGGAAGCTCTGACAGCACGACACCGTGCTCCACAAAGACAGGGACAAACCAAATTGGTAGGAAACTGTTGATTGAGAAGCGGAAGCTCTGACAGTACGACACCGTGCTCCACAAAGACAGGGACAAACCCAATTGGTAGGAAACTGTTGATTGAGAAGCGGAAGCTCTGACAGTACGACACCGTGCTCCACAAAGACAGAGACAAACCCAATTGGTAGGAAACTGTTGATTGAGAAGCGGAAGCTCTGACAGCACGACACCGTGCTCCACAAAGACAGGGACAAACCCAATTGGTAGGGAACTGTTGATTGAGAAGCGGAAGCTCTGACAGCACGACACCGTGCTCCACAAAGACAGGGACAAACCCAATTGGTAGGGAACTGTTGATTGAGAAGCGGAAGCTCTGACAGTACGACACCGTGCTCCACAAAGACAGGGACAAACCCAATTGGTAGGGAACTGTTGATTGAGAAGCGGAAGCTCTGACAGCACGACACCGTGCTCCACAAAGACAGGGACAAACCCAATTGGTAGGGAACTGTTGATTGAGAAGCGGAAGCTCTGACAGCACGACACCGGGCTCCACAAAGACAGGGACAAACCCAATCAGTTGTGCCAAGGAAAACTAAGATTATAATTTTTAACAAAACTAATCAATGAAACTCATGAAATGTAGCTATTTATAAAATGCCCGAGGAAAGAGCTGTCATAGCACTCATATGTATGTGACCCCCGAGATCTCCACCACCCCAGAAGAATTTCAAAAAAATCTAAATCTACGAACCTCCCCAATGGGCCCAGAGGATCGCACACATTTCAGCCCAATTTAATACATGCAAAACTTACGGAAATAGCTGCCATTTAAAAAACGCCCGGATGAATTTTAAAAACCATATCATTGATTGCATGTTGATGCTTGGAATAGTTGTGGAACTGGAAAACTTGTCTGAGATCAACTTGAAGCATTTGGGTGAGATAATCTGATTGCTAACCAATGCATGACATTATTGTGACAATGGACTTGAACATATTTATTGAAAATTAGTGTATAAGTGGTTATTAGTTTAATTTGTAGTGATGTTGATATTTGTCTAATTGGTTTGAGTGTTAACTTGCAAATAATCCGGATTTGATCCGACAGCGAACATGAAAAAGTCGGATTGCAATAAATAAATATAAGAACTTAAATTGAAGCGAAATGGATTCTTCAGAAGCGCCAACCATGGATACAACTCCTAGTTCATCACTTAACCTCTCGGAGTGGAAAAGTCCAACAAAAATGGACAAATATTTGCATGATTAGCCAAAGGGTTGTAAAGAACTGAACTGTGGTGAGTCTCAAAAAGGCCGTCTTCACACAAAACATAGCTTGACTATTTTATCAGCAGTCATCAATTGTGCATTCATGGTATGAGTGCATGTTAAAACCGATCCTACACGGTATCTGATCATCTGCAAAGGCGATACCGTAGAGCAGAATTATAGACCACAAACGAAGAACGACAGAGAGTCACCAAAATCCGTGTATTTGTTGTTAGGATCAAACTACATAAAGCGCCGAGATTGTCGTGAACAATTATGTTGGAATGTGACGATACTTGCAAGATGAGTGTGTTTGGACGTTGCGACGCAAAGAGATCTTAACACGCCAAATAGTATTCCTTAGTAGGACTCCTTAATACTTTGATGAAACATCAAACTCGCAAATCTAAGAGTTGGCCCGAGCCCCTGCACAAATAGACTCGTTAAGGATTCAGAACTCCAAAATAAGCTGATGTTTTCACATCAGTTTGTACGCACAGCGTCTTAGGTTGCTTAGCCGACATCCACTTCTTATAGCATTATTTCGTTTGTGTACTGATTTTGAGATTCTGTTTCCAAAATTACCGTTATCTTTTTTCTACAGTAATTAATGTTATTTGGACAGATATAATTAGATCGCATCGAAAATATATATAGATGTGTATGTGATTAGGTATATTTAATTATGCATGATTGTCTTGTATTGTATCATGTATCATGTTGCCAACGTTTGAATAAACGAATCAATTAGACATCAAGTGTTCAGATTTGTCAAAATCGGTTTACACCTTTGAATGTGTCATGTTATTATTCCACTGTTGTTGTAACTGTGGTTCGTCGTCATGAATTAGGATAGACAGATCGACGCACGTTCGCGGGTACATACGGACGCACGGACGCACGTACACACGCACGAACCCACACATGCATGTACGCATGCACGCACACAAACGCACGCACTAGTGTAGATAAGACAATTCCTCCAAGGCACGACGTAACCCCAGTGAATCAGCCCCCGTGTGTCATCGGTGAGTTGTCACCCGGGTTGTGACCCATTGCCACCGATTTTCGTACTAGCACGGGGTGGTATATGTAATGTAGGTCTATTATCCGATCTTCTACAAACTTCGATTGAATTTATGTGAAAATTAAAACATTAAACAATACGTTCTACATTAGGATATATCGCGATTAGAAAATGCCGCAAAGAAATAAGGCATTGGTGGATTCCGCATTGGTTAGGGTAACCAGCACAGACATTCCGTTGCGATTATAAAGTACTCCCATAAGTGTTCTTCGCATATCTCCTCTAGAAATATACCCGTCGTCAAACGTAACTACCCTCAGTCAGATGAGTGAGATGAATCATAATATAGCTGCGTCGTTCATATGGAAATGGGGGTGAATAACGAATAATGATCCACCCATTTCATGAAGTTGAACGCGGTTTGCATTATGGAATATTAATGTCTTGTGTTGAAACATGGTCAACAATCAAGTTTAATTGGCATGCCGCTGTCAAACCGCGCATTGCAGATTAGGCCAGAGCTAGATACGAAGGCAGCAATCATGATTCGTGCTTCCTTGTATGTCTGTCTCACTATGAGTGTTTACACATACCGACTGTCAGTGCGTGTTAATCAGACGTGCGCTTAATGTCAAAAGGGGCAAATGCCATACTATAAGTACGTATCAACGTTGCTAACCTGCTGAGCGAGATCCTACCGACATGAGACGCTAATATTTTGAATAAACTAGAATAAAACTTACCTGTTTGGAGTAGGTGAGACCGTTCGAGAGTTGCCAGCCAGCGGAAGTACGTATTCACCAGACAAGAGGCATAGGTTAGACTTATTACGCGGTGTCCTGTTCGTCACGCCTGGCCGCCGTCCCGGTGCGGTTCCGCATGGCTGGGCACGGTATGCTTCTCACTGATTTGTTGTAAGCTATCAATAGAAGTAACGTTGTGTCGTGCACGCCTCCTGTTGGCTGGAATAATAGTGTAGGTTTAGTGGACTCTGTGTAAGTAACACTTGCAGATTGTTGCCTGTGCTCGCTCGGGACTTTGCCAAAACACATTAACGCGTTCATTCGAGCTGCGCCAACGTAGTTTAATAATAATAATGACAAACTTCTCCAGGAATCTGAACTCAGAGGCGCAACATACAAAAATCATTTAGCAAAATCGTTAACATGGACAAGCAAGAGTCGTCATTAGAGCAAGGGACCACCAAAGGTTAGGGTGGGAATGCAATTTAAAATAAATAAGTCTAGTTTTTTACGGAAGGTATTTATAGTCTCATATTATTTTAAAGCGGTAGGGAGTTGATTCCAGATTTTTGGTGCAGCCACAGAAAAAGCACGTTTGCCGATAAGCTTGTGAAACAGATGATCTGAGATTCCTGGGGATATCGGAAAAACGAAGGAGGCTAAACAAATTGGACGGGTGTTGATAGTAGCTAATTTGAATTGTATTCGATATGTAACTGGAAGCCAATGCAACTGTCTAAGTAGGGGCAGAGATGGTGAGAAAGAGGTGCTTTTAGTACTACACGTGCTAAACAGTAGTTTACGATTCCTTAATGCAATAAGTTGATAGCTTTTCAGATTTAGCCACACTTGTAACTGCAACGGGAACTTCAACTTAGTATGCAACTAAATTATTGTGTTAATTAGGGGAACTATAATATACAGTAAAATTAAAGCCCTGCGCGGGCTGGAAATCTGAGCCCGCACCCGCCCCGCAACTATGTCATTTGACCCGCAACCCGCCCCGCATATTACAACTCAACCCGCAGCCCGCCCCGCCCCGCCCCGCCCCACATATTTTGCCACTTCCTAGCCCGCAGCCCGCCCCACCCCGCAGTATCTTGGCCCGCAACCCGCCCCGCCCCGCAGTAATTAGTCAAAAGTCAGCCCGCACCCGCCCCGCAGCCCACAACAGGTGACATGGAATCATTAAAAATATATCATCTTTATTAATCGTTGTTGTTTACAATATTAACAAATGCACGGCGCTGGGTGACAACCATGTCGTACTTGGAATTCCATCTTTAAGAAAAATAGAACCCTTGTCATTATAATGTAAATACCTGAAGGTGATAAGCAGACATGGGACAAAGTAAAGGTACGAGTACAAATGTTAACGTATTTTAAAATTATGAATTAATCTAATCGATATAACTCGGCACAAGTGAATATGCAATGGCAGTTGATCATTTTTTATGAAGAACAATGAAATTCACACCGCTGGCATTAATTTCAGTGGCATCATATGGTCTTATAATCTATTTGCCATTGTACTGCATGAACATGAGTTGTTCAAAGGTTGTGTCTGGTGCACAAAGGCAGTGTTGCAATTTGCAATCTGCTGATATTAGAAGTTTGCAATTTATATTTTCTGATCGTAGACTACTGATTGTTAAGAGGGTTTTCACATGTCTATATAACAGGCTCAAAATCCCCTCTGGACCAGGCTACTGGCACCGGATTATACTAGTGTAGAAGGCAGTTTGACTTGAGCCATCTTACTTCTACAGAGGAAGACTGGCAGTTCTTGTTCTTAGCAGTTAGCACTGTCAGCCAGTGCCAAGTGGCATGGTCTCCAGTCTCCACACATCAAAAGCATTTCCTGTCTAATTGGTGGGGTAACTGCTCTTTATGGACATCCTGGTGGCAAACAGATTGATGGCCTGAACTGATACTTCCTCCTGGAAGAAGCCACTAATCACACCTGACTGAAGCTGGCAAGGCAGGTCAGCACATGTTATCATAACACTGTTTAAACACAAACAAAAGGGCAATCCGGTAATCCCCAATTAACTAGCTCAAAGAATGTCCCACGTTTGAGTAACTGGTGACCATTAATGAGTTACAAAAATCAGCCCGCAGTAGCCCGCATGTAGAAATTACTAGCCCGCAGACCGCCCCGCCCCGCAGTGACCTGACCCGCAGACCGCCCCGCCCCGCACAAATTGAAATTTAACCCGCACCGCAACAAGAGCAAAAATCCAGCCCGCGGGTTGCGGGCCCCCGCGGGCTGCGGGCCAAAACCCGCCCCGCGCAGGGCTTTATAATAAAAATATACATTGAAAATACCCAATTGTACCTCTGTATAAAACAATAGGTAGGCCTCATTTTAACACTGTAGACTTACAAACCCGGAGACCCTATCGTAAGAAGGATATACACACGCTAGTCAGTATACAGAAAAGAGCAATCTTCTTCATAACCCGGAGACCTTAATTACAAAAAGAGGCTATCAGAATGGCGTTTACCAACTATAAAGTTAAGACAATTAATAGGATTTCGGTTATATATTTGTTAAGATATGAATGGCTATGAAAATATTGATAAATATTTTTCTCACGTTAGAAAAATAGAAGATCCAGATGACACGCCTGTGAAAGAACAGTGTAAATTATAAATAAGAAAGTGTCCAGTGAGGCGATTTAATAATAAACATACCTTCTCAATTCGATTATTTCACTCGTCTCTTTTCCAATTAATGTTGAGAAAAAGCAAAACTACCTAGTGTCCGCTACAACATGCTAGTTCGTTCAGTCAACTATTAGCTTGTCTAATTTCTGCCCAGGGATTAAATCGATTGATTCTCAAAATTGGAATCTTTGTGTGAATGCACGGTGCAATTATGCGTGTGTTTCTGTGTTGATGCTGGCCACTTTCCTTGCTCTCGCAAAACAAAATAAATGTGACTTAACCGATTTGGTGGGGTTAATGCTAAATGTTGGCCAGATGTAATTCTCAGAGTAAATTCTTTCGACAACACAAACACATGTACATTCACCTTTTTATTAATCTCGTAAACGATATCTCCAACAGCAGCTCCATTCTGTCAAAATCGTGAGTAGGCCTATAATAATTATTGCTTGGTATTAATATCAGCGGCGACATGCCTATAGTAAGACATTGTTGTGTAATTGCAAGGAAGCCGACACACAATGAAGCAGCTAGAATCGTTGCTTTAGTTTAAGACAGCAAGTTGGTTTGAGTTAAAATCCAATGATAGTAGGTCAGTGGTTTGTTGTTCCACCACGTAGATGTAACAGGGAGCTGTACTGGACTAGTGCACGAATTATTCTGTAATATAAGTCTATTGCCTGCCGAGAATGGGCCAACAACCAGCAGACAAAAACTGTCTACGTACCGCCGCCTAGTGAACGTAGATGTAACTATAATGTATGTTATCGTCTATAAATATTAGCCTAAAATGCGGACACAAACAATGGCGCGCCGGCAGTTTTATTACTGGCTTCAAAGTAGTCGGAGTATCTACTCAACTAGCAAGTTGTAAGCCTCTCTGGTGGCCTTGGACCGCTGTTTACGAGTGATTGTGCTTACGGCGGATCCCGTTTAACCAACTCGGGCAGGCGGGCTGTTTGTTCATCCTAAGCTGAGTGGGTGAGTGGGTGAGTGGGTGAGTGGGTGAGTGGGTGAGTGAGTGAGTGGGTGAGTGAGTGAGTGAGTGAGTGAGTGAGTGAGTGAGTGAGTGAGTGAGTGAGTGAGTGAGTGAGTGAGTGAGTGAGTGAGTGAGTGAGTGAGTGAGTGAGTGAGTGAGTGAGTGAGTGAGTGAGTGAGTGAGTGAGTGAGTGAGTGAGTGAGTGAGTGAGTGAGTGAGTGAGTGAGTGAGTGAGTGAGTGAGTGAGTGAGTGAGTGAGTGAGTGAGTGAGTGAGTGAGTGAGTGAGTGAGTGAGTGAGTGAGTGAGTGAGTGAGTGAGTGAGTGAGTGAGTGAGTGAGTGAGTGATACATGTAAAAACTAAGCTGATATGTCGCAAAGTTGGGACTGTCCAGTAATAACTATTGCCGTCTCGGCGTCTACCGGAACTGCGCCAAATATAAGACATAATTAATCAATAAATGCAGTGTTGCAACATCAAATACATCATACTTTGCTTTCTATTGATGGCTCCATTCAAACAATTATCGTACTAAAGTATGGCAATTCAGTGGGATAACTGTGTGATTAGATACATGATATCGATAGCAATGTTATTAAATCTCGTTTAATAATATCATTTTGCGTATACATCATACACTACCTCCGAAACGTGCAGACATGAAATCTTATATCACCTCAGTCGCATGCTACGTTTATAATTTTCAATTGAGAAGACACCGCAATACCGCAATACCGCAAACTGCACCGCGACAGTTGGTTATTGTGTTGTAACTAACTAGGCACGGCTGATAAAGATCATAATATTATAATAAAGTTCACCGATTGCGCAACGCCCACCGGTCACCATTATCTGACCAGACGTTACATTTGTTGTGGCTATGAAAATGTCTCTGGTGTTTTCTGATCTATTTAAGAAGGTTAGGCAACAGTTTACATGAACATACACAGTGTTATTAGCTAAGTGCTGGCAGGTCAGTGTGTACTGCTGAGGATATGGAACAAACAATTCGTCGTGTAGACGATTACCAACTGTATGAATCTTCATCGTCGAACGTAGCTGGAAAAGGGATCCTCTCAGTAAAAAGCTAAAGGTAAGCTCTTATATAGCGCGGTATCCAATTCTTAAGACGGCTCAAAGCGCATTGCACTTCATCCCTAGCAGATTTGTTCATTCGAGCACCATCTTAATGTATGTGGGATGCATTCAGCCACGCCGCAATTACTACGCGAAGACTATTCATACACATATATCCACCGGTGTTTTTGCCAGGTACCCATTTATACAGCTGAGTGAACTGAAGCAACTTGATATAATGAGCGGGGTTGATCAGGCTTCGAAACGACAGCAGTAGGATTCGAACCCGAAGTTTGAGAGAACATTACGAGCGACCGGACATCAAAGGGCCGTGTGGTTAATCCGGCCAGCCAATATTGCAAATAGAGTGTATTAAAACAAAAAAATGTCTTGTTTACAATCTGAAATGTTTTCGATCGAAATATTCCAATTGCTATTGTTTCGAGTTTATTATCTTCTTTCGATTCCACCCAAAGTGCACCCCTTCCCTAAATATTGAGGGGCTATCCATATTATATATATATTAAACAGCACCTTATAAATAATACAGTCAACATGTCTGAAGGTGTGTCTGACGAGGAACATCGTCTATCTTTCCCACAACAGTGCCACTAGGCCTATGCATTACCTGTGAGAATACAAAACACTTTTCGACGTTTTACATATAGGCCGTATGCTTGATCCTGCAAAAGTTAGTAAGTACTCGACAATCGTCGTATATCTACATAGCGGGAAGAATACTTCCGTGTTTGCGTTAATTTTCTTTTGTTTACATATGGAGTGACGCAATCACACAAACAAGCGTGTCGTCTTCTCCCGAAGCGTTGACGTCAACGTCCGCCGTGCTGACGTCATAATGTCGTTATGTGAGTACTAGCAAAACATCGCCCGAACCGAGTACCGTCGGGTGATGCCACGCGCACTATGTGCCTTGGGTATTTGGCTGCCCTGAAACTTCACGACCAGGTATGTTATCGCTATCTCGTGGAAAAATAAAAGAAACATGAATGTCAAAGTGTGTGGCCATACAATGAACTCGCCGAACCTTTGTCAACATAGCCATAGTAGGCCTTTGACGCAGGTAGACTGACGTCAGGATAAGACAAGTAACAAATATCGTGGAGGACGCTAGTGCGCTAGTTCAGCATGCAGGGTCCGCTCGTGCACGTGGGATGCACAATGGCACCTGAGGGTTGGGCGCCGTACACTCTGACACCAGGAATAACTTACTTCTTATGTCCTCCACGTGGTGACATTTCCAGTGTGTTCTATTTGACAATGTGTCGGCAACAGGAGTCCATTGAGACCGGTATCCCTCTCAATGTCTCTCAGTCTTGTTAGGGCGACCCCATTGCCGGGGGCCGTCAGATTTTCATAGAAGAACTTTGTTTGCTAGTTCACTCGGTGGATAAAGTGCGATCGACAATACGCAGTCACACCAAGCTAAACACATTCAGGCTCACTGTTGAACGGATCGTCATATGTGTTTGTGAATCTTGGACACTGACACACACACTAGAGAAAACACTAACAGCTCTTTCACAAGACTACTACGCAAAATCGTCAATGTCTCCTGGCGCGATTACATCTCCAACCAGGAATTGTACGGCAATCTACCACGGATTTCCAACACCGATGGAATAGTAAATATGATTAACAGAACATTACAACTCAGGTGGTATCATTTGGTCGTCTGTGAACTGGACAGTCGCGTTGAAAAGCCCCGGATGATTAGACTCTACTGGTAGGAATTCCGCATGATCCAATTCCATTTTAGTATTAGTCTTCATCTTCTTCTCCCTAAATCCCATGCGGACGCGAGTCACATCGAGTCGTTCCTGTTTTATTCTAGTGCAATTCTCTACGATTATCTACTATTCTCTCCCATTCTCGGTTGCTCTACCTTGCGAGATCTGCTTGACAGTATCTCTCCATCTTGATTTTTGTTTTCCTTTTCTTGTTCTGCCACCATCTTTTATCTCCATGCTCGCTTGGTCAAATTGTCCCACGTCCTTTCTCTGTATGAGTCCTGCCCGTCTCAGTCTGCTCCTGGCTACCTTTATTTGCCTTTCTTCATTCCGTTCTCTTCTCTTCATTCCCACTCTTCCTTCTGTTTTTTGGGTTACCTAAGTATGTAAGACTTATATGCTAATGATACCGGACGACTTGCAGTTGTGTATATTCCTTACTAAAAAAGGTAAGTTATTATCTAGCGCAGTATCCAGTCCTTAGGACTGCTCAGAGCGCTTTACACTTTACTCCCTGGTAGACCTGTTCAATTGAACACCATCTCGACTTCTCTGTGAATCATTCAGCCACGCTGCAATTAGTACGCGAAAACTACACAAATATCCACCACTGTCTATAACCAGGTACTCGTTCATACAGCTGAGGGAACTGGAGCAAAGTAGAATGGACGAACTTGCCCATGGTTTGCCACGGCAGCACAGAATTTGAACGAGGATTCTCTCGATTGAGAGTCTGATGTTCTAGTCACCGCGATAGTTCACTCCACGTATGTGCGCTTACTATGCTCTTGGTACGTAGGATCAAATGCACCATTTCGACGCCCATGGTTGTGCTTCGTCCGTAGGTACCTTCGGCCGAGGAGCGTCCGCAGTCTGCGATATGGCCCGACCGAAGACGGAAGTCAGGGCGGAAGTGCAACAAGCCGTACAAGAATACATCGATCACCTGATCAACGAAAGCAATGTTCAAGGAACTGGTATCGCCGTCGAACGCAATGAACTTAGACCATACAGCGGTGAGTTTGACCTTCGTTAGGTTAGCCAGCCCGTGCGTGCGTGCGTGCGTACGTGTGGGTGGGTTGATTGGTGGGTGTGTGCGCGCGTGCGTGCGTGCGTGCATGTACGTGTGGGTGGGTGGATTGGTGGGTGGGTGGGTGGGTGGGTGGGTGGGTGGGTGGGTGGGGATGGTTTGTTTAATATTTTGTAAACGTCACCTGTGTTTACAAAAACAGTTATATATCTGCAAGGGTGTCAACTTTGTATATTGACGATTTGAAGTCCTATGCGTATATGTAAACAGCAAGACGAACGAGACCCGTCTCATCCAAATCCTCGAAGTTGAAGGGTGCCTACGTCCGATACACAAACATTGGTAACCTTGGTGCTGGGTGTGCACACTACCACGGACACCGCCCCACATTACGGATCACATCTAGGGAGTAGGCATCCACTAATATAAACCACCGACAAAACCTTTCACACACACCCTTCTGACTGTTCAAGCCCGCACGTTTGTCATGTCGCGTTCACCACTGCCACAAGATCGTGTGTTTTATTTAGAATGATAAATGTGTTTCGTTAGTTAAAATGGTACATTGAGTTACCACTAGACCCTATTGCGTTGCTAGTATTATCCATCTATTGGATACATTAAAATAAAATAAATAACCTGGAAATTAATTGCAATATTTGTTCAGTTTTCACTCTGCGACTGGGAGGCCCGCGAGTGCAGTCCTGTATGACTCCGGTTTAGGGGCATGCACAACCTCAGTGGGAAGATTGTTCCAGTTGACGATATTTCTGGGTAAAAATTACGATCTATAGGATTCATTTCTGATATACGTTTGTTCGAAACTAATGGGGTATGCACGTCTATTTGTTCTAAGCCAATACAAACGATAGGCCATGCGAAGGGAATTTAGTTCTTATCAGATAAACTACGTTTTGTTGCCAAGTAGAGTTTATCAGTTAAAAGTGTCAACAAACAGTAGGACCTATAGATAATATTCCATGCGACTGCGTGTAGATGCGATATTTGCCGAAGTTGTTAGGACAGCTGTGATTGGGCAACAGCCACGGATCACTGTCCCGGATGAGCGGGAGTAATACCGCAGCAAAAGAGTATTATTGATTAGATGCAACATCTTTGAAACTTTCAATTCAACCTTTGCTCACTAGGGGTTATAAAATTGCACTCCTTGTTAACGAGAATGAATTTATCGATTTGTTTGCGTTGTGTTACACCCAGTCACTGTTGCGCACGTACATTGCACGTGTGTTGGTTGGTTTTCTCTGGATTCGCTTGGCGCAGATGTTGTGGGACATGCAATGACCCCAATGCCTTCGGCCGCGATACCGTTATTTCAGCCAGCGTATATTGTAGACCGCGTTTGGGAGCCATTGTTTTAATGATGTATACATGTGTGTTGTTTACTCAACATTGTGTGGACTTGTGGTTTGGTGCGTGTGAACCAGAGTACTTCAAAGGTATTTTCAGGTAGTGTCAATTACAGGCAAATTAGCGCACCGCTTGCAACAGTTTTCAATTTGTCATTAGAAGAGGGAGTGGTTCCTTTAGAATGGAAAGAGGCAAACATTATACCGTTATTTAAAAAAGGTTCGAGAAACAAGTCAGAGAACTATAGACCAGTGAGTTTAACCTCAGTGATTTGCAAATTATTAGAAAGACTAATTAAAGATCACATGGTGGATTTTCTTGTTAAACATAACTTGATAAACCCATCTCAACATGGGTTTTTAAAAGCGAGGTCATGCTTAACAAATATGTTATGTTTTTTGGAAGACATCACTAGGTGGGTAGATGAGGGATCACCAGTAGATATCATCTATTTAGATTTTCAAAAAGCTTTCGACAAAGTACCACATCAAAGATTACTCCTTAAGCTAAAGGCCCATGGCATAGGAAATTGTATAATAAACTGGATAGAAAAATGGCTGAATGACAGAAGACAACGTGTAGTAGTTGATGGGGAGGCTTCAAACTGGAAATCGGTATTGAGTGGGGTACCACAGGGATCAGTACTAGGACCTATATTATTCTTAATATATATCAACGATTTGGACGATGATATAACAAGCAAGGTGTTAAAATTTGCGGATGATACAAAAGTGTTTAGAAGGATTAAAAGTGATGGAGACAGACAGCATGTACAAGATGATCTTGATAGGTTGATCAAATGGTCTGAAAAGTGGCAAATGCTGTTCCATTTTGGGAAATGTAAATGCCTCCACACAGGTCATGGGAATGAAGAGGTAAAATATAAAATGGGGGGTACTGTTCTAAGTACTACTGTAAAAGAAAAGGACTTAGGGTTAACCATTAGTGCTGATATGAAGGTTTCAGAGCAGTGCGGAATTGCAGCGTCAAAGGGAAATCAAATCCTTGGATTAATTAGGCGAAATATAGCGTATAAGAAAAAATAATTAATAGTACCGCTGTACAAAACAATAGTGAGGCCTCATTTAGAATATTGTATACAAGCATGGAGGCCATATCGCAAGAAGGACATATATATGCTAGAAAGAGTACAGAGGAGAGCGACTAAAATGATACCAAATCTTAGGGATCTTAGTTACGAAATACGCCTAAAAGAATGTGGTTTAACAACACTAGAGACCAGGAAATTGAGAGGAGATCACATAGAAGTGTTTAAAATATTGAATGGTTATGAAAATATTAATAGAAACATTTTTTTATCAGTTAAGAAAGATAGAAGGACCAGAGGACATGAAGCTACATTAGTAAAGGAGCAGTGTAGATTATATATAAGAAAGTTCTCATTCTCACAAAGGACTGTAAATGAATGGAACAGATTATCTCCTGATTGTGTTGGTGCTAGTAGCGTGAATATGTTTAAAAATAAAATCGACACACACCTTAAAAAGGCGGGATACATGTAGATAAAAAGTATTGGACTCTCGATAAGCCAAAAGGCTTCCTTGTCCAACTGCCATCCAGAGTAATTTTCTGGATGGCAATCTTGTTAAATCTTGTTAAATCTTTGTTAAATAGCGGCTGCTTGGTATTTAGATGTTGTGTTTATAATTTTATTTTGACCACCGTTTCGCGAGCGCAACTGTCAAATTGCAAATAATGTTTCGGCCTTATTAAACACAGTTTGTGTGGCAGTAAACCTTCAACGTATTTATTCTAGTATTAAGAACAACATATAAATGGATGTTAATAAACGAGGAGCGGACATCGAACATTCATAGTGAGGTTGGCCTTTCGTATCTGTAGTAAAATCGTGTTTTACTCTATAAACTATGTGTGTGCTAACGAACTTACTGTCACAATATGCTTTAGCAAGCAGAAATAACTTGAATTCACAAATCGTCGAGCTGTTACTTAAATACCCGAAAACCGAGCTCGGATAATTCCGGGGGCGTGTCGACATATTGCATTGTACATTACATACATCGCATTGATAATCGGAGCTGAGGCCACGCAGTAAACAAACTATTTTCCCCGGAAACACTTAAATGTCAACAACAACAAATTATAGTTCACTAAAAATATATTTAGGCAATCAGTAAGTTATAGTAGGTAGACCCATATATTTCACATCGTATAACATGATTTTAAGACATAAACGAACAGACAACCTCATTCTACACGTCACAGCATTGTCATCCCACAATCGTCGCCGTGTCGCCATGTGCAATTACCTACCAGGCACCTTCATGTAAGCAACTATCTAGTTCTGATTAATTTGTTTGTCCCTAGAGTCAACACTAATATTGGAACTAGGGCATGTTCTGCTGCTGCACCAACTCGTTGGGTTATGCTCCCTCTTAGTGTTAGATCAGTTGGAAATATTACATAATTTCGCCGTTATTTAAAAACTTACCTTTATAACCTTGCGTATCCACATTTGTTTCCTGGCGTATCGATCCATCTGTTGACGACCTTAATACGGCCTACAGGTTCTGAGATTGACTAATCCTTTTGTATTGATTCGCCTCTGAGCTTGGTTTCCGAGGAATTATGTGCAAAAGAAGTTGCCCTATAATAATTATCATTGTTATTATTATTATTATTGTAATTATTATCATCATCATCGTCGTTATTATTACTACTACTACTATTTTTATTATTGTCATTATTATTATTACCGCTGCTTCCCGTGTTTTATCTACACCGTGAGGTGAAGCTGGAGTGTCCTCTCCAGGGCACAAGCCTGGGCAAGTTGATATGAAGGGCCAGTTGTTGTCCATGCAGCAAGTCCCCCTCTCCACGTCACTGGTTGATCCAACGGAACAATCTGAGCTGATACAGTTTGGCACCAGTGCCGTCGCAGGAGCTGCCAGAAGGACGTTGAAGATAACATCGGACTGCCTTCGGGATTCTGACTGGGTTTTCTCCCTTAGCCTTTCCCATGTGTGGGTGTAGCCGCAAGGCAGCGGAGGTTTGGAATAAGAGTTTACCTTCTAGACAAAGTTAATGAGCGTCTGGTTTTAGGCCGCCAGATATCCACCTTTGCCCCTTCTTCTGTCGATAAAGAACAACTCCTCCACGTCAAGGCCAGGAGCTGGACTCGGCTGTCAGAGGCTTTACGAGACGCACACCGTTGGGGCACTTAATAAGTAGTGAGAGCTTATCCTCACACCCACCCCGGCTTAACAGTCTTGGAATTACGCCTTTGGATCTTCGACAGAGTACATGCACACGAGATCTGACGGAAAACTATTTAACTTGACTCGCCTAAAAGCGAAGACCAATGGTGCGCATGGCACTCGTCAGAGACTTTCTGTTTGCGGATGATGCAGCAGTCATCACGCGTACGGAGGACGAGCTACAAAACCTCATAAACCGCTTTGCAAACACATGCATGGATTTCGGACTGACAGTCAGCTTGAGAAAGACTAACATCATGAGGTAGGATGTGATCACTCCCCCAGCCATCACCATAAACAATTATGAGCTAGAGGTCGTCCACCTCTTCACCTACCTCGGATCAACCGTTGCCGACAACATCTTAGAAGCAGAAATCAGCAGAAGGATTGGGCGAGCGGCCTCAACACTTGCCCGGCTTGCAAAGTGAGTGTGGAATAACAAAACGCTGACAGAGCACACAAAGGTGACAGTGTACAACGCCTGCGTGTTGAGTACACATCTGTACGGCAGTGAGTCCTGGACGCTGTACTCCACTCATGAGAATCGATTGTACTCATTTCACATGCGCTGCCTGCGGCGCATCCTCGGGATCTCCTGAAAGGACCGAGTTCCCAAATACAGAGGTCCTCTCGCGTGCCAAGTCTGTGAGCCTGGTGATTCTGCCCAGGCAACGCCGCCTCTGCTGGCTCGGCCACGTGCATCGGATGGAAGATGGGAGACTCCCAAAAGACATCCTCTACGGAGAGCTGGCAACTGGAAAGAAAGCTGCAGGACGTCCCCATCTGCGCTTCAAGGACGTATGCAAGCGAGACTTGAAGGCACTAGACATAGATGTTGAAAATTGGGAGGATCTTGTTGGAGAACGATCCACATGATGGCAGGAACTACACTGGGGTCTCAAAAGAGGAGAGGATACTCTCCGCAGGCTAGTAGAAGAAAAACGCAACCGCAGAAAAAAACACCCAGGCTGAGAACAGAGCCGAGAGCACCTTCAAATGCAGCATATGCAGTAAAGACTGCCACTCAAGAATTGGCCTCTACAGCCACAGCAGACGCTGCCCAGCCAACAACTGATCTTTGACACCAGGACACAGATCCATAGTCTTACGAGACTGCAGGATGCCTACTACTACTGTTATGATTACTACTAGTATTACTACTACTACTACTACTATTTTTTTACTACTATTATTACTACTACTACTATTAATATTGTTATCATTGTTATTATTATTATTGTTATAAGTATTATCATACCATGGCAGCGCGACGCTGCCCGATTGAGTCACGGGCGGCACGTATCCCAGACTACATGAACTGCGCGGGGTGTGCCTCGGCCGGGATCTCGTACCCACCATCGAGACAGCACCGCTCCCACTGGATTGAGTTCCAGCCGAACGGCAGCCCGGAACCTCCCCTAGCGCCGACACCGCCATCGCCGCAGTACCGCCAGCAGTGTCCTCGGTACACGCCCCGGGACTCCATGCTTCCTCATACCGTCAAGCCCGTCTGCCCGGAGAGAACATTTAACAGGTAACCGGCGGGGACATACCGTTATTATACATGCCAGTGTGTGGTAATTTATCTGTGCGTGCGTACGTGCGTACGTTTGTGTGTGTGTGTGTGTGTGTGTGTGTGTGCGCGCGCGTGCGCGTGCGTGCGCGTGTACGTGTGTGTCCTCTTGTGATTGCATCCCGAGATAGACTGCATGGTTTCATCTCGTTTATACCTTCAGCTGTGTAAAGTAAGCTGCGTTGAGCTATGCGCCAAGATGCACCGTAACACGTCATCTCCGTCTCTTCATATGTGTTGTCAGCGTGCGAATTTGTGTTTCTTTTGTTTACTTATTTGTAAATAAATCACTATGGTCAAGGGATGTTTCACTAACATTCATATCAGTTGATAAACTTGATATTTTCTTCTTTAAAATCGATTTGCTTTTCAACAGTGCTCTTGTATACTGACAACTGTTAACACCAGATCGCCACTGTTTAATGATGAATTGTCCTTATGAGCCCGTTCTCGTAATTAGCAAAACGGTTCCCTGATTGGACATGTGTTCGTAAAACAGCGGCCAGTGTTATACGCCGTCCGACTACGCTTGGATGGACGTGCCCAACCCCTACCTACAGCCCAACACTGGTATCTACCAAGCGCCACACAACACCACTTACAAGCGGGACTACTTCGGACCCGACAAGGTGGGCGATAATGGGAAAAGGTCCATAAAATATGACACGCTTAGTGGGAGAGTCTGTGCCTATGGACAAGCGTGACGAAGCATTACCCGATTTGAGGGCTCACTGGCTATGCATTAACGAATAGGCCCCTACGAGTTTTGAAATTATAGCACATCGGGCTGTCGATATCAGACGGATAAATCTACCATTAAAGCTACAATTCCATATGTACGGAAACGCGTACGGAAACGCAAGCGGAATGGGAATACCTCTGTAGTGACGTCACTACTGGGAATTCCCTATCCGATTCATGTGCGGATACGATTCGAATCGCTACACGGAGCGTTTCAATTTGTCGCAGCCGCATCCGCACGACAAAACTCATCCGCCTATGCATGTTTGGAACTGCTTATGCTAATTTACACCGGGCACTATATTCATTGTTTTGCCGCATGCCGCATCCGCATGCCGTATATATGGAATCCTAGCTTAATTGTTCAGCCAGTTTTGGGGGTAAATTTAAAAAAAAATCATTCCGACGAAC
Source organism: Escarpia spicata (assembly GCA_963995525.1). Lineage (NCBI taxonomy): Eukaryota > Metazoa > Annelida > Polychaeta > Sabellida > Siboglinidae > Escarpia > Escarpia spicata. The sequence continues at coordinate 7,530,803 of OZ023216.1, forward strand.
AATCCGTAATGTGCTAATGTTTTTAATACTTTTACCGACTATATTTTACGTGAAAACAAGGAATCGATATAGTTTTGATTACATGGCACGGCGCCGCTTTCAAATGCGTAACAAGCTGTTTCTTCCCGAAACACTTACGTTTCAACAACAACAAAAACAACCAATTCATAATAAAACATTTGGGCGGTCGGTCATAATTTAGTTAATACTGCATAATATCATTTACGAAACAAAACGAACGGACAACCTTCCTTTAACGATCGGGCTACGGTCGTTTATTAGTTGTGATGGTGCGTTTGCATTATATTTAACTGTGAGAGAACAGCAGCCACATTTTTGTTAATATTTCGAACATATTGAGTCTCTTAATTTGTATTCAGGGACACGCAGATTACCTTCCGGCCTTGCACGAATGGATAAGGAACGCTTCTGAAGAAGGTAAGACTCGTTCGTTATCTAAGAGGTAGTCTCATAGTCTAAATTTCGTCCGAATCTGGAGAGCGTCTAGCGCCTATTTTTTGCAACCATGTGAAAGATCTAATGCTGTATTCAACATTAACTATACCGATGTGCCCCGAGCAAAAGTGCTACAAAATCACACATCACACCCAATCGTCATTTTCGTAGGGCTTCTTCGTGGGTATAATCACTGGCGTTGGAACGGAATTAATATTGACGGGGCTGAGGCTAAACCCCCAGCTTCAATTCAACACTCCTCCGCTGTCGGTTCGCTCAGACATGCATGACATCGAAAGACGGGGGGTGGGACTGTTGAAGATGTTTGCCCGAGCATCAGCACCACTCCGCTGTCTCACTATCGCGTTATAGCACTGTATCGAACTCGCCAACAACCTCGATTTGAACCCCTCCACTGAGGCTCGCCAAAAGCACCTTCAAGCTCACAAAAACATCCAATTCCATCCAAAAATGCATCACCTTTCCTAAATATTGGGGAGTAATGCTATCTCCAGCCCCTCCACCAAAATTATTACCCCCCGGGGGGACAATAATTTTGGTAATGGAAGACGGATCCCAAGTGTGGTTTGTGGCCACTTGACGGGATCATCCCGAGACGTATTTTTTTCAGAGCGTGAAGCAGCCATCGCTATCCTGAACCAGCGTGGCTTCGGCGGCTACGGCGGCGGTGGCGGCGGCCACCACTGTGGTGCTTTAGAGAAGATAGCACCAATCTGTACTACCCGGCCGCTCGGGGCGACACGGGGCCGGCTGCCTGGCGCCTACAAGATGCCCTCTCAGTCGACGGCAGGGATCGTCACCGGCCTGCCTCAGTGGGCGGCGGCCAACCCCATCGTGAAACTGCAACAGAAACGCCTGCTCGAAGCCGTGCAAAAGTAAGACGACAGTTTGCGAGAGTAAGACGTCAAATAGAGTATCAGTTGCACGTAGTGTGGCATTAAGGGATTAGTATAAGTCAGTTGTGACTATAAAATAGTGCCGACACTTGTCGTGCTGCAGTTGTAACAAAAACAACGATAATCGCTCATTACTGATTACGAAGATGATGACGATGATGATGACGATGATGACGACAGCGATGACGACGACGACGGTGATGATGACAATGGTGTCGATGATTGCAATGACAATTATAACAAAAATAACAACAATGACGCCAACAATGATCATGAATATTATCAGTATGGTAGCGGTGATTATGATGACTGAGGTCGCTTGTGGTATAGTATCCTTACACGTCAGGGGTCACTGCCGATTAAATCGATCTCACCCCCCCCCCCCCCCCCAGTCCGTCATCCAATCATCTCGTTGCCATTCAAGTTAGGCTGATTCTGGTTTAGACGAATCATGGCTGACGTTACATGTGATATTCGGAAAGAAGAACTCACAAGTATTAGTAGGAATGGTTTGATTGATAATTATTTGAAATTTATGGAGTTTCCCTTTGATATGGGACGCGGACTCTGCATGGTTCGTAGGGTCACAATCCCGACCGGCGACGACAACAACTAGGGTGACGTACAGCTGATTCAGTGAACGACCGTGCATTGCGTAGGATGTCTGTCATGGATAGCTAACTACCCCTGGCTTGCGATGCTGTGGTATAGTGCTGGCTTGTTGTGACGACGATGACGTGATGACATTGATAATGACGCTGATAGTGACGACAACGACGGGATTATCAATAAAATAAGTATCATACATGAAACAATTTTGTAACCTGCAGAACCATACATGAAAATAACAATGTTGTAACCAATATTCCAGTAAAGTCACATACGGAAATACAGAGGTGTAGTCAAAATTCTACTTAAGGTCTAGTATTTCTAGGTTGCAAATCAATGGACCAACAGGTACTTTGCAGCGTGGAACTTGCTTTTGCCCACAATCTAACGGCTTCCGTTTCCGTTCGTCACGTCACGTAACTATAGGTTACACAAGTGACACCCAGTGACGCAGGAATGAAATTCATATTGGGGGGAGCTAACGGAGCTTCAGCACCACTGAACAATTTTCGCCGCCGCATATCTTCACATCTTCCTTGTGTCTATCTGGGTGCCGTGTCTGTCCTGTCTCGGTTGGCTCGACTGTGATATCGGAAGACGGGGTGGGGTGTGGGGGTGAGGGTGGGGGGGGGGGGGTGTTGTGTAAAATTTTCGCCGCTGTAATTTCAGCTCTTCTACAGCTTCTCTGCTCTGGCTCGATTGGCTCAGTGTCTCAAGTGTGATACCGGAAGACGAGGGGGCGTGCTATTGACATTTTTTCGCCGCTACGCCGCTGTAACTTCAAGCTTCTCTGCTGCTGTCTTTTTAACGTGGCGCCGCTACTGTCAATTTACCTTCTCCAGCTTCTCTCCGCTGTCTCGGCTGAAATTATTAAACCCGAAGACGAAGACGCGGGGGGGGGGGTGTTATGGAAAATACTTTTTGTCACCACGCCGCCTATTACTGGGGGAGGCAGAAAACAACATGTCTACCCTCCAATTGCACACACATTTCACAGTCGACAAAAAAAATTACATTTCCACCCGCCATTAACGCTCGCCACAAAAACAAACGTTCACGCTCACATTTAATGGGGGTAGAACAACATGTCTGCCCCCAGAGAAATTCCAGGGGGCAGCTGCCCCTTTGCCCCCCTCCGCCGTTCCCGCGTCTATGGTGACACCCTAATGCCAAACCAGAATGGGACGCTAAAGAGTCGTTGTTCGAAAAGGCCCTTCACCTTCGTGTGTGGAGTTACCAGTTTTCATTAAATCGTGAAGAAATTAATATTGTAATATATGTAACAATATGGCATTTCAACAGTATCACGTGACTACGCGTCCATCTAGAACGCACCGCTGATTGGTCAATAGTGTGTGGTATATATAGTTTGACACAAAAAACAATATTACCGTTATTCCACATTTTGTACCTTTACAACAATCAATATTCCAATGTCATATCCGTGAATCATTCTTGCTACGTCCTGTTAATTGTCGGACTACGTTTGCGAGTAGACGGTAGCCTTATAGGACTTTCAGGGCGAACTGCAAAGCAAACGCCAGAGAGAAGCAGGAGGAACACCGCAGCGCCACATAGTGAGACGGTGTCACGTGGTCCTGCGGGCCAGGTGAGCTGTGAATAAAGATAAGACGAACTACTAATCCCAACTATGCGCAACTGTTAGGAGATGGTTTCTACAGAACGTCTAATAGGCAGAGAGAAACTAATATTTCAAATACATAGATACAGTTAAAGTTTTGTATTAGGTGATAGTGATTTACTCAAACAGATAAAAATCCCATCATGCATTGCAATAAACCCGTACGATATTGAGTGGTGGTGGTTATTGTGATGATGATGGTCGTCGTTGTGGTCGCTGTCGTCGTCGTAATGATGATGATGGTGATGATAATGTTGACGACGATGAAGGTGGTGATGATGATGTTATGACAATAATGATGGCGGTGATAACACTGTCTAGGACAACGATATTATTTTGTAAACTCGTAAACGCAATATAATATTTATTTCTTACACAAAACTAACTTTAATTGAGCTATCGCTATCGCTATATGCAAGTGTGGATATATATGTGTGCGTGCGGGCATGCGGACGTGTGTGTGTGTGTGTGTGTGTGTGTGTGTGTGTGTGTGTGTGTGTGTGTGTGTGTGTGTGTGTGTGTGTGTGTGTGTGTGTGTGTGTGTGTGTGTGTGTGTGTGTGTGTGTGTGTGTGTGTGTGTGTGTGTGTGTGTGTGTGTGTGTGTGTGTGTGTGTGTGTGTGTGTGTGTGTGTGTGTGTGTGTGTGTGTGTGTGTGTGTGTGTGTGTGTGTGTGTGTGTGTGTGTGTGTGTGTGTGTGTGATTTTCCTCTTAGTTGCTTTTCATATCGGGCGCTATTTTTTCTAGTTCCTCTATGACCACTCGAAGGAAAAGTTTAAGATTAAGAGTTCTTACTAATTAAGCCGGCTAAGGGTTCGTGGTGGACATTAGCCAGTGGTTAATTGACTGTTAAGTTACGTGTGTTTTCTGCGATTGTTCCAAAGTACGTATACCTTCCTAAGATCAGTTGGGGGACATTATGCATGAATTTTAACAATCGGAGGAAACATGCGCACCGTCGCGGAAAACTGCTAAAATTGACGTCGCGTTTGTTAACCGTAGGTGGGAATACTTCGGGAGACCGTATTCTGCGTCTGTGTATAGTGCCAATCGGAGGATGGACTTTTAGCAAATTTTCACAATAACAATTATTAATACTATGATTAACATGCTGTTATAACGTAAGTTGTAATAATTAGGAAATGAAACATGTTCGAAGTTTCACTCATTTTGGAAGTTAACACGTTTTAATGTGCTAATAATAAATAACTTTAGTGGTTTGCTGAACTCAGACGTTTACCCTAACAAAGGACTTCTTTCTATGAGTGACACACGTGTACTATATAGCCTAATCCTTGCTATGGACGGGCTACATCGTACGCTTACTGGACTGTTCCTTGATACGTCGAATTACCTGGGTTTTTTTAATGGAGCTTTGAACACGCAAGCTACAGCAAACAAATGATGTGGTATTTGTGTTTGAACGCCGCCATGACATATTTCCTGGCTATACGAACGTGTAAATGTCCAGCTAGATTGCAGGTCACAACTGTACTGGTGATTGGTCAATCTTGGTAGTTGTTGTCAGAGACGAGTACACAAGTAATATTTGAAGGCCTGATTATGATAATATATGATAATGCTTTTTTTCATCGATCAATCTTGTTTATAACAAATAAATAGTTTTCCTATTTTGATTGTTTTACCTTGTCATGTTTTCCCCTTGTCACTCACTCGTAAGCAACGTCTAATGTAGGCAATGATCCGCAGATGGAGTGGCATTAGATAGCTTAGACAGTCGGACAAATGTTGCGACTAGACGGCAGTCTTGTAGGACTTTCAGGTCGGAGTACAACCAGTCGGCAGGCGGCCAGAAGATGAGGGACGCACGCACCACGACGTTTGGCCCTGGCCTGCTCACGTGGTCTAAAGGGCCAGGTGAGCTGTTACATATACACACCAGGTGGCGCGCCAGTTTCTTCTCAAAATGGCGTCTCTCACTCGCTGCGGTTGATATCGGCCAGACGAGGGCAAATTCACATTTGCCTTTTTAGTTACACGAAACAGCGAAATTGTGTAGACGTCAGCGGAGTTGCATGCTAAGCTATTGTTGATAACGGCTTGATTTTCGTATGTGGATTCACAATTGCAAAAACTATTGCAAAAATGTGCACAGCTATTTTAAGGTTAACAACACCATCGCTCATTTTCTTTATCTAGTACGTAGGATATTGTTGTGTCGTAAATGCATATGTAAAATATCATCATTGTGATGGTAGGGTTGACAGCGCCAAGTAAAGTAGGCCTATAGCCGATCATGCGGGACTCAAATGTAAAACACCTTCCTGGGCTTCCACAATTCACGCCTGACAGTTGAGAACAAACTGGCGCGTCACCTAGTGAGTACGTTGTGGATAAAGTTAAGGCGACATACTAATCCCACCTGCACACGATTTTCGCGCGATAATGCACCTCTAATAACGCATGTAGCGGTATAACAGCCGATAAACCGAGTCCACGTTCGGCACCATTAAACGTTGAGAATAAAAGTAGTACATTATTTATTCAGAGATCGTACGCCAGATGGCGACAGTATGTCGGCTTGCCTTTAATTCCGCTTCCCGGTACTCGACTGTCGAATGTGTGGCCTGGGCAGCAGTCTCATGCAGTCATCTTTGTGTTTCAGTCCCGGGGAGTGGAATTGCGGCCCGCCTCCTAGATACCAAAAGAAGAATATACGCGAATCCGGAGGAAACAACGAGACAGATACTTCGAATATATTTTTCGCTGTAAGTGTTGATTATGTTGCGTTATATATCAGCAGCAGCAGTAGCAGCAGCAATCCCTCGTAGCTAGGGTGATCTTTCCATGGATTGTCGTTGTCATTTGGTGTGTGTTCGTAGATGGTTTATGAGTCCAATCTTTGCTCGGCACAGCTTCCCACAGAGTGAATATATATATATATATATAACCAGAATGTGGTGAAGGTGGTTTTTGCATATTTTCCATGGCTCTAATCTTTCTAACCTCACGTTTTTTGCCTACGTTTGTTAGTCTGTTGGCTTCGAATGTTATATGCATGTATATTATATACACCAAGTTGCATAGGTTCGTGTGTAATGTGTCGAGAATAGACTCCGGGCCAGGAGTAGATCTGTATGTATACATGTACGTCACCGTATCAAAAGTAGGCGTTTCTTCTATGGTAAGGACTACATTTAAGTTTAACATTAAAATATAGTATATGGCACGGCAACTCAACTGAGGGTCAGAGTTCAACGGGTCAGGTCAAGTTACCCTCCTCGGTGCGCGCGCATGCGCAGAATACAATCCTATTGGCACGGGATATGATATGGGATATGTCCCCTCTGGGTCCCTCTGCATCACAGAACACTTTTAAAAACATTTATCATTAAATATGTGCAATTCTCATTAAAGAGTACGGATCAGCTTCGGTTGCTAAATCCTACTACAAAACCTACCTGCATATTAACCTATTCATTCAAGAGTTGAGATATCTTATTTAGACCTTCATTGCAAAGTTCACAAAAAGGACATTAAAGGTGCACCGCTATATAAACGTCGGCCTACTGTCTGGTTGTGTTATCGCAAAATAGCGTTTTCTTAATGTCATTCAATATGCATTTTAAAATATGATATTTGGTGCAAAACAAAATAGGAAACGGTCGAATTAAATGCTGCTCATTAAGATATATCTGGGCCGTCAAGGGTAAATACGTGGTGATCTTAAATGGTCTGCCCAATTTTTAATGCAAATAAAAACTAATAAGCATACAAGCATGCGGCGTCAAGGAAGGATACGGACATCGACTTCTTTTCGCGTGTTTCTCCAATGAGACATTTGGTAAATGGCGACTGTGCAAGAAAGGGCATTGAGAAGCTTGCAGTGACGACGTGAGTGATTAGTGTGCAGTTCATCCCCGACAGCGTGTCATCGACCACCCTGTTGCTGTAGCACTCTGATTGTCTCCAGGAGCCTCAACAACTACTCGCAATCATTGGTTACAAGCAGGGAGAGGAGTCAATATTTCTAAATATACAACGGTTACCTGCTATAAAACCGCTTTAATAAATGTTATCTCCCCCCCCCCCCCCCCCCACTCTCTCTTTGTCTCTCAGTCTGTTTCTCTCTTTCTCACCTTCCCTCAAGCAAACGGTGCTAACCGCAAGTTCCTGGATTTGCGTCTGATTCCCACAATCAAAGAAATCGAGAAAATGGAGCAAGTAGAGCGAACTATAAACTGTGATGGCAATGTACCAGGTGTAGTCTCATGCTATTACCACCCCCGGCTCGAAAGGATGGTTCCAGGGAAGAGGACCTTATGCATAGAATCCTATCCTTGAAGTAGTCAATGTTGTTAATGTTACGACTGGTGTTAATGTTACGACTGGTACGCTCCTCGTTTCCCTTCTCTCATCTTAGCTTCGTCAGATGTGACCCACGTTCGGAAAACACACGAGAACTCGTTGCCACGTGTTCACACACACCCCAATTGTAATAACCCCCTTACATGTATATGAGAATACTGTAAATATAATTTTCTCAATAATGAAAGATAGAAGGACAAAAGTACCACCAGTGAAGAAGCAAGGTAGATTACATATTAGAGAGAGTCCATTCTTACATAAAATTATAAAAGAATGGAAAAAAATAGCTACTAATTGTATAAATGCTAGCAGAATGAGTATGTTTAGAAACAATGCTGACAACTAACTTAGAATGGCGGGTTATGCAGTGATACAAAACTGTTGGACTCTTGACACGTCAAAGGCTTCCCTTCCGCTTGTCATCCTGGGTTTTGCTCTGGATGGCAATCTTGTTGTTGCTATTTTCTGCGACGTCGAATGTTCTGTGTTCACAGCCCATGAGACAACCGTATCGAGGCTATTTCATCATCCATCCGGAATGGGCGTCCGAGCAGCGACTCATGGCCGACGCCATCAAGACTGTGCAACCGCCCTTCTGCTGAGTGAGAGAACTCGGGAATCAACAGGATTTTGCGCCCGATGGTCTGCAAGTTATTCTGCATTCTACTGTTTGATCCGACGTGCAGCTCCTCAGGTTGTATCGATTGGTTGGGCGCTGGGCCGCTGGGTTCGTGTGTGCATCGCACGGATCGTTCTTGTACTGTTCAACCCAGCCCTGCTCGGCTCCGCTCGGTTCTGCTATGTCTGACGAAACGTCCATGGAACGTCTGCTCGCAAGCATGCACACCGGCATCGATCTATATGAAATATCGCGTGTTCTCGCTGTTTCCCGCAACCGACCATATTGCAACTGTCAAACATGATTCAAAAGTAGCTGTGCGGTGCTGGTGCACCGTGCATACAACAATAATCGGCAATGACGAACTTCAACGACTTTACTGCAGACGATAGCAGCGACGTACGCCGTTATGTCATCCTAAAAATATTGTATGATGGATCTATCAGTTTGAAAATGATAGAAACAAAGTTACTAACCGTATCACACAAGAATGTTAAGTTCACGGAAAAAGCAAAGGAAACCTATAATAAATAGGTCGTCTTGAACCAAAATTGTCTCCACTGCCATTCTCTGTTTTTTAAGTAACTTGGTTGGTTGCTTTGCTTTTTGAATACTGTAGTGTATTTTATGCCAGAATGTCATACAACAATTGCTCAATTCTCACATCCACTAGGTGTAGGGTTTCTTTTTACCAGACGTTTATTTTACTTGTGAATTCTGAGAGGAGTGGTAAACTTAAAGTTGCATTCTGAGACCGTCCATCTTTCAAATACAAAATGCACATTAAATCAACATGCCCCATACATTGTATATCACTTCCCTCAACTCTATATCAACTTCTTTCGCATATATAATATGTCATTTAAGATCAAACGGCGCAAAAGACGAAACCTTATATCCGTGTGCCATACATTTATTATTCCGTTGGTCGGATCTGGCGTGCGGTAATTTTACAAAACTTTCCGAAAACATATCAAATGCCAAACTCACGTATGTGGTAGTAATTAAGTATCATCAAATAAGCCAATATTGTACACACATTTTCTTTTTTTTAAACTACAAAAATGGCAGTTTAACTCAGAATACAACTTTAAATAGTTTCCCCGACCTTTAGCTCATCACTGTTGTTGACACGACGAATAGAATTCGCCGTCATCAACTGAACTTGAATGGCCCGAAGCAAACACCCCAGAATTAACGAGGATAATGAGAGCGTGTCCGACAGAAACGCGAACTTTCAAACGGATCCGAGTACAAGTCATTCCATAACTTAGATAGCTAGAGCCTGCAACTTTCCTAAAGATTACTCCATTTCTTTATCACATAAACGAACGGAACAAATAGTTCACTGGTTAACGTTGTATACTACAACTGATCCATTCTGACAAATATCTGATAAGAAGAGTTACTCATAAATAAACTATTGTTGGATTGTCAATGGGCCAACTGTTTTGGCGATTTGGCGATCTATTTCAAAAACACAACGATAGTAATTAAAATTAGTTTTGTCATTTACTTACGTGTTCGCGACATGCTTTACAAGGCAACCTTTCTCTACATAGCGCCACTGTGGTGTTTAGCCTAGATTACCCAGGTGCCACCTTTGTTACTCTCACAACTCTTCTCGGCGAGTGAGTCCTACACAATGGCTAGAGCATCAGACTCTCAATCGAGAGAACCCGGGTTCGAACCCTGTGCTGACGTGTGGAACTTTGGGCAAGTTCGTTCACTCTAAGTTGTTCCAGTTAACCCAGCTCTACGAATGAGTACCTGGTTATAGACAGTGGTGGATATGTGTGTACGAATAACTAGTATTCTTGCATTAATTGCAATGTGGCTGAATGCTTCCAGGAGAGGTGGCAATGGTGTTCGATAGATCTGCTAGGGAATAAAATGTCAAGCACTTTGAGCAGCCCTAAGGACTGGATACTGCGCTGTATAAAACTTACCTTTTATTACAATCTAGCGACTGTGATTGTGAGACAGGTTCAGGCGCACTCGATCTGTATATTCATTGCATAAGTTTAGTACAAATTCTGACTATGGCAAAAGGGAGTAACAATCAATACCACACGCACCAATGTATGTAAATAATTCATGAGAACCTGTTCCGGTTAGCCGCGCTGGAGAAAACTCGTTGTAACCCTTGGCAATGCGCTGTGGTGCGTTGAGTTAGCCCGAGTTGTGTTGGTTGAGACAGCCAGACGAGTTCGCGACATTTTTGCACAGAACGACGAAGATTTTACAGCAACAAAATTACCATGGCTGGAATGTGGTAAGTATACGTTTCAATTATCACTAGTTGTTATCTATCATATGTTTGTATGTGACAGATAGTCTATATGACACTGCCTGTGCCATCAATTGTAACGTTTATGCTAGATGAAAATGCGAGTGAATTCACTTTGGGCCTACATACATGTGCAACGGTGTCCGTTGGGCGCAGTATAGTTTACCAAATATAGCTCTTATAACGTAGCGGTCATTAAACAAGAGAACAATTAATGTATGGAATCAGTGCAGTGTATCTAATGATGTACAGTCATCAAAATTTTCGCAACTTTCGCATATGAAACCACAATAAAAGTACACTTCTTGTAATTGTAACAGCCTTAGTATACCTATCCACTCTACTGGGCTAGTATTAGAAATTGATTATCGTACTGGAAATCAAGAATTTGTTTTTACTTCATTTCTGACAAATCTGAGAGGAATATATGTAAACAAACCCACAATAAACGTATCTTATTAGTAATCAATGGATGCTGTTTCGCGAAAATTATTGGCCCCATTCCACGTATCCCATACTACATTATGCACGAATTTAAATATGACCAACTTATGAAGCCATCGATAGCGCCCAGAATAACCAATGTTACGTTTTAATAATTGATTAATTGTATTGATCTCTCTGGTTTCATTTCAGCGCTCCTGAACACTATGGAATTTACAAATATTCTCGTTTCTTTGGGGCTTCCGGTTACCCGACTGGCGTGACCCCTTCTCGCTACTCGCCAGGCAGGTGGGTGTTCAGAGGTCGGCACGGACCGCCACCAAACTGCCACGTGACTCTCTGAGAAGAAACAATAAAGTCTGCGAGCATTGTGTGCAATAAAAAATAAAAGAATAGTTGTTTGACGTCTGATAATATAATACCTGTTAAGTGTCTCGTTGCCAGTGGAAACTCCCGCATTTGCCGTTCATCTCACGTTCTTGCGGAAGTGAGATGGAATCTCCTGTTTTTTAGGGTCCTGCTATTTTTAATCTGCCGTTTTCTGTCTACCTTCCGATGAGTTCCCCATTTCCTTTGAATTCCTTGGGCTGAATTACAATTTATTTTTGTTTTGATTTGTCAATGATCGTGCCATTGGTTCATTTGACGTACGTTCACTGCTGCTTATAAAATGAGCCCCTTTAAAAAGCAAGGGATAACACAGAATATCGTAATCCGTCAGAAATACGATACCTTAATTTTATAAACGTCACGCAAACAACAGCGCTCATGTGCGGACCCATAGGGCCTGGGGGTACGTGCCGCCCTAGACCTTTGGAATCTGGCGTGCCTGTAGACTTTTTTGAATGTGTCCCTGTTATGTGCTCCTAGTCCTTTGGAATGTTACGGCGGCGTGGCGGCGAAAAAATTTCAACAGCACCCCCCCCCCCCCCCCCCCCCCCCCTCCTCCAATGTCATGTCATGATCCGACATCACCCCCGAATATGAATTATTTGGTTCGGTCGCCAGTGCATGTTTTTGGCGAGCCTAAATGGGTGCAGTCATATGTTTTTGTCCCCCCCCCCTCTAAACTATACTTCTCTGGATCCGCCCCGGACTCTACAATTAAACAGCAGCATTTTGAAATTGCAGAATGGAGGAGTACAGGTCAAACTTGTTGATGCATCGCGAGTATCAGCCGACAACCGGCTATGGCTTGCGACCCAGCGGCCCGACACAGGTCGGAGTCTTTGACTATCCGGAAAGCTTGACCCAGGTGAGACGTCGAGCTGAAAAATCCTCAAAACGACCTGATGAGAAATTTCACATCGACCCGTTGCATACGTGTCAACTTTGGGCCACGTTTTACACGGCAAAAAACCCTGTCCCAGAGACGTCTTTGCGATTCACTTATAAAAAAACTAACAGGTGCTTTTAAGCCACGCCCCGTTTGCTGATCATTGGTCCGTCTAAAAATAAACACGGATGCGCGCATATGTACGTTTGTTTTTCGTTGGTCGCCCATTTGCGAAATCGAATGTTGAATATTTAGCAGATATTAAGAACTTTGTCGGATATCGAATTATGAATTGAAGCGAAGTTTTTTAGACTAAGTGGTCTAATGTAGGCACCGCCTTTGTATCGCATCATGTATTTAGAATCTTTGTACGCGCTACACTACAGCCAACAGACTACACCATTTTCAAGAACTCTCATGTTTTAATACTTCTGTATCCTTTGCGGTGATAAATATGCCACTCCTTAAGAAAATGTACCCGAAACGTTAACACGTCCTTGTATGCAGATGGCCTGGTGGTGTTCTACCTCCTCTCCAATTTAAACCTGAGGGAGTTTGTGTGAAAGTTATGGTCATTAAATAAAATTTAATTACGAGAGAAGAATGATACTGATAAGTAGAGGAAGGTATAATTATGAAGAATTTATGCCCTCTTGCATCCTCTTGCATAAAAACTCCCCTAAATGGGGAGGAAATTAAATAAGTTAGTAGTATCAAGTACTATTTCTTCTTTAATTATACGATATGCTTTCTAATATTAATATCAGCTTGTTAACTGTTACATGTGCATGAATGTATGGACCGATGTATTTATTGCCATGTGTATTTTGGTCTGACGTAAATAAGTGAAATGAATATAAGTCTAAATAACTAATAACACTTGAAATTCCATTTTTGCTGGAAACATTCACATTTCCATTTCACCATTAAATATTTACCTGTTTTACAGGCAATTAATACTGTGATTGTATTTTTTTTCTGTGCACGGACAAACCACTACGTCTATGACAATAGTGTGTACTATAGTCACCAGTCTTCGTTCTAATAATGTTACAAATAACTACCAGTACAATAGTATAATGCATACTCGTCAACTAGGACAGGCAGACAAAGCATAACAACCTGATGTATCTTAGCTGATAATTATTTTTGTACAAGAGAGCAAAAATTACGCATTTTGTAGTGCTACATAAATTAATTCACAATAAATCACTTAAGTCTCCCTTAAATTACATTACAGGTCCATCATCAAAACTATTTCATGATAATTTATAACAAATGAAGTATATATTTTTAAACTACTATAGTTCGATACAGGAGAAAATTAAATACGCATGACACATGCGTCAGATTCAGACGCTCCTTGTCCCAACAACCAATCACGCGCGGCGCTGGGCGTGGCTTAAAAGCCTCTGTTAGTTTTTCATCAGTGAATCGCAAAGACGCGTCCCGGAGACTGAAATCTCCGTCATTTTGTGTTTGATGGAAAACAAATTGCGAAGAAATGTGTTTTTGATTGTCTGCATATTGTTCATGAATTGTGGCTAAGCGCCTGCAGATCTGACTCAAAAACAGACAGAGCTGTGGGTCATAGCAGGAAGTCTAATTTTTATCATCATAGTTATTGTATGATAAATTATAATTACACAATTACTCTGAACATAAGTGTAAACTGGAGATGTAGGACGGGGTTCTCAGCACTCAGTAGCTTCTTGTGCTTTATTTATTTATTTCTACTTTCCATCTGTCTCAACAGTCTTCCGTTTTTGCCCGTTCGTATCTGCCCTTTCACGATCTCGCTTTACGCTGTCTCCCCATCTTAGCTGTTGTCTTCCTCTTCTTTTTCTACCACCTTCTACTGTTTTCCATGTTTTCTCAGTCTTACCTCCTTCGTTTCTTTACATGTCTTGCCTATCTCGATCTGCCTCCAACTAGGTCTACTTTCATATGTGTGTTTGTGTGTGTGTGTGTGTGTTTGTTTGTGTGTGTGTGTGTGTGTGTGTGTGTGTGTGTGTGTGTGTGTGTGTGTGTGTGTGTGTGTGTGTGTGTGTGTGTGTGTGTGTGTGTGTGTGTGTGTGTGTGTGTGTGTGTGTGTGTGTGTGTGTGTGTGTGTGTGTGTGTGTGTGTGTGTGTGTGTGTGTGTGTGTGTGTGTGTGTGTGTGTGTGTGTGTGTGTGTGTGTGTGTGTGTCTGTGTGTGTGTGTCTGTATGTGTGTGTGTGTGCGCGTGCGTGCGTGCATGTGTGCTTGTAAAATAATATTTTGCATATTCAGATTGTTGGGAAGGCGGTCCATCCGACGTTCGTCATTCATCCTGAATGGAAGTCAGAGAAACTGCCAAATCAAAAAGAGCGACACGCTTGGGCCGTAAAGCACGGCCACTTGCTCATATAAGTGACACACTTCCGCCGGAACTGACGTTACTGACGCAGGCGATTTGTGGAGTTTAAGCAGTAATAATTGATTGTGACATGAGTGTGAAGATGTTTCTTAATTGCTGCAGTAGCGCTTTAAGCTGTATCAAAATATAAGAGACGGAATGTTAGGTATTTTGCACATAAACTCTCTTTTAAAAATGTGTTGTTGACCTCAGTCATGGGCAGTGTGTGCATGCGTCTTCTGTGTCTTTGCAAATGTTCAGTTCTGGCGTTCTAGTGTTGATGTTTAAGACCTATGACAGTATCACGGAACAATGCATTAATACCACGAAGCAGGCTAGTCTATCGTGTAATCTAAAGAACAACCCGCTGTGGTGCGTACGTATCAGACATCCTATGGAGCAGGCATTGTATAGCAGTGTCCTGTATAATACTGGTAAATGTTGCTTTGACATTGCGTATCTGTGTATACCCCGAACGTCCGATGCGGAATGGTCAATTGACCGCATGTCCATCTACGACACACCAACTACTTATACGATGTCTGCTGTACGTTGGCCACAGGTTGTTTATCGTTCACATTTTCTAGATGTTGTAACTTTCTTTGTTGTGGTAAAATGACAATGATTCAATGTGGCAAGTATTGCGTCATGCGAAGCAGTGCTGCATGAAATCAATATTGTGAAACTAGCTTTGCAGGTTCGTTGAAGCAAATAAAATACGATTAAGAGATTATCACGTTTTGTAACACGTAAGGCGGACGTTCGTTATTATGATTGAAAATACTAAAACCCATGGACACTGCGTTTAAGCCCGTTCAAACGGCCAGTAAATAGAGCAAAGGGTAAAGGCCTGAGACGGTCTCCAGCACCTGATTCAACTAAACAACACAACATGAAAACGTTTGCATCATCGTGACAAGTAGACGATTCATATTATGAATACCTCGAACATGTCTTCGGAGGAACAATGACCTACCCGCAAAGACAGCTTTGATTTGGACACCAGGAGAAGTGAGAAAAAGAGATAAACCAACAACAACACACAGACACAATTATAATAAGGTAACTTCTTCTAACGTGGGGCGCAGTGGCCGAGTGGTTATAGTAAAATATCCACCACTGTCTATAGCCACGTACTCATTCATACACCTGTGTGAACTGAAGTAATGTAGAGTAAACGAACTTGCCCAAGGTTCGATACCGCCGCACAGGATTCGAACCCGCGTTCTCTCAGTCGAGTGTCCGGAGCTCTTACCGCTGCGCTACTGCGCTCCACATTTTATGCATAACAAAGCGCTACAAACTGAAGATAGTACAAGTATATGCACCAACAACATCATACTCACAAGAAGACACAAACAACTTCTCAATACCTTAAAAAGCCAACCCACTACACGATAGTGCTGGGAGATTTTAAAGCGCAAGTAGGGATACGAACAAGCATTTCGGAAACGGCAACAGGCAAATTTGGCCTAGGTGTGAGAAACGAAAGAGGCGACACCTTGATAGAATGGGCAATATCAAGAAAGTACAAAATCACGAATACCATATTCCAGAAGAAAGCAGGGAGGAGATGGACATGGATAAGCCCAAAAATAATGGAGAAACGAAGAACGAAATTGACTACATCCTGACAAACAGGGCAGACATAGTCACTGACGTAACTGTCATTAACCAAGTCAACATAGGAAGTGACCACAGAATGGTAATGAGCAACATCAAACTGGACGTCAAGGCTGAAAGGAAGAAGTTGAGAGAGACCATCAAGTGTTGATCCCACACAAATAGGAACAAAAAAAGATCGAATTCCAACTCGAACTGCGAAATCGATTCGAGACACTACAAGAACTAGACGACATCGACACCATAAACGAAAATATCACTGAGATGATCCAACTAAGTGCGACAAGTGTAGCCAAAGCAATCAACAGGTATGTATTGACGAGAATACTATCACCGACACGAGCACTAATAAAGAAACGACGAGAAATGGTGGATAACGGCGACCATAAAAACAGAGTACGCAGAACTATGCAAGACCATAAAAAAACGAAGGAGGACACCAGGAAGTACAATCAAGAGATCTTACGAGAAACGATTATGGCATCAAAGAGCCTGAAGAAAGCCATGAGAATACAAGCACTAGGCCGAGACAGACTGGTTACACTTCTAGACAAGCAGGGCAGAGAAATACAAGACCAAGATATGATCATGGAACGAATAGAGGAATTCTACACCGAGCTATACGACAGTGAACAGTGACAGTCCAGCAACAAGATCAACACCAAGAGTACGACAGGGTGACACCATACCACCCAAGCTGTTACGGCAACACTCGAAAGCATATTCCGAAGACTGACCTGGGAAACTAGAAGCTTGAGGATAGACGGAGAATATCTCAGTCACCTTCGCTTCGCTGACGTACGACATACTGATATGCGCTACTACACCGCAAAAACTATTTTTTTTAAAGCTGGAGCTAGCTGATGAAAGTGAAAAACAAGGTCTGAAGATGAACATTTCGAAGACAAAAGTTATACTAGAAAATGGCACACCAATATATATCAACACCACGCAGATAGAGAACGTTGAAAGCTACGTCTATGTGGGACTACGATAGTGTCAGAAACAAAAACCAAGGAGATTCAAAGAAGAATGACCGCCGGCTGGACAGCATTCGCTAAACACTGCGACATCACATATCGGGAGAGACCTGGAGACCTTACTAAGGGAAACGATCTAGAGGAAGACCGGCGAGACGGTGGAAAGAAGCGAACTAGATGAGTACTGGAAGGGCACCATCTGACAGAAGATGGCGCAACATAGGCAGATTTGGAAACGACATGCCGAGGGCTTCGTCCAACCACGGGACACTACGGCTGCACAATGATGATGAACTCCTTTTGCGCCTAAATCCTCGGAAACCAAGCTCAGGGGCGCATAAAAACAAAAGCGTTAGTCAATCTCAACATCGATAAACAGTATTACAGTTAGACGTAGAGTTAGGGGGGAGAAGATAATTTGTAAATCAAATGCTAAATAAAAATTCTTGTACAGGCAAACAAGAAATGTCAACATGAAAGCAAAAATACTTCTTACCTCTGCCTTAATACAATGTCATTTTAACTATGTCTGTTCATCATGGTTCTCGGGTTTAAGTGTACCCAGAACAAGGTAATCCGTTTCCTTCTTTATGCACCAGCCAGAACCCACATTGGATCAACGGAGTTTAGACAGGTCAATATGTCACCAGTGGATCTACGGATTAAGCAACTAAAAATGTAACCTTGTGTATAATATTGTCAATAACAGAGCACTGATTTATTTGTTCGATTCTGTCAACGTAACACGCAAGCAGCACGGTATAAATACAAGATCTAGCACTTTGTCTCTTCATGTGCCGTATGTTAAATCTTTCGTTCAAACTTCTTTTTATTACACAGGTATACAGGCATGGGATGAATCGCCATATAAGGTGCTCATAACAAGAATCAAATTAGATATTTAATTAAACAGTTTTGTTAATGATCAGGAAGCCAGCTCATTTATTAACTTTTAATTGAATCTTATTTTGAGGTACCTGTATTTTATTTTTAATTAATTTTGTTTTAATTGTTTTTATTTAATCTTTTGTTAAATATTTAATTTAAAAACTGGTATTATGAATTTGTAGTACGAGTCGGTTTTTCAAATGACTTAATAGTGCTTATAATCAGGAGATAATCTCCCTCCCTTCTTATTATTATAATTAGCAATGTCCTTTGACATCTGAACAGTTACTAGTATGTATTTATTATTGTTGTTTTAGCATGTTATTTTGTCATATTCTATTAATATATGTCTCATGTATTTGTCTGTGTCTGTCCAAGGACCACAATGGAAAGTTCTTGCACTTTCTTGTGTCATCCTTTATTTTTAATGTACCCTGTATTTATATTTTATGTATGTACAAGCTTACATTTTATATTGAATAAATCAATCAATACGTTGTAATCAGATGGATGGATAAGCCATGGAGCTAAGGTTATATGCAAGGTTATAAAGGTAAATGATGGCGGAATTGTGTAAACTTGTCTACTGAGAGGAAGCAAAGTCTAAAGACTCAGCGTAGCAACAGAAAAAAAGCTGTACTTCCAATGTTGTTGGTATTAATCCTAGGAACAAAAAATAAATCAGAACTGGATGATCGAAGCTGGATAGGCTTTCTCATAGAAGTAAGCAATGAATACAGGTATGCTGGTTGCATACATCAAAGTTCCCGGTAACTAACAGTACAGATCTTTAAAATGATACAGTATCCGGCAGGAAGCCAATTCAGAGACATAAGAAACACCATTTTGAATGAGAAAACTGCAGACACCGAGTCACAACACTTGCTAAACAATTTTGCTCATGTTGAAGTTCTGACATTCTAAAAAATGATTACAGTAGTCGAGATGAACTGAAGATTGCTGGGCTGACATGGGGAATAGCAACATGGAGAGTCAAAGAAGGACGGATCCTGTGCTACCATTATAAGATGTGTTGCATCTAGTGACAAAAAACCAGGATTTATCTATGACATTCAGCAATGCAATGCCGAGTTGAAAATTTTGGTCAAATAGACTTTTAAAAATGTGTTACATAAATGTAGTACTGGAATAGGGTATATTTCTAAATGTGACTTGCTTCAACATAACAAGAAATAAAGTACCTCCTCAGGTATATAACTTGCCGCTTACATTACTTTCACAAATAGCTCTGGATACCCACATTACATATTATAGTTTTGAATAAGTTAGCTTAGAATTATATTCGGAGTTACTCATTTATGATTATGCAAACTCAATTCATTACCACAACAACACTGAAGACGAATTATATCAAATATGTAACCAAAAGTATTGTAAATTTATAAAGACAATTTAAACAACGTCAAGGCGTCAGATTGTTTTAATGTCGCATCTAGAACAGCTTATAATAATAACAGATGAGACAGGGGCAGTCCTGTTTTAATCCTTGTCCCCAAATAACATACATGTATGTACATACAAAGTCTTAGCCATACAAACATGAACAAGACATTGACACTGTTATATTTACTGTTTCACTAAATATTTATATTTTATAGTTATATTTATTTACATGTACATGCATGTAAATATATACAATAATTACATACTGAACCATTTTCTATGATAAGTATGGTACACAACATAAAGGGTGTTAATGTGATGGGTGGCGGGTGGTGCTACTGACAACACTGACACAGTCTGCAGCACCCCTGTGCTACTGGGAATTCTGCAACACACTGTTGTGTTTTGCAGAATCCTAACGTTTTTGCTGCATCCTGTGATGTTGGTGCCACCTAAAACTTATTACCACATCAGTAGTTGGCAACACTCCTTGTACTATGGCTGTACTGTGTCCACAACATTCTCAGTGCCTTGTTGTATTCAAAATAAGTTCTAAAACTTCTGCAGAACTCTGTTCTGCCGCATCTTTACATTCTTCTCCTCCAATTGTTTTTTTACATCTTCTTGAAGATGTGGGTCAGTGAAATGTTCTGCCGTGAGAAAAAAATGATCCTTTAGGCACGCAGCAGACAAAATTGTGATTTTTTACAATCCAAACAATACAACAACAAAGGTACATTCATCAAGAAATTAACTTGAAATCAAAGTCATGCTTCATAATCATATTCGTTTTAATATCTGCAGGTGCTGAACCATATTCAGTACTGATAAATAACTGGTACTATCTCAGTACAGAATTGCAGCTAACAAAACAACCTGACAAAAATAATACAGACTCAGTTTCACATAACAAAAACACTATTAATCGTCATGTTTTTTCTATATAAAAGTTTCTAAAAGAATCACGTTTACAGTTAATATTAATACCTAACTCTGTACCACTCATCCAAACAAAACTATTTTCTGTAAATTAAAATAGGCAAAACATTATTTGACTGCAGAGCCAAGTACACTGCATGTAGATTATAAGTATAACCAATGAAGATGAGTTATAATAATAAACTGACCTTATTTGTTCCTTGAAGTATATGTTGAAGATAACCAACAAATAGCATCCACAAATTTGAATATTCACAAAAAGTTTAAATTAAAAAAAAAATTATACTAAACACCCTCTACCAGAATATTATGGAGGCATGCATGGCTAAGGACATGTTCCTGGAATTTCCATTTGATGTCTGTTAATAAATACCTTGGCTAGAGAGGTGTTAATAATTACCACGGCTAGAGAGGTGTTAATAATTACCATGGCTAGAGAGGTGATTACAGGCATAGGAGCTGACAAGGCTGCTTAAAAAGTAGAGTAGATTTTGAAAAACAAACCTGCAGCAAAGTTTCTCACATTGTCGGGACGTTTCTTCAAGACTTCACTGAAAACAAACGTATGCAGTGTAATTGTAATGGAATACCAACAACAAAGACACACCCACATTTCCAATGTACTGTTACATTCCATTTATTTTAGACATCCCAACAACACATTCATAATTAAATATAAAAGAAATGTTGCCCAGAATAAATATCACATTATTTCTGTTCAGATTATGAACAACTTATGATTAGCACCAACAGGTAAGGGGTTTGAGTCCCATCTAAATGAAATACTATTTTGTTAACATAAAAATAACATCATTACTTACTATTGTTAGTTAAATTTAAACATCAACTATTGTGATGTAGGCACTGTTGCAAAAATGGTTATATCCCTATTGATCCCCAATACACCTGCCAACTCTCCCATGGTATACGGGAGTCTCCCGGATTTTGTGTGTGTCTCCCCGTCTCTCAGCATACAGGCGAATCTCACAAATTTTTCTTTTTTTAAATCTCCAACAGCACCCCCTCCCATCTTCGAGACAGTGCAACACCAGTGGAGACATGTTAAACCACTGAATGTCCAGCGAAAAATCTCCAACAGCAACCCCGCACCCATCTTCCGATGTCAATATCATAGACAGCACTATATGGGAAAAGTGCTGAACCGCTGATGAATCTCATTTCAACAAAAAAACTTGGCAGGTATACTACAATATAATATAGCAACAGAAAAACATGAAGATTTCGTATTGGTATATTTACCCAAGAAAACCAGACAGCATACAGTCGATTTCAGGATGGTTCCGCAAGTACTTCTCATTCTCAAGTCTCGTTTCGATCTGAAACATATTATGTGATGCATATATGTGACCCATCTTAACAAAATTAGTCGGATGTCAGCAAATCTGGTTTTCCATAAATGCTGTTTATGTGAACAAATCGCGAATGCATCGATTTTGATATTTCCTCTAAAAATTATTCTTTGGTATTCGTATTATCGATTGCTACTCTAGCTACCCTCTCATTGACACTGTTTTGTATTTTTTAAAGCGATTTTTTAGAGCTGTGCGAAGTTTTCCGCTCGATTTCCTTAAAATATCGCCAAAAATGCCAGTAATTGTGCGCGTTCGCAACTGCTAATTTTGGGACGCTCCTAACATATGGGATATCATCACGAAGCTTGACATGTCATCTTCCCATACATGTGCATAAATATGCTAATAACTACATTCTGTGACCTCCAGAGAGCTTGGAAGACTCCCCCTGTTTAGGCCAGCTGTGTAAACAATTTGGATCACGTGGTAGCAACGGCAACTGCGTGACCCAGGCAGCTGTTCTCATTGGTTCAGTGATGGGTCATTTACATAATCTGTTAACACACGCATGTGCACAATGTATTTCCACCGCGTCACTGCTGACCCAGATAACGATTAAGAAGACGCGAAGAATGGCGTTTAACGTGGGGAAGCTGTTAAATTCGGATGGAAGTGACTGCGCACAGATTGACAGTTTCATCGAGGAATATTTTTTTGAAGACTTGATGGATGGAAGCGAGGCGGACGAGGACGAAATTTTAGCAAGATCTGTCCACAGTAATTAAGGTACATTTCATGAAACATAACGAATATTTTGCATCAACTTTGATGGCCGTTTTCTGGGTTTGAAGGTTACTACCCCACGTGTGTTTGTTAAGCCATAACTTCAGTTAGAATTAAGATATCTTCTTACATGATACACCATGTGAAAGCAGAAATTCTGCTCTTTTTAACGCTACTAATAACTCAATATTAAAAATTTCCGACATGCGACTCATATTGTTAAGATGGATCACATATATATATATATATGTATATCTCTCATTTGCAATTGGACTTGAGGCCTCACCATTGAAATAAGTTGTGTAAACAAAGTCTCCTGAAACACTTAAATTTCAACAACAAAAATGGTTAATTAAAAAACAGTATGCAGGGCAATATGTTACAATAGATATATCATATGGTTTATACTGTATTATGTATAACATGATTTTATAATAAAAAAACAAACAGAAAACCTGCCTTTAATAAAAAAAATCCCTACGGAAATGTGCTGAAATGTTAAGCCAATGTTATTCCCTCTGGAAGACCTGTGGCGTACAGTGACCTATACATGGAAATCGGAGTTACAGTCTGAGCGAACACCTAAGAAGAAGGGGAAGAACGGTTAAGCATATCAGTTTTAGGTTTATTTATAATGTAATGTTCACCGACTCCCAGAGGGCTGTGGAGAACATGGAAATGTAGAGAGAGCTGGTTAAGAAGTCGTCAGTGGCGCCCCAACGATCCTTACGGATTATGGGAAAAGTGAAGTGATGAATTATCTGAAGGATGAAAAAGATAACATAGTTTGTGAAAGGATTAGTCATTATTTGGGTAATAATAATAATAAGAGTGCTTACATATAGCACCTGATCAATCAAGATTGCTCGCAAGCACTTTAGAAGCCCTAAGAGAGCAATTAAACTGAGAATAGTCTATACATATTTTGCACACTAACCCTCTCCTTAACCTGTGGGGAACACATGGCTGGCAGACATGGTTAATGATTTAGGCCAGGTCAGACCAATTAAGTTATTAAACAAAATTACTACCCGTTGTTTGTTGAATTCTTGTACAATGTGGGACACAGCAGGATAGTGGTTACAACATTGGCCTCTCTTTCAAGAGATTCCACGTTCAAATCCTCTTCCTGTCATTCCGACCCTGGGCAAGTTCATTCACTCCACGTTGCTCTAGTTCAAGTTCGTTCACTCAATTGAATGAATGAGTACCTGGCTATAGACAGTGATGGATATTTATGTACAGATAGATTATGCCGTAACTGTAATGTGGTTGAATGCTTCCCAGAGAAATCGAGGTGGTGCTCGATCAAACAGGTCTTCCAGGGAGTGAAATGTAAAGCATTTGGAGCATTAAAAACTGGACATGGCATCAAGACTTTCCTTCGGCTTCCCTTTTTACAATGTCAGTGATGTTTGTGAAGGTGTGCTACTTCCAGCCAAATCCAGGACCCAGGTAGTTGGGTGCTTAACATTATTTTGGGAAGTCTTTAAATTGACTTGTTTGAGAAACCAAGGCTAGCAATTGTACTCTTTGGAGACTGTTTCGGTTAGATATAGTCTACGTTAAAAAGTTAGAACAAGACTCTCGACTAGAGACAAGTTCTCAATGACAACGCTTTACGGGGAGCAGTAGTCGAGCAGTTAGTGCTGGATTGTGGTCGAAGCGGGTTTCAAATCCTGGTACAGACACACTGTTGTTTCAAAACTTCGGCAGTTTAAATTTAATTGATCTCTCGTTGCCTGTGGCTTTCAAAAGAGACACTATAACTACGCCGATGGTCACTTCTACCTGGTGTATATGCTGGACAAAGTACAAGATCCCATATTGGGGCGGGGGTAAACGACTAACCTGTAGAAGTTAACTAATTCTACACTACGTGACTCGTCTACAGTCTCAGAAGGATAATCTTAAATAAGCCCTCTGCATAAGCGGCAATATCCTAGACTAGTTTGACTTCGCAACATGTTCTAGTTCTAGTTGCTTCCAGCACTCGGCAACGTTCTATTAACTTACTAGTCTCTCTATATTGTGGTTACAATGTTATGATCTTATGAGGCCTCATTCAACTAGTCAGCCTTTTTCAGAACATTATCGCCAAGCTGACCTTTCTATGCTGGCACTGAGGCTGAGCCGAGGGTGGTCACTGCCAGAGTGCTTGTCGTCCTCAGTGGTTCAGTAACTGGGTACGCTGTCGCTGTGCGGCCTACTCAGCTACAGTTGTGCCTGTAGTCTAGTATAGTGTAAACGAGTGGGAGTGTAGTGTAGCGGCGGCTCGTCGTAAGCAGCAGTGTCGACTCACTCAGTCAGTCAGTCACTGTCAGTGCTAACTAAAGGTTGGTGGTATAATGGTTTACTGTCGATACGTAGCCTTACCTTAAAATTATTTAGTTTTTCTTGTTGCTCATCACTAAGTGCCCCTAAATCACCGGAAGACGCAATATCATATGGTTCCATGCCGTGCGGAGGAGGCTGCTTGCTGAAATCTGTGTGCTCTGGAGCCGCCATTTTGTTTGTTGTTGTGCGTTCCGTGGCGACCACTAGCGGAAGTCAACGAACAGGTATTTCCGTTAAGGACGCGAACGGGTTTCTTTCGTTCGCCCGTGGACCCCTTATCTTGATCTAGGTCTATGTATGTGTCTATCTTACCTCAAGTTCTTACCTCAAAAATGATTAATAATTGCCCATGGTTGAGCATTGAGACCGTCTCAAGATTTTATTTTCTGTATTTGTTTTCCAATTTCTCTGTTGACATGGTGCTATTGTTTTTACTGTTGCCGTTGGCGTTTTTTTGCCTAATGTCTAGGCTAACCTAGTAGCCAGATTCAGGGGACTAGACTAGTTTGTGAAGTCATAGTTATATAGGTCTGGGTGGTCTCTCAAATCGATCTATTCGGAGGCGCGACATCAGTTGGTTGATGGTTTAGTGTATGAACTGTGTCTTCCGATAGCGAATTCCACGATTTTACTACTCTGGTGGAAAAGAAAGAGTGCTTGTTTCCTGTTGATATCTGTATTTGTAGTTTTTCACTGTGGCCTCTTGTGTGTTACCTGTTGCTTTTAGGAACATCTGCTTTGGTGTACACAGTGCGCATTTCCAGTCCTGGTTGATCTAGACCATTCCGTTGATGATTTTGAATGTTTGGATTATATGTCTGTTCTTTATCTAGCTTATATGTATGTAGTTCAGTGTTGGGAGTTTTTTTTAACTCTTTCAGTCTGCATTCTTTTTTCCTGGCACTAGTCGGGTTGCTCGCCGTTGAACTTTCTCGATGAGGTATCGAACAAAAACAGAATTAACTTCCTCGACACCCGATAGCCAAATAATGCACATGTTAAATGTAAACATAAACATAGTCATCGCGCATTAATTGCAGCGTGGCCGGATGCTTCCCAGATAATTCGAGATTATCGATGTTCGATTAAACAGGTCTGCCAGGGAGTGAAGTGTTAAGCGCATATAATTTGAGTAGTCCTGAATACCGGTCATGAATTATTATCATCAATATTGGGAGGAGTGTGTGCAGTAGTACTGCAGGAACTTTAGATCTAGTTTTTGTAAAGTGTCCAGGTATTGTCGCGGGCGCATGGCAATGTAAAACCAGGGGCACGACTTTGGTGTCGGATCGTGACATCGGAAAACGAGTGGGGGTGCTGTTGAAGATTGTTCTCCTTTATAGTATACATAGGC
Organism: Escarpia spicata; assembly: GCA_963995525.1. NCBI lineage: Eukaryota > Metazoa > Annelida > Polychaeta > Sabellida > Siboglinidae > Escarpia > Escarpia spicata. The sequence goes on from OZ023216.1 coordinate 7,557,381, forward strand.
GCGTCTAGTCTAGGGGAACATGGAGGCACGTGTCCCCCTATCGTGCCCGACTTTTGACTGGACTGATGGTGGTAAGTCATTTATGTGACAGAGGAAGAGCAAAGGGCCAAGAACAGTGCCATAGTTGTGGAACGCAATAGTCGACGGGTACTTCTCTCGATGTTTTGCCATCGAGCACAACTTTCGTGGATCTTCCAATCAGGAAGTTTTCTAGCCACTTGAGAGTGGTTCCTGCTACATACCGTAGTGGGATAGTTTGTGGAGGAGTTTTCTGTGAGGGACGGTATCGAACGCCTTGCTGAAGTCCAACATTGCCATGCCTATCTGGGTTCCAGAGTCGAAAGAAGAGAAGAGGTTATAATTTGTGTAACATATGTAAGGGAGATGGGACGATAGTTTTCTGGTAGATTGTTGTCTCCTTTCTTTCGAGGGCGTGCGTGCCTGCGTGTCAAGAAGTGGGTGAGTGATCAAATCAACAATTCTACAACTCAGTCTGGCGATCTAGAAAGTTGATTTAATTTGGTTAAATTGGAATGTAGAGCCTGATGGTTGACACACATCATCATTGGGAGAAAGACACGCATACATAACTTGTAACAACCGGATACCACCATTGTAGATCAGTATGTTTGCTGTTGTCTCGGAATTCTAATCGAGGTGCCAAGTAAATAGAAACAATATACAAAAGGCGACATATCTACCGCTTTTCGTGATGTGAATGTAAACCCGATAGACTGGGCTACGGGTCTGCCGTTATAACCGTGGGAATGGAGAATGTAAAGGTTCCTCTTTGGCAGCACTGAAAATTTCAGTGTAGATCGATGTATAAATTTCCTTAATTTTTGGTGCAGTTAGTGACTCAACAATTTAATTTCATAACTGTGAGATTACCGATTTGCAGGAGATGTTAGATCAAAGACAGTAGATTAATAGAGTCTATAAAACAAATTGAAGAAACGCGATAATTCTACTGTCCAATTGGTATAGGCCTACTTGGCATTTCTGCTTGATAAGAACTACAGCAAGTGATTCGATGTTGATTTCTTGCCGAGAAAACGGTACCACAGGAAAAATGTTGTACACAATGTTTACATTGTGTTTGCTTTACGAATTGAATGTTGTCATATGATCCTTAGATATCTACAATGTTCATCGTGGTGCTTATTTGTTATGAGCATAATAATGACTGCTTACAAACAATGTCTAGCTTAACATATCCCGTTACATTATAATTATGTAGAATTACAACAGACACGCATCATGAACTATGTATAGGGTCCTCTTAACTTTGACATTTCACTCGCCAAATGCATGCAATTACATCGTAAAACGTGACCTGCTGAAATGTCTACCAATGAAGAGTCGATACGATATATTAATTGACTAGCGAAATTAATTATGATGTTCTGCGGGGCCGAATCGCCCACAAATACAACACAACAATGCGGGAGCACCGGTTTGTTACGCGTCGCTGCACACGTGTGCTGATTAAAACTCGAAATACAGGCATTTCGTTCACACATGACTGGTGTGCGCTTTGCGGCGGCATTGACACAAAGACAGAGTTGCTCGGATTGCGACGGATTAGCGATACAAGCGTGTTGTATGCAGCAGTATGTGAAGTTCAGTGCGGTCACCGACTGTGTAGACGTAAATGGCTTCACCGTTGACGTTCCACTTGTCTCGCATGGTTTCTCTGGCTGTTTGCTTGGATTCACGCCCAGTCTTTGTTGACAACTCCTCGGCCTACGCTGCCGTTTTCGACTATGGATCTTCGAAGGGAGCACACGTTCGGATTCTATCCATTAGCGAGAGACATACATCGACAGAAGATGAAAGACGGTGAGTGAAAACAGCTAAACTTAGATGTGCATGTTGAACTCGCAAATTCTAAACGCCTGTTCGTGTCGAATTTTGTTAGCTGACGCTGCATAATATTCGTCATTATTATAGGTGTGTGCAAATACGACAGAACCATCAACAAAGTGATGTTGGTCGTCTAATGGAAGAAGAAGAATGTAACTTTTAAAAGAAATAGACCTATAGTTTTAGCTATTATAACTAAGACGTGATGAAATGAAACTCAGAACCGCTAGATACGTTCTGTTATAGAATACAATTACGCCGTGTATGTGTACCAATTAAACGTAGTAGTTACGTCGTTTGTAATGATAGTTACGAGTACAGTGCGGTTGACTGCTGAAATGCGGATGTCAAACATGATTGCCGTCCAAATAAAAATGCAGATCGTGCCAAGTGGATACGAAGCCATTGGCTTAGTCCGACGATTATGCATGTATGTGTAACCAGCCCTAATAAGATAGCTGTTAATTTTTTTAATGTATCCTCACTGCTAGCTTTTACAAATTACAAAATTATTTGACAATTTTGTTCCATTCGTTCATTGTCCTCTGTGGTCGAGGATCAGTACGTTCTGATATACTCAATGAACAAAGTTACGGTACTCTAATCAGCCTACTTCGTGCCGCCTGGTTCTTCTGGTTCCCTTCAATGCGAAACAATACGTTATAGTCAGTATTTTCAGATCATTCAAAATCTCAAACATGTATATTGATCTCTTAATCTCTTCGCCTCTAGTGTTGTTAAACCCAATTCGTTCAGACGTTTAGTATAACAAATATAAAAATTTCTGGAATAGTACGGCTTTCCTTTGTATTCTTTCTAAATTGAACATGTCCCTCTTATTATATAGCATTCAAGCTTGTCTGCAGTATTCTGAATGATACCTAACTATTGATTTGTACATTATTTATGTATAACACAGGCTTACATTCACGTCCATGGAAAAGAAATCGGACATTCGAACACCATTCTATCGGTTATATGAATGGCCTGTTGGGGGACACAGTCAGGTTTGTGTAAAGCAACAATGTGGTTGTGATGTGCAGGGGCGGATCCAGAGAAGGTAGTGTAGAGGGGCCCAACATGCACCCCCAATTGCACCCCCCCTGAGGCTCGCAAAAACACTGGTGGCCGAACCAATTTGATATTTCACGGAGCTTCAGCAGGACTCCGCTGTCGGATCTTCACCCCGGGGTGTCTAAAGTTGTCAACATATGTATATTAATACGTTAACTTAGGGGCATTGTATGTTCATCTCAGATGCCGATGGTCACTTGCATCTTACTATATTCATTCACTTTTTCGAACCATTGGCCACTGAGTGACCAACTGATGATGTACTAATAAAAAAACAAAGGTAGTTATTTAGTGTTATTTAATTTTCTCAGTGGAGTAATTGAGTGGTGCGTCATTCACCAGGGGGCGTCACTGTGGAGTTACGTTCGATTTGCCGGGACATTATTATCAGCAGCCTGCAATGCCAAAACTTGGCGATAGTAAAATTACATGGGCAGCTGAAACGAGTTTAAAATAAAAATATTGTCAAAGGTGATATTTGCCGCCCTCGATTTGTTGCTGCATTGGTGTGCTTAACTAGTATACATGTAGACGAATACCTTCTTTTGCGTCACGGCAAACTGTTATCACATTTCTTCTGGACTTAAACAGTTACAATTGACACTAACAGGGACCGCGGGTGAGTTTCAAACAGTTGATTCAACGACCAAGAAAACCCTAGGGCCAATGGTATTTTCATTAACATATCAAATCATTATCAAATTCGTTGTCAAGACAGATGTTTGTTTTAGGGATACCTGTACTTTTTCCATGCAAGCAAGCATCATTGGCTAACTTCGGTGTACAAACTAGATCAAAGCAAACATTTCTATCACAGCACAGCCGATATGTTTTGGTACCAAAATGACTGCTCTACGTTTTATTAAAATATAGGGAAGATAGGTTTTTGGCGGCCATCTTGAATAATGGCCGCCAACGCCTTCCAGGAAAAAATCTGAGATGGCCCTATATCCAAATATGTTTTGTTTTTATATGCTCTAAGTGTTTGCTAAATGTCATGCTTGTATCATAAAATGCACAATTCATACACACATCGGCTGGGCTATCAGTAAATTATTCCGTTATCATAAATATTTATTTTATTGAGTACGACGTACCTAGACGAAGGAGCGAGACGTTGCATAATGCGCCTGTCACACATGCTCGACTAGAGAGATTAATGATAATAATCGTGTTCATTCAATATTATATTCAACTAGCATGACTAGGATTACATAACTGTTATGTTTCATAGTTGTACGTGGTTAGCGTGAGTTAATTCGTTCTTGTGATAATATTATGTTTGTAGATATGTTCGATCGACAAACGTGATTAATTGTCTTTATAAGACTAAATGCTCGCAACCATGATAAGAAATAGTGTAGTTGGCCCATACTTACGTAAATGCGTACTTACTAACTTGAAATATGGTTGATTTGACAATCACATAATTTGTATTGTTATACTGTCCAAGAAGGCTACTAACAGAAGACATCTTGTTGCCCAACATTATTGTTCTTCTTTACCCCTCCTCCCGTCTTACCACGCCCCTGTCTGTCTGTCTCTGCCTGCCTGCCTGCCTGCCTGCCTGCCTGCCTGCCTGCCTGCCTGCCTGCCTGCATGCATGCATGCATGCATGCCTATCTGCCTATCTGTCTGTCTGTCAGCCTGCGTGCCTGCTTGCCTAGCTGCCTGCCTGCCTGCCCTCCTGTGTATCTCCCCCCCCTCCCCCCCCCTCTCTCTCTCTCTCTCTCTCTCTCTCTCTCTCTCTCTCTCTCTCTCTCTCTCTCTCCCCCCCCCCACACACACACACACAATGCTGTTCTCGTTTGAGAAGGTGTAGCTCTACGCATGAAGCCATGTAATGGTCGCTTAGTCTAGGCTCGACCTTTGAGGTTCGTTCATGACGCATGTGTTCGAGTAGGTTTAGTCGTGCATTGTTTTTTTCTTTTGCAATGTGTTTCTAATCCATCATAATTATGAACATAGCTAGTATCATATATCACAATGGCGTGGGTAAGACTGGATACCGGATACGGCTATTCGAGCGAGTGATGCATGGTGGAAGCGAAATTTGCATCAACCAAATTCTGGCATGTTTATAATAATTAATATTAACAAGTTTTCAATGGTTGCCGCATTCGAATATGTTTGAGTAGTTGCCAACTTATTCATAGACGACAAAGACTGGGTGGCAAGGCTGGTGGAGACATCTGGTGACTAACTGGTTGTTTTGTTAGCTGGACTTATTACCCAGTGTCGCGTTCTTGGTGTGGTGGCAATGCTTCCCTTCATTATTATTTGTTTTTATTCCTGTATTTGCAAAAATAAAAACACGGAAGGAAGCCGTCGTTATTTGTGCGTGGTTTGCACACGTCGAGTAGCATGTAATCGCGGGATAGATTAAAGCTACTCATTGCTGTTAGTATCGTACTACCGATAAACAAGATACATGCACTTATCGCAGTTTATAATAAACTAAATTGTAAAAATCCTGGTAATGGCATGTGACGTAGGTTGTAATATATTATTAACATACAAATGTAACTGAAGAATATCTACGTTTCTCGGGAAAAGGTACATTCTGGCTGAAACATCAGATCAAGCAAAACCGCTAAGCTAGTTTACACAAGCGACTAATTGTCCGATCGCGGGACGACACATTATCGCCTAACGTCTTTTCCTGTTTCTCCCAAGTGTCCGGTTAGTCGGATGACTATAAATATTGATGACAATTGAACAAGCAATCGCACGTGTAAACGATGTTATGTGCCTTCCGTCCACAATCTGGTTACGCTTTTATTAGAACAATTAAGCGCGTGTGCGTGGTATGCGTTATACACGCTCGTAATGTTGAGAACGCACCAAGAGCATACGGTGTGTGTTTGCGTGCAATGCCGGATTTAGAGCAGAGTACACGAGCATGTTTTATGGTGGCCTTCACAATATGGTTTTGAGTAATTTCTTGGGAGTCGAAACGTTTTTGGACGTAACTTTAGTACTTCAGTATAATGCAAATTAGTGTTATAAATGGGCAAACGTCGTATTTACGTACGTGAAAACTGTTATGATACGATACCCGGCCAATCACCGCCCAGGGGCTTCCACATTTATAAACCCGGCGCTGTTCGTATGTTTGCAGAAAGAGACTCCATCACTCGACTGTGGAAGAACCTGCGACAAAGCACGCCGTCAAACGCATACACGCCCACGGTGCTGCTGACGGCACGGCCTAACACGACACCAGCGCTGCTCGGTGGCAACGACACCCCCGCCCCTCTGTCTACCAGGAGCGTGTCCAGGCGCGTTGTAGACCCTCTGGCGATCGAGGCGAA
>OZ023216.1:7566134-7838634 GCA_963995525.1 Escarpia spicata
AGGCAGAGGCAGGAATTACGCAGGGGTCTCAGAAGAGGAGAGCCTCCGCAGGCTAGCAGAATAAAAACGTAGCCGCATAAAAACGGCTGAAAACAGAGTTGAAAGCGCTTTCAGATGCTGCAGATGCAGCAAGGACGGCCTGCACTCAAGGATCGACCTCTGCAACCACAACAGACGCTGCTCAAACAATAACTGATCATCGACACCAGGGCGCAGACCCATGTTCTTACGAGATTGCAGGATGCCTACTACTCTACTGCCATTTCAGTGTTAGACTCAGCCGCCCAGTCCTGTTTAGGAATGCTTGCAAACATCTTCTGATCATTTACTACAACTGGATCGTAACATCTGGCAACAGGTTTGGCGAAGGCTACCCGGGTGGCAGAAGAGAGCACTGAATGAATCGTAAGAAGTTTAGATGGATGAACATAATTGTATTCAGACACATTAAAATAATATTAACAATAAATGATGTAATATTAAAATACATGTTAAATTAGTTTCATATTAACAGTTACAATTGAATCATACAAATGATAAGGAAAAGTGGCACACGAGTCAATACATTGTCAAAATTGCGCAGAAATACAATTTAAAGAGAACATTCCCGTTTAAAAAGAAGAGTTCTAAGCTGATTCTGGGAGCTGAATATATTGGCCGTCTGCAGGATGCATGACAAGGGGCCACCGGTGGATTGTTCGAGAGGAGCGTTGAGAGTGTGAGAGCGCTCTGCCGGCTGATATCGGGTGGTATCATCGTGCGTACGAGTGATGGTACACGTACGAACGGGTTTATTGCGAATCAACACGTTCGTATAAGATATACGGTATATTTAATGACGCCTGGCCGTGTAATAAATCGCCGTCATTACGGCTCATTACGCGAGGATAGCCGTTGACAACCCGTGCCGACCGGTCGTTGCATGCGATGTTGTCGTTATGAATGTCCACATCCTTGTAGCGTTCGACTGCCTACTTTCATATTGGAGTGCAGTGATATCAATTATGACGCGCTGCACTGATGAATTATATAGTGACTACTAAACAGATTTACATTTAAGTAATAGCTTTAATGGGAGTTAGGAACCAGACACCGTACGTAAATATACCAGTTCCGTGTAGATGACAGGTCTACATCGATTGGTGTCATTGTCTCACAGAGTTATAAATAATGAGCGGGTGTGTCGTGGTTCTAAGAATTCAACATCCTATCTTTGAACTGTGTTTTGGGGTCAACATCTCGACAGGGGCGGATCTACAATCTAACCAATGGGGAGGCACATCCACCTACCAACCCCTCTTGATGCTCACCAAAAACTTCCAACTATACATCTGATTAATTATTAAGACGTTCACCGAAAACCTCCATATCTACATCTCACTCGGAAGCTCTCTGAAAACCACTAACAGAACACACCCCTTTGAGGCTAAAACCGAGGGCGTGCAACCACACACACACACAAGCTGAATTCACAAAATTCTTCCAACCAAATCCCCCTTTGATGCCCGTTTTTAGTAAAAAGCCCCTCACACCTCCTTGGATCCACACCGGCCCACTATTGTTGAGAGGTTTCGTGCTACTAATCCCACACACGTCTGCCATGTACGTATGTATTGAGGCCAACCTCCGACCATCGTTTAGGACCAGCCTCCCAGCTTATTCCTCGTCAAACCCCTTCAATGGTTTGTTAATTGCTCTTGCAGCTCTGTTTTCAAATTGTATAACCTAATTGGCGTGAGTATGTGTGTGCGTGTGCGCGCGTGTGCGAGTGCGTGTGTGTGACATCATTTTAATACTGACAGTTACAATTAAATTATACAAATGTTGAGAAAAATTTAAGTGGCACACGAGTCAATACAATGTCAAAATTGCGCAGAAATGCAATTTAAAGAGACCACTCCCGTTTAAAGGAAAGAGTGCTAAGCTAATTCTGGGAGCTGTATATATATATATATATATATATATATATATATATATATATATATATATATATATATATATGTATATATATATATATTGGCCGTCTGCAGGAGGCACGACAAAGGGCCACCGGTGGATTGTTCGAGAGGAGCGTTGCGGAGTGTGAGAGCGCTCTGCCGGCTGATATTAGGTGGTATCATCGTGCGTACGTGTGATGGTACACGTACGAACGGGTTTATTGCGAATCAACATGTTCGTATAAGATATACGGTATATTTAATGATGCCTTGCCGTGTAATAAAACCGCCATCATTGCGAGTAGCTCATTACGCGAGGTCAGCCGTTGACAACCCGTGCCGGTCGTTGCATGCGATGTTGTCATTATGAATGTAGCGCGTTCGTGTTACCCGCTCGTCTGCGTACTTTCATATCGGAGTGCGCAGTGAATTCAATTTTGACACGATGCACTGATGAACTATATACTAACTACTAAACAGATTTACACATAAGTAATAGCTTTAATGCGCGTTAGGAATCATACACCATACATAAATATACCAGTTCCGTCTAGATGACCCACATCGATTGCTGTTGTTGTCTCATAAAGTTATACATATTGACCGGATGTGTCAACATCCCATATTTGAACTGTGTTTGGGGGTAAACCTTTCGACAAGGGCGAATCTGCGATGTAACCAATGTGGAGGCGCAGCCATCTACCACCCTCTCGTGATGCTCACAAAAAATGTCCAACTAGATCGTATTAATTATTATATATAAGACGCTCACCAAAACCTCCAACTATAGATCTCATTCAGAGGCTCATCAAAGACCTCCATCTACACCTCTCTCGGAAGCTCACCGAAAACCACTAACAGAAGACACCCCTTTGAGGCTAAAACCGAGGGCGTGCAACTACATGCAGACACAGGCTGTATTCGCAAAATTCTTCCAACTAAATATCCCCGTTTGATGCTCGTTCTAACGAAACGGGTGCGTACGTCCCTCACACCCTCTTGGATCCACACCGGCCCACTATTTTTGAGAGGTTTTCTCCTACTAATCCCACACACGTCTGCCACGTACGTATGTATTGAGGCCAACCTCCGACCATCGTTTAGGACTAGCCTCCCACCTTATTCTTCGTCAAACTCCTTCAATGGTATGTTAATTGTTCTTGCAGCTCTGTTTTCAAATTATATAACCTAACTGGCTCTCTCTCTCTCTCTCTCTCTCTCTCTCTCTCTCTCTCTCTCTCTCTCTCTCTCTCTCTCTCTCTCTCTCTCTCTCTCTCTCTCTCTCTCTCTCTCTCTCTCTCTCTCTCTCTCTCTCTCTCTCTCTCTCTCTCTCTCTCTCTCTCTCTCTCTCTCTCTCTCTCTCTCTCTCTCTCTCTCTCTCTCTCTCTCTCTCTCTCTCTCTCTCTCTCTCTCTCTCTCTCTCTCTCTCTCTCTCTCTCTCTCTCTCTCTCTCTCTCTCTCTCTCTCTCTCTCTCTCTCTCTCTCTCTCTCTCTCTCTCTCTCTCTCTCTCTCTCTCTCTCTCTCTCTCTCTCTCTCTCTCTCTCTCTCTCTCTCTCTCTCTCTCTCTATATATATATATGTATATATGTATATATATAATATATATATAGCTATGTATATATATATATAGCCAATTCTGTAGATTATATAATTTGAAAATATTGTTTATGTGTGTGTGTGTGTGTGTGTGTGTGTGTGTGTGTGTGTGTGTGTGTGTGTGTGTGTGTGTGTGTGTGTGTGTGTGTGTGTGTGTGTGTGTGTGTGTGTGTGTGTGTGTGTGTGTGTGTGTGTGTGTGTGTGTGTGTGTGTGTGTGTGTGTGTGTCATCCATCCTTGCCAAGTGGCCTGCCCATCTCATCCGGCTTCTCAATAATCTCCTGCTACACTACATTGGATTCCAACAATTCTCAGGCCATATGTCCTTTCTGTGCCTAAAAGAGGGTCAACCTCAAACAAATTGCAGTAGTAATTGTGACAGTGTTTTTAGTTAGTATTGTATGTCTACATTACCAGAAAAAAAGTCCACCGAAATCCATATGGTGGAACATTGTCATTTTTGACGACAATGACAAGTGGTTAAAAGTCGTTTTGGCTTATTGATATGTAGGGGTAGGCGTTATTTAGGCTGTGATATATATTTTCATTGCACATTTCATGTACATTTTGCATACCGTTGACAAGGTAATAGATTAGTCTACCCAGCGATGTATAATAAGTATAAATTTGTTAAATATTAAGGTGAATAATTGTTTTTAAACACAGTGAACCCCGATTTTTAGCCGCTATGGGAGAGTAGCGTTGCGATCTAACGTTTACTTAGTTAATCCATTTGCAATGGAATAATGGGATAGAAAATTCACCAAAAACATTATACTGTAGAGCACTACAGTATAATGCTGTTGTTGAATGTTCTATCCCATGGGGTCCCTGAAGCAATTCAGCCCTTGATTGTCCCGAGGACAACCAAGGGCATTTTATCAAATATGCAAATTAGGGCCTTCATTACTCAAATACTTATTTTGTTCAATAGCTTTGCAACTATGCATGATAATGTCACAAAAGTGGTGTCAAGATCGATATTTTCATGGTCAACGGTTAAGATAAACATCACCAGATGTATACAACGGCTGCATGTTCGTCATTTCATAAAACTTTCAGATATCGGCCATGTTGGATCTTATTACATGCTTATCTCCAATGCAATGTTTATGCATATCTCCAATGACTTTGATTCGCATCTGTTGTCCATGCACAATCCTAATAGTGATAGCACAATCAACAACAGAAGACACATCGAATCTCATTGTAATATTGTTGCACAACGTAGGATGCATAGTTATCAATCCATATAGTTGACAGTGGTTGCATGCATACAAGTGTGTATTCAAAATATCAATATAGTGCAGTGTACCATTGTCGTCCCGTGCAATTTGCTTGCTAAAAGCAATTCTTTTTGCACGAATGACATCTACAGTGTTTCAACCAACAGGAAATCTGACGTGGCAATTTTTTTCTCATTTTACAAATTGGCCGCCAAATCACATTTCCGCATATTTTAACAACTGTGTCACCTACAACCCTAATTTTGGTGTCAAAACATGGATTTTAGAGGTAAGATATTTCCAATATTTTACGTTTGGCCTTCTCCGACTTTCAGATCCGCCATTTTTAAGGATGGCGGTCGTCATAACAAATTTCACATGTTATCAATTATGTCACACAGTCATCATGTTTATGTTAATATGTATAATTATGGTCAGCAATTTCAAATATGTTACACATGACCTTTGCTAGCATTCATATATCCGCCACAGATTTGTTAGAATATATGGGCCCAGCTGTGGGCTTACTGGGCTAAGACAAGCTACAATCCGTTGCGATGTAGTTGCGGAAAGAACAGACTTGAGTGTACTTCTGTGTGTGCGTGGTGTGTCAAATGGCAATTAACATCTCCGTGGAAATTCTCAACGACAGCAGTGTTTGAACTTGTCATGTACCAGTAAATAAAACTACATGTTAAGCAATAATAAGGATGTACGTACACACTTCACTGCAATTTTTATAGCGTATGGTTTGGGTAAAGATAATTTATATTGGAATAAGTTAAAATATCAACCAAATAAAAACATACTAACATATTCATGAAAACGCTGTTACTATTTAGAAACAGTAGCTAAGGACGTAAACTGTGTTGAAATAAACCAGTTTATTACTATATATGTAAACAAAATTCGGTTGATCGCAAATCTACTCTCCATATGGCGGCTAAAATTCGGGCTTCACTGTGTTTTGGAAATTATATTTTCATGTTATTACTAAATGGAATTAAACTTGATGTATATGTTTGTATTAATCTATCCACAACCCTTCCAATTGTGTACACCACGTGTATAAATTGCGCAAAGAATGTAGAATACTCAGCCTATCCCTAGATTTTACTATGACAAATATGACCGGCAGCGACTTTCGAACACTTGTCATTATCATCAGAAATGAAAATGTTCTGAAGTGAATTTCTGTGGAATTCTTATCTGATAATGCAGACGTATAGTGCTAACTAAAAACGCCATAATTATTGCTATTATAATTTGTTTGAGGCTAAACCATAGATTGACTGGATTAGGCCGAAAATCGGGGTACATGAAAATTGCAATAATTTATAAATGTGTTTAGAATACAATTCTGACATTAATATTAATTGCAGTGATACATGTTAGGTACCGTTACACAGCTAAATGCATTGCCTTTCCAACGATGTACATCGTCATTATAGTATTATCACAGAAAATAAGTTATACCACACGAATTACGTGTACTTACCCCCCCCCCCCCCCTAAATGTCAGTGAGCTAGACCTACGACCACTTGGCAATATGCGAAAATGACAATGTTCCACCAAGTGGATTTTGGTGGACTTTTTTCTGGTAACATAAACATACAGTAGAATCTAAAAATGCCACAAAACTTTCTATTGCAATTTGTTTGAGATTGTACCATAGATTGACTGGACTAGTGTGCGCATGTTGTACCACACAGTATGAATCGAAGCCAAAATTTCAAATATCAGTAACATCTCAGCACAAGATGGCATGGCCAAAGTCGCTACCTTAATTCACCCAACACACACACACGCACGCACGCACACATGCACGTACACACGCACATGCAATTACACATATTTTCTTACGTACATCAGTACTTTTGTATAACGTAATCAGATATGTTTTTCTTACTTTTTTCTGAAAGAATTTAATAGTTTGACCTAATGATTCAACATAATTTAGTTCGTATAATTAAGTTGGCTACCCGACAGCGATTTCACGCATTAATAAACATATACCTTAATTAGGATACCTTTATAGGACTGTTCTGATCGCAGGATCCTCTCGGTTCCTCAATGATCAGATCCTCTTCTTCGGGGTCTAGTATTAAGAGTTTGTGTTTTCCGGTTCCAGTGTTTAATGTTAGTGGGGCTTCATAGTCGTATAATATCTCCTGGGTTGACCAGAATTTATCAAGGCGGTTTTTAAATGAGTTTATTGATTTTGCTTGTATTACTGAATCAGGTAAACTGTTCCATGGTTCCATAATGAATTATTACTTTGCAAACAAAATAAATATCGCAACATATCAGCGAAGAATATGTAATTTTAAACAGCTGCAATTTCTGCCCACCTGTTTACAGGGCCCATATGTACAATTTCGCGCCTATTCTGCCAAGCATCACGTGTGATTTGCATGTTCGTGTCGTTTGCCGATAATGATAAACGTGATTCGATCGTTTTGCACAGAAATGTCTTAATTTATCAAATTACCGGGTTTCGATTAGTGTGCGTTGATAACAGTCCATGACGGTTTAAAAGGACCGCATTTTTATTATAGCGTTGGTAAGTTATTTAACAAAACTAGTAATGGGAACTAGCGTAATATCTGTTTGGCGTAGTTTTGTTACGAGCGATAATAGAGTATTACCGTTTTGACAAGCGTCAAAACATCATATTCTGCAGTTCTTTTGTAATAATATGCTATGGCTTATTACATAGCCATGACGTCTACAACTAGGTATCTACAACTATATTTGGTATAGTGAACGCGTGTGATGCAGTACTAATTATGTTGTATGTGTACTATACACCAGGACCAAGACCAATCAAGGTCAACAATTTGCCAGTTACCAGTTTAGCATGTCTCGTGGCTTGGATTTACTTGATCATTTCAGACTACACCTGCGCGTTTGATGATCTTGAACAAATTCAAGAAGAACCAAAAAAGTGGCCATATTTTATACAACACTTCTAATTCTAAACATTCATGAATTGAATAGGACCTATCTACAATTCATGTCAATATTATAGTTACCGTCTTACTGGGTTATTATCCATCACACTCCAAGATGCGTCCTCTTGAGCCTTGTGTGATCTAGCTGCAAGATTCAGCAATAACTCAAAAAGCAAAGAAAATGCCTGTGTACATCCAGCAACAGGTACCTTCGATATAAAATAAATGTTAAAAATAGATGGTCAACCCATAGAATGTGTACACACATTCAACTTTCTAGGCGCTACTATTCTAGAAACATAAGATTGCACTCCACACATTGATAAAATGTCTATAGTAAAATATAAAGAAACCTGGGAATCATGAATATACTAAAACACCTTCTACCTGGTGTCCTGGGTACAGACTATGTATAATTCATTAATTGTGCCATCAACTACAGCATTTTGTCATGAGGTTGATTCAAATGGAGTTTCCAAATTGCAGAAAAGGCAATCCAAATAATGTATCGCGGTAAATATAACTCACACGCGGAACCAATAATAAAATCTCTGAACCTGTTAAAAATGGTATACATCTTCGCTCATCATTGTTTGGCAGTCTTTCATAAATTTATACATGAACACATTCCTATATTTTTCATTAACATTTATTTACAAAACACTGCTTATCATGATTATCCCACAAGGCAGTCATCAAATTATTATCCCACACACTGACAGTCATACTTCAAGAGCTAGAAAATGTATTAGATACCACCTACTAACTTTACAGTTTAGAAAAATTACACCCTGCATTTTGGATAAAATATACACACAGCTTTTATGGTTTTTCTACATACAACAAACAGTACTAGTACATTACAAAGATACTTCCATGAACACAAACTGCTACATAGAACTACTACACATACAAAGAAATAAAACAATTAATTTCCCTTAGTCTTTAAAAGGTAATGATATGTTTTGCAAGTCATCATACGATTCCATGGAGACATACAAATCACACTGTAGGTGATACCTCGCTGTCTTGCCCTAGACCTAGTAGGGATGTTCTAGTTTGTACATAATATATATATATATACAGTCGCGCCTCGTTATAACGTGCCCCGTTATAACGCGGATTCGGTTATAACGCAGTCGGTCGTGGACCCCGAATTTCTACCGTCGGGGGGAAATGGGCGCTATGACAAACTATATTGACACAGTAATAACTGACAATTGTTTTGTGTGAAGTTATCCCCGTCTTTGTCCACGGCATGTGTATATTGAAAGACTAGTTGGCGGACAATAAATTTAACGTTGACGTACAACTGCAACGAATCAAGTGTGAGGCGCGTCACTACGTTGCCGTTGTTTATTCTGCACTGCCAATGCTATCAAAGGTATAAGTTTCTTTGACTATAATTATGGTAAATTTTTACTTTAGGAACAGTAAATGTGGAGCGAGGTATTGTTTTTTTTGCGCCGACATCAAACGAATCATTTCCAATCTGCTAGTCATGCTCGTGTCATGTCTTCCACGGATTGCGAGTTCACCTGGTTTCGGCGTCGGGTGGCTTGTAAAGTGCAATTGAAACTCACAAATACGCCTTGCTTAAGAATGAGTTAAATACGTTTTAATATAGATTTGTAGGCAAAATCAGTAAGCTAACATTGCCTGCAAAGCTACTGCCTGTACTGGTGCGCCAAAATCAGGCATGAGATTCTTCTGCGGAAACACGGATTTCCGCTGTTCATGAACTCGATTTGGCTGTTTCTGTGATTCGTTTATATATGGGGGTTGTGACATGGCAAACTTGGCAAACATCGACAATAAAAAAAAAATTTGATCATTGTCCTTTTTCAAAAACAAGCCGCATATTGAATTAATATTTTGAAAATATTAATTCGTCAACCGCATATGAATTGGTGAATCGTAATATTGTTCGGCGTTTGTCAAATCATTTGCGTATTCGGCTGCTGAGTGCTAGGTCATTGTTTTAGATCTTATGTCAACGGTACCATATTATCATTCAGTTTTACCGTGGCTTGTTAGTCCATTGTTTATTTAAAAATGGTACACAATTCATGAATTTTATTCAGTTCAACATTCAACAGTGTCCAATAGTGTATGACATTTAAACAGAATACACATTGACGTTGGCTGGCAGCTTAATAAGCTTCATAAACTGTGATTAGACTGTGCGACGTGCACACTCTGGCTTCGAGGGCGTTCTTCGTGCAGCAGCGGTGTCGGTCGTCGTTGTAGTGCCCCTGACGGCAGATACAGGAACGCGTTATCATGCCTTGTTTATAACGCGGATTAATTTCGTGGACCCCGACTACCGCATTATAACGAGGCGCGACTGTATATAGTTTGCTTCCTAACTTTATTTCTCTTAAATGCATTTGTATGTTTCTTAGATGTTTGTTGATTTTGTAAACACCGGTGGATGGGGCATTAGTCCCGGATTTGATGGTGTAAGTTTATTATTATTATATGTCTTTCAATCTGGAAATTTTGGAAACATATTCAAAATAATCATTCAGGCGAGGAAAGGGGATGTGCATGAGATTTAGTACACGCTGTACAAATAGGTAAATGTCGTCATGTCGACAATTGTGAACAGCCACTAACTAATGTATCTCCACAGGCATTTGACAGTTCTCTTCTTATCCCAAGTGTAAACATACATAATTATAATACTCATACTTTTAGAACTAAGCATGAATTTGCAACGAAATGTCTCAAATACAGCCTACCACATGCTATAAATGACACCCCCGATATAATCAAAGACAAAATATATACTCACAATTTGCGAGGCTTCTCATTTTATATAAAAACATACTTGTTACACAAATATAATTATTTATGCACTCTATCAAATTGCTCCATATGTCAACAAAACCATTAAATACAATACATTTGATGCTAGTTTCAGGCAACCAGCACACAAACAAACTTACATTCTCACATAAAACAAGCACTCCCAAAAAACATACATCAGTTAGACACCTTGTAAAAGGACCATATAAATTATCACGTAAATAGGGTGGCTCCTATGATAGCGACAATTGTGTCTTAATAGGAGTCACTGACCCCGATTGAATACGCTATATGATTAATGTCTATGGTACATCAATACCATAATAGCTGTACATGCGTTTGTATGTATTTTTTAAATAGTATGTTGAACATATAATGATATACATATATGTATGCCTGCATAATGTTTATATTTGTTGTTTTTACTGCATAAGTGATGTTCAGAAACCAATTTATTGTTTACCTACATGGGGTCAAATAAACGTTATGTTATGCAGTAACATTTCTGCTTCATGACAGACTTGTTAATCCTGTCAAATGTGATCGACTTATTTATTTATTCTATACATATTCTATGCTTCAGAAAACACCACCACAATGAGGCTCACCAGGCTGTTGCTAAGCAACTATTTCAAACGCTACATCGAGCGTGAAATGTACAGTGAGAACCTCCGTCGGACATGGCAGCCAGTAACCGGATACAAAGAGTTAAAGAAGAGGAAATGGTACTACAGCGAGTTTCGACCATGGACAGATGACTCGAAACAAGAGAACACGCCAGGCAAATGGCACCCCACAGTACGACTTGAAATCATCAACGAGTGGACATTATTCAAAGGAGATGTGGTAAGCAGCCATTTAAAAATGAAATCCTTTTTCAGTCGTTGTTGGTGCATACAAACTGGTTCCCTTGGCATAGACAGTGCTCCTGGATACAACGTTTGTATCCTCAGACAGGGTTTCCACCAAAAAAATTAATTTGTGTACGGAGTTAGTCAATTTATTTACCATGGAACTGATGGGCAGGGGGTCTCTCTCTCTCTCTCTCTCTGGATTTCTAGGTGCTCAGAGAAGTGATTTCCCGGCATTTGGAGTCGGAAATTCCCTCCGGCTCGTGGTGATAATTTCCAAGTTTTGTAGGAAAAGTCAGCAGAAAAATTGTAATCTTGCCTTCACATTTTAGAATAAATAGTCCGATTCATTATGTAGTGTGGTATCTTGTTGTGTTATTTTTCTTCACCAAGAAACAATTAATACTCGAAAACATCGCAAAAAAACATACAGCCATGACAGCATGACGGAATCTTATCACTAGGCCTACCAATATACCGGTATGCCATGTTTAATCCTGAGGTGAAGGCTTCAATCCCGCAGTGAATACCACGTTTAGCCAATCACAGAATATCTAGCATAAACGTGTTGACACTGGCTCATTCTTCACCATTAAAAATTATTTATTTTCGGTACGTATCTGTACCATAGAATTATTTTTGGGTATGTAGTTTTATTCTGCCGGCGGAAACCCTGTCAGACTTTCTGTTTTGAGTTCTTAACATTATCGCTGAACATTGTGATTGCATGTCAGTTTTATGACCAGCATGTAGAATATAGACTGTATTTTTGGCAGAATGATTAGCAGTGCTGTTATTATGACGGCAAGTCCAATTTAGTAAGCAAAATTACAGCCTGCTTACAGAAGTGATTTTTGTCTGATTTTGTCTTACAACAAAACCAGACAAATACTCTTGCCATTGTCCCACTCTCTATGCATAGATAGCCATCTATATCAAGTTGTCAACTGTCTTATAGACAGAGTATATTTCTTGTGGTAATAGGAGGAATCAGTGTTCGACAATGTATTTGTTTCTCTGTAGCAACTCTGCTGTTTTTAATTATGTCGGAAGTCGTTCAGTTTGGTAAAATTTAAACTTGCGTCCACCTAGCTATGCAAGCATAATTATTGAACACTGTACTTAGGAAGTAGTAGACTAATATGCTACATTCATTGAACTAATTAGCTCTGTTGTTTGAGCCATTATTAACTCAGATTGAGTTTAAAAGCAGCACCACTCACATGATTCACAGTATGACATCAGGGCCAGGTTACACTCCAGGTGGAGGCCAGAGATGTGTCTTACAACAACTAACTGGCATCAGAATCCAACAGACCATATTAATGTTATATCCAACTAAAGATATAGATAATGTGCTTATTTACTGCCACTGCTGAGCAGAATATGAGAGGTTTCTTTAATGTTTTGAAAAATGGTAAGAAAATAATTCTATGTCTATTTCCTGTGTTGTAGTAGTCTTAACAACTTCCACCACTGACGCAACTAGAAGAGTCTGTCACTCGTCTAATAAACTAATATAGGTAACTTCTAATATATAGTGGGTAACAGTATGATAAAAAGCATAATTAATGGCCAAATTCAGTACCATATGAGTTTCAAGGACAACCCCACACATCAAAAATAAAAAACCTTATTGATCAGTGAGCCGAGTGAGGTCAGTTGACCTATCCATCATGTGACTTGTTGCCTAGCAAAACCGTCGTCAAGCCATACAAAAATGGATGCCGAACATGTGGTGCATTCCGGCGTATACATTTTTGAAATTCTGGCAACAATTTTGTTCTTTATAACAACAAAAATACAAGGTAAAGTATTAAAAATGCCAACTGTATGCGGGAATGTTTGATTTGTGAGATGTCGTGCTGTGACAATAATGCACAGATATCCCGTTATCAACAGTGTTGACAGAGGCAAGGCTTGGTGGAGGTCATGCGCAAAATTATGATTGTGCTGTAAGCAAACCGTGACCTACTGGATACATCTCTTCGTTGACATTCATATTATGACTACCTGGAATTATTTCTTCTATTATTAAGACTACCCCAGTTGTTTAAGCCTGTCATAAACCAGGTTCTTTCTTCTACCAGTCTTCAAGACTGGCAGATGACTGGCCAAGACCGGTAATTATAAATTTAAGACAGGTGTAATTTAGAGGGGTGGAGTCAGCTGGCCACTAGATTAACTAATAGTTCCAAGTCTATGGCCCACATTAATGGCTATTATAGGCACAACTGGTAGTGAAACAAATCAAATGGATCAGTATTAATTAGATAAAATGGCTCAAATGAAACTGGTTTATCGTTGAAATGAAACAGCTAAGCTGGTCAATAATGGCTTCAGTTGACTTGAATGTCTTCCTCGGAAGCCGTTTGCATGCTAAAAGGCACACTTTTGTCTGATTAAAGACTGGAAAAAAATTGTTTCCGGCTAAGGGCCTGATCTGCATTGTCAATTTAATAAAAGGATCGACATATGCCTTAGTGAAAATCATCGAAAGTATTTACACTGATCATCAGATCAGTCTGGTAACTTGCAAAAAAATGTATGAAGCAGGAAAAAAAAAAATTGTCATATTCTGATTGCAACAAATAATATTAGAATTTGTCCAGTGATTTCACCAACACTATATATATTGTAATCAATATAGATGTATTTTGACACTGGATGCTTTTGGACATGTATTATTTTTTACACTACCAAATACCTATAGTCCATTGCGACTGTGTGTTTTCAGAAACCAATAATCTTGTTTTACTCTGCTTTCAGATAGCTGACAGTTTAATTATTTTAGGTGTCCAAAATCACATACCCAGTCAGTATGGGTACAATAAAAATAACATAAAAATAGATTCTGTTTCGATGCACCATATGACGTCATTATCTCGGTGAAACGACCCTGGCCAGTTGGAATCATTTTGTTGTCTCTTTATTGACTCATGTGAATTCCTCAGCCCAATTTATGTTCGGGGCATCCAGGGGATGCTTACTGCACCAAATATAAACACTGGTGAGGGCAGGCAAATATAAACTACTGGTAAGCAGCATCTGGTGTCACTTTCTATACCTTGGTTCTAGCTGTGTTTATGTAGTAATATTTATATAAAATAAATATTTTACCTTCTTGGTCGTGAGTTTGAAACATAAATATACAGGTGCTACTATCTACAGTAATTTCAATATTGCTTATAATTGAAATAATAACACATTAATGTATACATTTTAAAATATAATAAAGACATGTTTTATTTAACTTGTTTCAGTGTATATTAACTGAATTTATTACATTTTAAGTGGTGGTATATTCAACTTATTATTTTTTTAACTCAACCATTAGGAATGTAAAATATAATTATATTATTAATGCTATTCATAAATAATTTACATCTTAAGCAGAGTTATTAGCATTATTAAAAAGTGCCTTGAGAGTATAGTATTATTTTAATCAGAACTCTGTAACAGTAGATACTAACCAAATAATAGGATACAGAATATTGTCACTGAATGAAACTTTGAATTACACCAAACTGTGGATGCATTTAATTATATAATATGGCCACCATGTTATCACCTTCAGGCGAGTACATGTAATAACAATGATTGTAACGTTATGTGATTAATATTTTCACTTTCATCATTAGGATCATAATAGTAATGATAACAAATAATATGAATGATGAACAGTGATAACAAAATTTTTTTGAAAATTTTTGAGAAGTTATTTTTCCCTCTTGTGAGTTGCCCTTGGATCCTCATCCACCACACGCCCTCTGTCGTTCCCTGCTGTATTTCCCCTCCACCAGCGGCCTCCATGCCTTCTCGGTCACATCCTCATCCACCACACGCCCTCTGTCGTTCCCTGCTGTATTTCCCCTCCACCAGCGGCCTCTATGCCTTCTCAGTCACATCCTCTTCCACCACATGCCCTCTGTCGTTCCCTGCTGTATTTCCCCTCCACCAGCGGCCTGCCTTCTCAGTCACATCCTCATCCACCACACGCCCTCTGTCGTTCCCTGTTGTATTTCCCCTCCACCAGTGGCCTCCATGCCTTCTCAGTCACATCCTCATCCACCACACGCCCTCTGTCGTTCCCTGCTGTATTTCCCCTCCACCAGCGGCCTCCATGCCTTCTCAGTCACATCCTCTTCCATTCTTCTTCGTACGACATGTTCAATTCCAAACCATCACTCGGAGAAGTGATGTATTATGCTAAACAAAACAGTTGCTGGCCCCCCAATCCTCCCATCAAACACCCTTTGTTCACTGTCATACATTAGTGTACCCAGACCACCTCTTAGCAGAAATTAATTTATGGCAACTTTTTCCTCATAAACAACAGCTGTTAATTTGAGCAAGTTTTGTGATCCCGTTAACCTACACTGGCTGGCAGCTTTACAATTGTTCGTGCACATGATTATATCTAGAATTACAGGTGCATGGAAATAATATCTATTTCCATTATCCTATAAAGGTTTGTATTTAAATTCATTCATTCTGTGAGTGTGCTCTGACACAATTTTGAACAAGGAATTTGTGATATTTAAAAAGTGACAGGACCCAATGTCAAAATATATTAAATAGACAAAATAGCCAAATATAATTGTTAAACAAAATTATGAACCTATTTGAAAGTTGCAATATTTAATTTAAAAAAATTATGGAACCATTTAAAAAGTTTGATAGTGCCTACTTGAAACAAAATTATGGACCCATTTGTGATATTTTAAAAGAAAATGATGGACTTATTTGAAAGCTGTGATCAATATATTAAAACAATCATGGGCACTTATCCAGGAGGAGCACACAGTGTGCACACTTGTAGTGGAATGCAAATTGTGGCCTGTCCCCATCTAGGGCAGTTCACAAGTTGACTCAGACTCAGTGTCATATGTGTACTGACATTGACACCAGCGTTGTCCTTGGGAGGGTCACCGTCAGTAAATAGTCGTGACCTATGACCTGTGTAGCAGCTGTTGTCAGCGGGGAGAGACAGAGGTGGTAGTGGCAGTGGTGTAGGGTGTAGGAGCCTAGGCGAAAGTGTTACTAGCAGCGAGGTGTAGTGTGGCATCACTAAGGCCATGTGCTCTGCCAGGTATCTGCGGCACGCGGTCATCTCCGCTCTCACAGGAGGAGCAAGGCGATCCACCCAGGCCCTGTTGTGTGCCGGGCTCCAGCAGGTTGGTGCTATATCTATTTGTCTGCATGTTGTGTGCCTGTTGATGCTATAGAATCCAGGTCAGATATAGGTGAGACAATCAGGCTAGCTAGACTGCAGTGCTTCATTGATGTGGTGTACACGACATGCTTGACTGCACATTGTTGTGTCACATCCTACTGTGGGGAGGGGGGGGGGCACCTGTGTCTAGTTACACAGCAACTCCTGTGTACAGTTTTAAAATGACCTGGCATTGCTCTGGGGGATGGTGTTTCTGGGGTTGTTAAAAGCATGGAAAAGGTTTTTTTTTCAAAGGATGAAATTGTGGTCTCGTTGCCACTTTCAGGGTGTGGATATAGAAATTAGCTGTGAACTATGTGTAGTGGTGCTGATGGAAGGGGTGCAATGAAGACATTCAATGCACGGCACAAAATGAAGTAAATTAAACGCTGATTTATGAATTTCCCACAAAGATGTGGGTGGTTATAGAAGCCCTATTGTACTTTGTATGCACTTCTATAATTCCGGGGAAATTAGGTCTCTAATTTTGAAGAGAGGTATATCTCCAGTGTAAATAAATCCCCCAAAACCTGTACCACAGATCATTGGAGTGACCCCCCCCCCCCGGGTACTATCAACGTGTAATATATATACATGCATACATGTCCAGATAATTACTTAAAGTTGCACATATTCAGGTTTGCAAACCACAAACTGACAAAGCACTCCAGGAATGGTAGAAATATTGTGAACTAAACTGGGTTTTTAATTAAGATATTATTAATTCTGCAGGTTCATTTTACAAAAAAAAACTCACAATGCCTATTCATGCAACATCCTAGCTTATATGAACAAATTAAGTATTTGGTTTGGGGGAAATAACTAAATAAACTATTAAATTATTTCTATCATGTTCAGTGTAAATTCTATAAAACCAGGCAAAAGTAGTCCAGCTCTGTACAATAAACGCAAATTATATACAATGAATTTACAAATAGTTCTCTCACAATTCACCCGACCCGACCTAACGTTCAAAGTCAGTTCTCTCAATCATTATAATACAACAAAGTACGCATTATTTTATTAAACCGACTGCTCATATTACTTAAACTATGAACATAAACAAATTTGAACATCAACGGTTAGATGACCTAAACCAGTTGTGGGGGGATTGTTACGTGGAGTCCACAACATTTCCTCATACATTTAGCTTAGACTATTTTCACACTGAAAAAACTTAAATTTGGCAAAGTAAAAATATCCCTGATCTATAATATATAATGTACTTTTTATTCCACATTTATCAGAGCAAAAACACCTTTTAAGACTGTAAAATGCCTCTTCAAAATCTTTACCACAACATATTTTGTGTGTACACATGTACATGACGCTTTATTGCAAATGTGAATGTTAATAGTTGATTTTCTATACTTTCTAGGTTTCATGGCTAATCTGCAGACATAAGTCTAGCCGTGCACCTGCACTAGCAAACTGCAGACAGTACACAAGTGGCGGTGAACACAAGATGGCACAACTACCGGAGAAACTCCTCATGGGCATAGGCAACCCCCTGTTGGACATCACAATTTCTGCAGACAAAGCTTTCTTGCAGAAGTACGATCTCGAATCGAACAACGCAATTGTGGCCGACAAGGTCAAACATGCAGCTCTCTTCGAGGACATGGTCAAAAACTACAAGCCTGAATATGGAGCTGGTGGCGCCACACAGAACGCAATCCGCATTGCACAGTGGCTGCTGCAGCAACCTAAGGTGACGACATTCCTCGGTTGTGTCGGCAATGATGACAACGCCCGTCTACTGCAGCGTGCAGCAGAGCATGACGGCGTCTATGTCAACTACTGCGTCAGTGACAAAGCACCGACCGGCATCTGTGGCGCGATTATCACCGACGAGGACCGCTCGCTCGTTGCGAATCTCGGCGCCGCAAAGCATTTCTCCTGCAACTGGCTACTGCAACCGGACAACTGGGCGCTGGTCAAGGCTGCCCAGTTCTACTACATCGCCGGGTTTCTCTATCAGACATGTTCGGCGGCAGTGCACAATATCGCCAAGCACGCGAGTGAGAATAACAAGACTCTTGTGATGAACCTATCCGCCCCCGCACTCTGTCCTTACTTCAGTGACCCAGATACCAACATGATGACTTACATTGATGTACTGTTCGGCAATGGTGTCGAAGCAGAGGTCTTCTGTAAACAGCTCGGGATCCCCATTGGCAATCACAAAAGCATGGCGCTAGCTGTCGCCGATCTACCAAAGAAGAACCGAGATCGGAGTCGCATGGTCGTGTTTACGCGAGGACCACGCTCGACCATCGTCGCGAAGGATGGACAAGCAACGGAGTACCCCATTAAGCCGATCGACAAGTCCATTATCAAGGACACAAACGGCTGTGGTGACGCTTTCGTCGGCGGCTTCCTGTCGCAGCTTATGCAGGGGCGCCCGCTTGAGGAATGTGTCCGTTGCGGCAACTACGCCGCACATACAATCCTGCAACATTGGGGGTGTAATTACCCGGAAACCCCTGACTTTAAGTAGACTTGTTGGGTGAGTGACTTTAAGTCAACCAACTTTAAGTCATGACTTCAAGGTGTTGGGCAGTTTAAACACTTCCAACCTCACATTTCATTAAGTCTCCTTGATGTGCCCTACCTTTATGTTACTGTTTTCACATGCTCAATGTACTACCAGCAGATATATGCTGATGCATAATATTGTGTTTGATGCAGGTTATTTGTAGATGTTACACAAAAGTGACACAACCACAAGTATTGTTAGCATACAACATATGATTTGCGTTGTCTGTACAAGTTGTACTCTCCATAAATGGTCTTACTAGGAGAATTGGTTATGGTTTAACAAACCATGCAGTCTGTTAACTAACATAACCACACGTGCCTTATATGAAATAGAAAAATAGTCCTCAGAAAAAGTATTATGTATATTAAAAATATCTTACGACATATAATCACTGTTTCAGGTGGGGTAAACTGCAACAGTATTGTTAAAAAAATAATGTTTTATTGCATCTTTGACTTTGGTAAAAATGTATTGGGTAAACTTAAATTATTTAAGCTGCTAAGTGCTAAACATCACTCTTATGTTATTTTTCTATACCAATATATTCATTCCGTCACAACATATTTTAAATACAACCTTGCAGATATTAGAACACAGTGCATCTTTGGGGCATTTTTAATAGTCTGAATTTCCATAGAGTGGCATGTGTTTTTGAGCAATAATGACTGCATTTAGTAGCAGCACTATACATGTTAACATGCTGTTTGGAGTGCTATTCCAACAGCTAAAGCATAAACAATTTTGGCCAATCATTACAGCACACCTGAAATAACAAATGTACCCGCAAACAAAGTAACGTATTGATTGCACGTTGAAAGTGTCGCTGTCAGTTGCTTCTGTTATGGCCTTCACAAGGTGCTTATATTACCAGTTCTTCCCAAATAGGTGTTTTTTTCCTATTTTGGTAGATTAGCAGTTGCCTTATCTGCCTTTCACCTGGTGCTTCATTGTGGTTTGACTTGTTTTAACGTGTGGCTGTGTTCAAGTGCAGTGTTGTTACATGACGTTGAAGGTTTTTGTTTTTACAGAGTTCTCCGCCTAACGCAGGCGAGCGTTACTGGTTTATGCTGGTCATTTGCATTGCCGCTTTAATTAAGTTATATTGAATAAATGTGTCTGCAGTTCATATGGCTTGCGTTTAATCTGTAGTCTGAATGTGTACTGGTGATGTCTTGTGTAGTGCGGGTGTCCACCAACATAATGCCTCTTGACCCGTGCGCCACATTCTAACACTAAAACAGATGAATCTATTAATAAACTCCTTTTAAACATAATTCAAAATTATGAAAGCATTGAAAGAGTTTGTCATATCAGGAAGAAACTTTCAAGAGCACATCATAACAAAACTACTCCTTATGATAAACTTAGTGGATATAGAATATGTTGTGTTTTCCGTCTTGTTGCTGTGAATGCTGTAAATATGTGTTTTATTTGTTAGTGAAATATGTGCACTTTACTATTTAATACAGGTAGGCATATTTTTATAAGTCATCATCATCATTTTTTTACGGGTCATTAACTAAACTAGAAAAAAATGTCCGTCACCTGATGGGATGCCTTGGTAGATGACAGTCGTGATAGTAACATAAAATAATGTTAGAAAGCACACAGCATCGTTACATAAACACCATAACACGCTCGCAGATACTCGTTGTTTGTTCAACACGATGAAGGTGAAGTTCACATCCATCGATAGGCCTTAGTCATGATAGTGTAGAATTGTCAAATAATATTCGCGTTGCTATGCTATTGGCGTAAGGGTGGACATAAGCATTATTGTGTCAGTGTCTACTTCATGTTGCTATGCTATTGGCGTAAGGGTGGACATAAGCATTATTGTGTCAGTGTCTACTTCATGTTGCTATGCTATTGGCGTAAGGGTGGACATAAGCATTATTGTGTCAGTGTCTACTTCATGTTGCCAAGTCTGGGGGCCATTTTCACAAAGTATTTGCCGTGCACGTGGTTCTTGCGATTGTTAGGTTACATTTTACATATTATGCTCACATTATGCTTTACGTTCTGAATTTACCCCATAAAAGGGTAGAAACTTGACATATATGGGGTATGCTGAAAAGATATAGATGTTACATCCTATTCTAGGTGTCATAGATTAATCCCTGGAAGTTTGTCGCTAGAGGTTCAAGCCGCCTAAGAGGAAAACGTTAACCTACCCGCAAACATACGCAAGCTCGATTATAAGTAGTTATACAAGCATGACCCACTGTCCCAGTGTGTACATGCACTCATGTATGTGATAAGTGAGAACTCACAAAAATATCATATTTCTTGCCGGAACCGGTCCTCAGTTTAGCCAACAAACAGTATCGTATGATAGAACATGATCGTTTTCTGTTCTTGACAATTTCCAATTCTTTGCTTGGGTTGTGCAGACCAGCTGGAAACCGTCTATGAACCAAATTTGGCCCATGGGCCAGGGTTTGCGGAACGCTGTTCTAGACCTTGACATTATTTTAACTGTAGCTTTATCCAGAGACCCATCCACCTGTCATTTGGATGGACTGAGTTTGTTTTGGATGGGGGAAATTTGAGGAGTAAAAAACATGTATATATTATTGACTCATATTAGTTATATATATCCATTATGTTTTAAGAATATGTGTCACTCTTGTGTGTCCATGTATTATTGTATATATATTATGCACATTTGGACAGAACTATATATGTGTATCTGCACATATCTACCAGGATATTTTTGAACTGGTAAAAATTTGATCCTACATAAAGACCTGATTTTAGCCTGTTGAGCTTGTTACGGTATCAAATTTAAGCATTTGTTTGTGACTGCAGTTTGCATTGAGACCCTTCCTAATGCTCACTCTACATATTCTTGTACTGGTAACCTTGTAGAAATCTAATCCACAAAGTTCTCATGGTAGCCAACGATCACCAGTGACCGCCGGACACCAGGTCATCTCAGTGGTCAGTTTCCCCAATAACACTGGTCAGTGTTGTCCTAAGGCACAGTTGTCTAATCCTAAGTAAACACCCTCTCTAATCAGAGCTCTGGTCAGCAATATCTGACCATGTACAACAGCTCATGGGGATTAGCTCCAATTCTCCAGATGATCCATTTATAGATTATCATGGATTAAGACTGCCTTGCAAATTAGTGCAATCGCATAGATGTGTAAGTTTTTGAAAATAGCCATACATATCTTGGCCATATGTACAGAAGTATTTCTGTACTTTGTGGATTCACACAAACACTGGACGTAATACGGTTTGCGGCAAAATCTAGATATTTAATCAAATATGCTGTTTTCACAAGAATCTAAAGATACTCATGCACGGTATCAATATTCTTTTCTTCTCACTCCAACATCGAGGTCGAACTATGTTGGTTCCTACTATGGCATCAGATGCCTCTATCCCTCATTGCCAATTGCAGTTTTCCAGGCCCCAGTCCCTGTCTCATACATTCATTTAGAGTCAATAAATATAAATAGTGCATTGGCTTTTTCCAAGTGCCGATTACCGCAGTTCTCTTTTCCTTGACCCAATTTGAACCCATTTCATATGTTGCAGAGCGCAGCAAATTTCTGCATCAACACTTTCTAGATTAGTATAAGGCAATTATTTTTAGTATTATGAATAAAACCAAACCCTACTCAACTGTTTAAAGGTTTGTGTTTTGTGCAGTGCTACCTGGAATTTAATTAAGAAGTTAACTGAAAATCACTTATGTGACAAAACTAGAAAATAAGTGTGTGCGTATCTCTGTAAAAATCAGTACATAAATGTTGGGAGCCAGGATGGGTGGATGGCCAGTGTAGCTATCAGGGATGAGAAATTTCCGGTTTTTGCCGGAATTCCGGTTTTTATAGTACTCCAAAGATCACTTTTGTGAATCGTGTAAATCCGGGGAGAAAAAAATGAATGTTGGGGGGTAGGGCATATAAAATCCTGGACAGTTCACTGACGATCTATCTGCGGATTGAGTTAACCATCTATACACTGGGTGTCGCCACGTGTTAATGACGCTGCCTGGCGATTAGAGACAGAACCGACCCAACCAAACCCGTGAATCTGCAAAGTAAAACCCTTAGTTCTGTCGGCTGTTCGCTTCAGCGCTTTCGAAGTGCGCGCACAAAAGCAGTGGACCAATAGGAAATGACGATGTATTTTGTGGAGATGTTGATAATTTTCGAATACAATGGCTAATCGACGATTTGTTGTACGGGAAGACAAATGTTGCGTGAAGGACATTGACAAAAGTGTCAAGAATAAGTGGAATTGGGCGTGGCTGGAGACACTATGTTGGATATATTCATCAGTAAATTATCAGCACCAGGAAAAGCTTACTGTTTGTGGTGCGAGGCCGATGTCAACTATGCGGATTGGATCCTACAGGCTACAGTCAGAGGAGAACCGAAGGCATTGAAGTACACACGCTGGCACTACCCGCGCTGGTCACCAATGTTCTATTAGAACCTGAACAGAGGGCGTATCACATGGAAGTTCGCCGATTCTGTGTAGACAACACACTTCCACAAGCACCCACAAGTTCCAGATTGGACTCGTGATGGGCTACCATATTCTCTACTGGCAAGTTCCCAGCCTTGTCAAAGCTGGTGGCTGCAATGATGAGCTGCTTTCATGGTCCTCAAGTGGAAGGGTGTTTTAATCGCATGTCTAGCATCATGAATACTGCCACTGCCAGAAAGAATGTTAGTACATTCAACACTATCCAGACAGTGAAGTACTCACTCATGGCAAGCGACAAGACTGCTATACAGGACTTCCACAAACAGGTCTGGTCGTCTCGTTCACAACACGAGGGGTGCACACAAAATGTACTCCACCCATCTTGCCGAGGAAGGAAAGATGAAGGAGGAGAAGAAAACTGAGCTGAACATGTCAAAGACGAAGGCAGCCACCAAGTACAAAGCTAAGGAAGCAGTTGAGCTGGCAACGAAGAAAGCTAGAATGGCCCATCAAATGTGAGCCACAGCAAAATTTCCGTTTTTTTCTCTGAATGTCACTCTCATCCCTGAGGTATGCAGATACATACAGGACATAATAGCACCAGGTATCAATATAATTGTTTAAAGATGTTTATATTGAAAATTAAAGCAATGACAGTTCTTTAAAACATAAGTATAAAAAGTCTAGATGTATCACACTACATAACATTTTCCCCAAGTCAGCCCATTCTGATGGTGCTTCTATGTCATGTAAGTATATAAACAAGTTGAATAAGTTTGTCTAGTGCTGAGCCAGGCACACTAAAATACCATCAATGCTTGACATCTGCTGTAGAATCCTAGACATTCCTCACAGCTGCTGCTATTAATACCCAGAGCTGTGTAGAAATCAAACTGAGGATATGATTCCAGGTAAACTTCTGCTGTGAGTCACTGACTTAGGTGAAACTGTAAACTGAGTGTTATACAGAGTGGACATCTGTAGTGCCCGAGTGGACGGCTATATTGTTTTACAGACACAGAATATATAGCAAGTATTATGTTAATGTAACGGTTACGTTGCTGTTGTACTTGTCACAATTTGGATATCTAACGAGTGCAGTACTAGAAGGGAACTTCATGCTGTTGTGCACCTAAAAGTAAAATAATTAATATAAAACACCCATTTGCAACTACAATCAACATTTTCATATCAGTGGCTAACTCAGAATGCAGTCTCAAAGTGGAAGATTCTAATAAATTATCAGATATCCTGGAGGCTAATACTGTGTTCCAATCACCTCGTATACACCGTGAATACAACTTGGCGAACCGGAACGTTCATGAGCTCCTCGAGGTTACCACTTGTAAATGTATGCAACTGGGTCAAGTAGGGGTTACGAAGTCGTACTAACTGTTTACATGAGGTGATTGGAATGCAGCATGACATCTTGACCATGGCGCAGTAAGTTGACCAGTATGAATAAACACCGAGCTGTGACGTCAGTTATAATGTCCCAGGTTCCTAGTTTTACTTAACATGTATATATATGAATATGCCGGTTCATTTATTGATTTCTTGTATTTCCTTCGATTCAAAAGCTGAGTTACAGTTTTATATGCATGAACGATTATTATAATGCCACACAGTGCATCATGCGATCGTAACATTTTATAAGTTATATCGACAAAGCAAACTCAGCAATTATTTATGTTCTGCGTTACTGGCTATGGAAGTATGGATATATACATTTCACAGTATACATAAAAAACAACTTATATAATTGAAAGTGACAATAAAAATAATGCATATTCAGTTTGAGAATTGTCATCGCAAATGCTAACAATCGGTTGGCCAAAATATATTGGTTTATTGAGTGCCATAAACTAGACTAATATTCCTAGTTCAATCATCGACTAACTGGGAAGAGTAGAAACTTGTGACATCAGCCTTTCTGTGAAAATGGCACTGTTCATTCTTAAATGTAGCATCTGCAACAAGATTAGTCTTGTAATTGCAGTATGACATTCTTAATTGCAGTTGTAAATGGATAGTTTTTATTAACAATTTGAGATATGTAGACCCAAAGAATGGCCTTTTGTTTCCCTTTAAGATTACAGTTCATCATTCAGAGAAAAGAACTGCAACGCTGTGTTTTTACTGCAAATAAGCAAACCATATTAAATTATATTTGTTGTTGCAGGAAGCGTTGTGATTTGCAGTGGTACGCAGTAAAATTTTATAAATTTAGAAAATTGCAAGTTACAGGTGGCTGTATAAATTCAAAAAATATGTTAAGCATTACATGGAGGGATTGGTAGTCACTATGTATTGTGGGGAAATAAATTGCTACAGTGGTGCCACCTAGCGAGTGAAACATGTTTCAAAACGCAAACTGCAGCTAATAGCAATTTTGGTTTGTAAAACTCGCAATTCCCACACCACGTATGTGGGGTTTCGACCAAAGCTAAATGCAAAACTTGTGTTGAATTTTGCAAATTTGTGACATGACCCCTTAGTTTGTTGTCATGTGACTAACCCTGACCCCTCTCCTTGTCCACAGGTGGAGGTGTTGGTCGGGAAAGACAAAGGGAAGTTTGGAGTCATCAGCAGCATCATCAAGGAACGAAACTGGGTCTACGTGGAAGGACTCAATTGTGTGAGTAGATCTCTACTTGTGTGGGATGCAGTGTCATAGCGGATAGAGCATCACACTCTCTTTCCATATTCACCTCCACTCTTTCCATGTTCACCTCTACTCTTTCCACGTTTACCTCCACTCTTTCCATGTTCACCTCCACTCTTTCCGTGTTCACCTCTACTCTTTCCACGTTTACCTCCACTCTTTCCACGTTCACCTCCACTCTTTCCGTGTTCACCTCCACTCTTTCCGCGTTCACCTCCACTCTTTCCGCATTCACCTCCACTCTTTCCGCATTCACCTCCACTCTTTCCGCATTCACCTCCACTCTTTCCGTGTTCACCTCCACTCTTTCCGTGTTCACCTCCACTCTTTCCGTGTTCACCTCCACTCTTTCCGTGTTCACCTCCACTCTTTCCGTGTTCACCTCCACTCTTTCCGTGTTCACCTCCACTCTTTCCGTGTTCACCTCCTATTGTTGCCATGTTAAACCTTGGACACATTTGTTCACTCCATGGATTTGAAAGAATTATAATATCTTTGTCCAGTAAAGAATGGCATTGGTTATAAATTACCTATTAAACATTTAAAGTCTTTGCATTCTCCGAGAGGATGATAAATAAATGGAACAAATGATCTGCTCATTGTGTAAATACTAGCAACATGTACCCTGGGTATATATATTTAAAGGAAAGTAGCATGTTTGTTTTTATGGTAAAATCATGTTATTTTGTATAAACTATATCATGTATTCATTTTATCACCCAAATGTTTTAACTATATCAAGTATTCATTGTACCACCCAAATGTTTTAACTATATCATGTATTCATTTTACCACCCAAATTGTTTAACTATATAATGTATTCTACCACCCAAATGTTTTAACTATATCATGTATTCTACCACCCAAATGTTTTCACGAATCAGAAACTACATTTGAATTAAACAATTCCATGTTTACAAAAATCACCGAGCTACCACTTAAGTCCACAAATGATGAGGTCAGATAAGTCCATGTCTGTGACGTGACAGAGGCATGATGATACATCCCTTTATACTCAGTCATCATCTCATTAATAATTGCACCCGGAGGCCACACCTTCGAAAGTGACGCGCTGGCGTGTAGACGTACTGCTTCCTTCTCAAACAACAACAATTTCTACAATAAACAATGCTTACAGTTGGGCAGTCAGTGTTAGAATAGATATAGTTTATGCTGAATAAGATGGTTTTGTTATACAAATTAATGGCCTATCTCCCTTTAAAGGGACCCAGTCTGTTCATCTACCCGAAATTAGTGGGCATAGTAATTTATAACAGGACATCTACTGTGTTGAACGTGGGAAGTTGAACATCAAGGGGTGTAGCAGTTAACTCAGCCCGACTTGGCCATATTGCCAATAAAGCTTGTTTTGAAACTGGATGTTTTGTTTACTATTTGAACATGCAACAGTGGTCGTGCCTTCAAATTGCGATGGTTGGTACGGGCTTACTAGACACAGTTTAGCGGGCACCATCAACATAGTCACTATAGTCTTAAGAACATTATATTCATTAATAAATGAAAAACTTGAAACAGACTGCGTCCTTTTACAAATAAAAGTGAACTTTGTGATTTGTGAAATCATAAGTTGACTTGTGTACCGACTACAGGAGTACCGTGTGGATGAACAGAACGCCGCACAAAAACCAGTGTGTCAGAAGACAGAGAAGCCGCTACTCGTGACATCACAAGTGAAACTTCTCGACCCATCAGACAAGTAGGTGGTGCCACACGGTGGAGTCTGCATGCAACAACGGCATGTCCGTTCTGTTCATGGTTCGACTCCACAAATGGCTTATGTCAGTCCAACATGCACACATTGTTTTGCAGCAAGTTACCTGTGAGTTTACTAGAAAAACTTTCATTTGGAAATCAGGGTTTAGAGTGAAGTATATTTCATCAAGTACATTTTATGTCAAGTACAAATATAAGTACTTCAAAACATAAACTTACCAAGTACATGTACATTACGTCAAGCAGTGTGCTTACTGGAAGAACCTTCCTTTGGAAATCAGGGTTGGATGTCAAGTATATTTCATAAAGTACAATTTTAGGTCAAGTACAAATACAGGTACTTTGAAATATAAACTTACCAAATAGAAATACAGGTACTTTGAAATATAAACTTACCAAATAGAAATACAGGTACTTTGAAATATAAACTTACCAAGTACAAATACATTAGGTCATGTATAAGTACATCTCAGTAATAATGATCAACAAAGAGACTATGCAGGTGCCAACTGTTAACTTTGATAAAATACTAACTACTGATTGTAGATTTTATCAGGGCGTGTTGTGCATAACACAGGCAAAACAATAGAGAAATATGATTTTGTGTTTTAAATACTCAAGATATGTACCTGATATTTTTTCAAGTACAATTGACTAAATACATGTACTTGTCATTTCAGAAACAATACAAGTACCTGTGTTGTGGTACAGAACAAAATGAACACTTGCTGATTGTATACATGTATACATACGGACCAGCACATCTGTGTCTCTGACCAGCCCACCCTTTTAGTCAGGCCATTTTATGTTGGTCACTTGAGTGGTCGCTTTAGAGGGGTTCTGCTGAACAAACACTGGTTCCGTTTGCCTTGTAGGAAGGCGACAGACATTGAGTGGAGGTATACGGAGAAGGGGGAGAGGGTTCGGGTGTCAGTGAGGACGGGAAGGATCATCCCATTGCCAGACGAAGTGGGAGAACTCGATGACTTTGTGCTGCCCAAAACTTATATTGGTATGTATCCTAATGCCGAGTTCATCTTTTGCTGCTACAGAATTAAAGGGAGGATTTCCGTTCGTTTTTACTGTAAAATTGTGTTACACAATGTAAACTGTATGTGTAATAAAATACTAACCGCACAAATGTGTCTTAATAAAAAATGTTGAAATATAAGTGTTTTGGGCAGTTACGAATATTGCAGACAAAATTTGACATTTTTCAAAAATTTTCTTAGTGAATATTAAAAAAAATAGATAAGCAAGCGAAAAATGAACAACTCGGGACATGTCCAAAATCACTCAGTTCAGTGGTCGCTAGCAAACTTACGGTTCATCCGATCCGAAAAATCTTGGTACTGTTTGAAAGATTACACCTTCTGTTATTCTGGCACATAAGTGGTTTCCCGATAATAATTCCTACAAGAACCTTCACACATATCTGCAATCATGTTGTTTCCAGTCTTTTACACACCAACGAACCAACTTGTTTCGTCGACAAAGTTCACCCATCTATCGATAGGAGCGCAAATTCTAATTTGCATAGGTTTCAGACATGCGTATACTGGACCACTCGGTTTCTGCCTTACGCAAGCATAATATGCAGTTTTCACCAACATTTTGTTAAATCGTTCAGCAACGTATCAATATTATTAATCAGAACCACTTATTGCATTAATGGAATGCAAACGAAACGTCAAATAAGTTGTTTTAGTTAAATACTTACAATATTCGTAAGACGATAATCACTTCACGCGCCAAACGGAAGCACTCGGTTTCTGCCTCATTGTGTTCAAAATCATCACTGTGCGACAAATCGCTATGCATTCACTGTATAAACTCCACGGGCTGTTCGTTAACATTCCTGTGATGATTAAGGTGAATAGTTGCTTACAATTTTGTCCGCTAAATTTTAATATTACGGTTGTTTACATCACCGTCACCGACATGGTGCACTGTAGTCACGTGGTCTGCGTTCGCTATCAAAATATATGTCATAAACCTGTTTGCCTTGTTTTTATTTGAGACAAATAATTTTGTTGCAAGTTTGTAGACATCCTTTGCTCATTGTGTCCGATATATGTGACTAAAGATGTATTTAATACGAGATCCAGCTATATAATTGTAATGAGGCAGAAACTCAGATAGGGCAGAAACCGAGTAGGTGATTATACTTCATAAGGTCTTGTTTTCATGCTATTTAGACTCCACCCACTTTGCAGACGACATAAACACAAGTAAACAAACTGTCTGTCAGCGTCCGGTGATCGCTAATGTAATGCCAACATTCGGTGAAACTTAATCTATTTTTTTTGACATGCAAAAATGGGTGGAGCTTAACATGTAAACGTCAACTGCTGAAATCGGCCATGTGCGATGCCATAGCAACGCAGTGGTGATTGACAGGAAATGTGCAGTTTCGCTGACAGATGGCGAAGAATACCCGACGCTAACATCGTTCGCCGAGTTCAAGCGGATGAAAACAACCACATTTCAGATAAACACAATGGTGAAAATATACTTTAACATGATCAACCGTGCTATTTACTACGTAGATGAAAAGGTAATCTTTCAAACGGTACCAAGATTTTTGGGATTGGATGAACCGTAAGTTTGCTAGCGACCGCTGAATTTAGTGATTTTTGACATGTCCCGAGTTGTTCATTTTTCGCTCGCTTATCTATTTTTGATATTATGTATAACATGTCATTTGAGCATAGGTTTTCTTATGAACAAATTTCCTGTATGAAAGACATTAAAACAGTGTGTGCGCGTGCGTGCGTGCGTGCGTGCGTGCGTGCGTAGTTGTTATCAGACTGTATGTAACTTGTATAATAGTTCATTTGCTGTCTGCAATGTTTGAAAGCATTTACTAAATTATTTAACATTGTCACTTTCAGAGACGGCAAAGGACACAACAAACAACGACGTGACAGAGGTGACCTTTGAACCCAAACTAACAACCTTTGACGAGGAAATTATGGAAGCAATGGGAATCAAAGAAGACAGAAAACGAGCAAAAACATACTTCTACTGAACAAGACATTTTAGTAGCGGTATATTTATGGATGCAGTTTTTTTCCAGATCAAAAGCAGTTGTCAAGGAGACTGCCATTAGCTCTGAATTGTAGTTAGAACAATAAATAGGTTATATATACTACTGGTCTGGAGTTGTGTTGGTTTGCAAGAATTTATGAAGAACAAAATTATGTCAAATAATAAATATCTTGTTCTATTCAACGTGAATTAATATTTCATCAATTAAATTTGTTGGTGTGTGACATCAATACAAGACCTCCATATTTGTCTATCTTGTATTACAGTGTATTATTTCTGTCTATTCTTGTGCATCGTCTGCTGTGGGATATTTGGCCTGTTATGCGTGTAGTGGGTATGGAGGTGTGTGGTGGTTGAACAGTGGTGTGTGAAGTGTTCTGGAGTTGATGTGTCTGCCTGTAGTGGCGAGAGAGAACCTGGGTTTCAATCTTGTGCTGCCGTTGAACCTTGGGCAAGTTCGTTCACTCTACATTGCTCTGTTTCACTTGGCTGAATCGATGAGTACCTGGCTAAAGACAGTGGTGGATATTTGTGTACGAATAGTCTTCGCACATTAATTGCAGCATAGTTGAATGCTTCCCAGAGAAGTCGAGATGGTGTTCGAATGAACAGGGCTGTTCAAAGCGCTTTGAGCGGTCATGAGGACTGGATACTGCGCTATATAAGAATTTACGTTTACAGTGCTATATACAGGTGTGTTGATGTGGTGGAGTGGTCATAGCAATAGCATGCAAGTCGGGGGTGGTCACTGGTGACTAAACACTACCCTTGGCAAATAGTGAGATACCCCACGCAACGGTAGTTCTCTGAATTAGCTGTACCGCTGTACTTTGTCCTATAAGTATGTCTGCTGGTTTTGCAGTGGGAACTATAAAAATTTCTTGATGCACAACGCTCTCTCAATATACCCATTCAGTCATTCTCACGAGCGGTCCTGTCTATTCAGATAACTACTTCTACTTTTCAAACTTTATACGGTTCGCTGAAGCAAAAATGAGTCACACTTGCCTGCCGATGGTGTTACTAGCCGAGCTTGACTTCAGTGTTTCACAAGGTGATCTGCCAGGGGGTACCGAGACTGATGTAATCTGCTGCGCCCCTGGCGTGCAAGGATGGAGGCAGTTGTTAAATGCCTCTGCTGTCTAAGGCTGTCTCTCAATGTCAACATATGTACGGGTGATGCAGCGTGACATCATGTTTTATTTAGGGAACAAGAAACACCAAGCAAAACACGTGATGACAATTACTAAAATATCACCTATTTTAGCATCAAAATAAACCCATGAAATACATGTTTATGCTACATTAAGTTCCGCTACTAAAATGCACACAACCAATATCTTTTCACTTGAAAGTCATATATTTTCGATTACATAAATTTGTGTTAGTCTTGAGGAATGCCAGATTACCAGCTGTGTATTAAATTACTAGCACCCCAGTGGACACACATGCTAGCAACATTTGTAAACAAGAAAGCTTCGTCAAATCAATTTAATGTGCATAAAAATCAGTGTTAACAATATCATAACAATCTTCTGTCTGTGTTATGCAAACACCAATGTCTCAACAACCAGTGCTAAATCAACGTAATGATGTCGCTCCGCTGTCGAACTTCAAAACTGTCTTGTGCGCAATTTGGCAACATGCCATGGAAAGTAACAGCGTACTCATACACGGCGGCGTGTCTTGCCGCAATCACCTTGGCGGTGCTGCCATCTAGGAGTTGGCACCAACAATAGAAATGATCTGTTTCCAACTTCAGTAGTACGCTCGTCGTGGATTGTTCTGAAACACAGTGACCCTGCATCAATACAAGTTGTCCGCAACATAAACAGTCTCTATATTATCTTGTAAAATTAGCAAGTTATAAAACAGACCATAGGTCTGCAGTTGGGTAATATTAATGTCTATGTCGTATCTTAAAAACTACCCATCTCATTCTGACCAAATTTATAGTGTACAATCTTCTTTGTTGATCACTCTAGACAGGAACGCCTGTCACCCTGAGAAATGATGCCATCCTCCCCAGTGCTTCAAGATTTGCCATACAATAAGTAGAGAGACGTTCTTTTCACATCAATATTGTAAATTTAGTCAGGATCTCACATAAAGCTAACATTACCCATTTGCAGACCAGTGTCTTCCTTTTATAAAAAAACAATTATGTATTTTTATAAGTGAAAGGTCACGATATGTTTTGTATGGATATTTTAACAAACCAAGATAAATAAATACTAATACATTGTGCTGTAATCAAGGCTCTTCAGCCACAATGTTTCACAAGTGATCAATGTAAATTAACATATTACACAATGTCAATGTGCTTACAGAAAAATGATTGTAAAGGTCCTGTGATAAAATGTGCTGTGTTCCATAATAACAAATGATGTATGCACTTTCAGATGATGCTATTGAAAATATGTTGATGAATCGCATAAGAGCGTACAAGATAAAAAGAACCTCTAAATTTGCCGTCTTACGGAAACTGCCGAGTGACAGCGGCTTGAGATTGAGACGTCACTTGTGGAAAACAGCCGCCAGCCTGGACCGCCCTGACTGATTGACAGCTGTCCCGTGCGTGACCAGCCTCATGTAAACAACTCATAAAATGGCGGCCGGTGGATTGAGAGCGGGGTCTCTTCTGTTACCGAGACCGGTGCATACGATGATCAAATATATTTTCGTGACAGTGATGATGACATTTGAGAGATTAATAGTTTCTGCTGATGTTAGATGTCTGGTGTCGGTGTGGTGCTACGTGTACAGGCCGAGTTTGTTGTGGTGAATGGGCCAGTGGTGTTGTTGTGGTACTCCTTTGCATCTTGACGCTTCTTTTGAGTCATTTTAAGGACTGTTGATTTATTGACATGTAACTGTATTTTTACACCCAACTTCCACCTCATAAGATATATCCATTGGCAGATCTGAACCACAAGTGGTGTTATTTGCCGTAGACGTAGCATGGATCCTGTCCTTTACACACAAAATGTTCCATTTTTGCCGACAAATTTGGTCTTTGGGGAAGATGTTCACCGAAATTCCAGTCAAACCCTGAATTGCCACCGTTTCCCACAACACATCTTCATCAATTATTCATGTTAATGATAAAAACAGCCGAATATAATAGATCGCGTGACCATGTAACTGGTTCCATGAGTGATGCCACTTATCTGCGCCTTCGGACGTTTCCAGAAAATAGATATTTCCAGGTTCGCACTGTGACCGGGCACTGTTCAAGACCAATTTTGTTAATGTTTTTGCAAACATGTGGCTTTGGATTTGTGATAACATTGAATAACACACATGTACAAGTATATTTACATAGTTCTCTGGAAAAAACATTTGGACAAGATATGGCCTTTAATGTTCAAAGGTGACAAACAGTTAGTTTAGTTCCTTTGCCTTTTGCTTGAAGCAGCTATTAAGGTATTGAGCCATGCTTCATATGAAATCACTCACCAGTGGATTGGGTCGAAAGCGATAAGCAAGCATCATTCTCTTGCGATATGCGTCAAATTCGTCATCATCCTTCATTAGATTCGCTGGGCGCTCTTGTCCAATACCAGCGCCATCTAGTGATAGGATACCTCTGGTGAAGAAATAAAACAAATTTAGGAACATTAGGGGCCGACGCGTAAGTCCACAGTCCCAAATTACATTAAACACACATCTGGTTGACACCACGTATTGTGGAGAAAATATATTGCTACAGTGGTGCCACCTATACATTACCATCAATGTGTCAGGTGTATTTATAAGTACCTGACCACAGACAATGGTGGTTTGTTGTATGAAGTCTTCATGCAGTAATTACAGCATGGTTGAATTCTTCCCAGAGAAGATCCATTTCACTAACTTCTTACGAGCTCATCAACCCGATTTTGCTCCTTAACAGTGATCTTGTATAACAAAAACAGTCAACACCAGGGCGCGCCACTGGGACACTTGCCAGTCTCGCAGAAATAGTAAACTTGGTGATACGGTGGCGGCTTTTTACATATTGAAAACTCTGTGCGAGCTTATTATTTTAGTGAAGTATATCAATGATGTGAACAAATGTTCCTATGAATTTGTCTCGGTATTTTGTATTTAGAAATAGAGGTGTAATTACGGTTCTGCAGGATAGCTCAAGGGGTAACAGTGCCAAAGAATAGGTTAAATACTGCTGTCTTAGTGCAATGATTGCCAGGACCCATGGGGAGGTGGGATGCCATGGAGAGTGCCTACTTGTTGACGGGTTGTTTGATGCCCTGACCCTCCGAGCCGAGACCCTCTCCCTCCTTCCAACCCATCTTCTCCAGCATCTTGAAGCCCACGTTCTCACATGTCAACTTGAACTGTTTGTAGTCTGAGAGATCAGGCTCCCGGCCTTCCTTCAAAGCCTGCAATCATACAATACACACGTCTATAGGCACGAATGACTTTAATTACTTATTAATTAACGTTTACTAACACTTAGTGATTTTTGATAATATGCAATCCATTCCACCATGTCAAAACTTAGTCTAGTTTATCGACAATACTCAGTCTGTTATCAATTTGTTTTTAATCTATGAAAATTTAAACTTTAAGACCTTTTCAAGGATTTAAAAATTGAAAATCACATTGACTTGGTTTAGATCCTGATAGAGCTGACTTTTGTCAGCGACCCGCACCCACCGTAAACGTTTCCATGAACCTCTCAAGTTCATCTGGAGGGAGGAAGTCCCCAATATGGTGTTTTCCTCGTCCCATGTCCGTCAGCTTCTGGGCCCAGTCTGAAACACATCGCAGCTCTTTAGGTGTTCCAAATAACAGGGACACTTCAGTGTTCAGATGGAAGCAGACCATCTACTAAGGACATCAGGGGACCATTTCACTAACATTCTTATCAACGATTTTGTTCTTCAAAGTCGATTTCGTTCCCTAACAGTGATCTTGTATAACGAAAACTGTCAATACCATGAAACGCCACACCGCATGTTGGTAGGGCGGGTGGTGGCTTTAACCAAAACAAAACACTATGTTTTTTGGACTGGCCAAGCCTATGAGATGGCACCTTACATCTGTAAAAATCACAGGTTAATAAACTCAAAGAACAATCAACTTAACATATGGCCTACCTCTGGTTGCCTCCATCTCCATCACCCGTCTCTTGTGTTCCCAAGTTCCTCCCTCGATGTCTTCGTCCGAGTCGTACTCGTACTTCGGCTTCACGTTGAGTCCAGCTGCCAGAGCCTTCGCCTGCGCTTCCATCGCCTTCTTCTTCGCTTGGATGTACTCGAACATCGCGTTCATCTGCCACAAGAAACAACAACTGAATGTACTCAACCATCATGTTCATCTGCCACAAGAAACAACAACTGAATGTACTCAACCATCGTATTCATCTGCCACAAGAAACAACAACTGAATGTACTTAACCATCATGTTCATCTGCCACAAGAAACAACAACTGAATGTACTCAACCATCATATTCATTTGCCACAAGAAACAACAACTGAATGTACTCAACCATCATGTTCATCTGCTACAAGAAACAACAACTGAATGTACTCAACCATCACATTCATCTGTCACAAGAAACAACAACTGAATGTACTCAACCATCGTATTCATCTACCACAAGAAACAACAACTGAATGTACTCGAACATCGCATTCATCTGTGACAAGAAACAACAACTGGATGTACTCGAACATCGCATTCATCTGTGACAAGAAATAACAACTGGATGTACTCGAACATCGTGTTAATCTGTGACAAGAAATAACAACTGGATGTACTCGAACATCGCGTTCATCTGTGACAAGAAACAACAACTGGATGTACTCGAACATTGTGTTCATCTGTGACAAGAAATAACAACTGGATGTACTCGAACATCGTGTTCATCTGTGACAAGAAATAACAACTGGATGTACTCGAACATCGCGTTCATCTGTCATAAGAACCAATTGGCTGTACTTAAACATCGCGTTCATCTGTAACAAGAAAAAACAACTGAATGTACTCAACCATCGTATATTCCTGCCACAAGAAACAACAACTGAATGTACTCAACCATCGCCTTCATCTGTCACAAGAAACAACAACTGGTTGTACTCGAACATCGCATTCATCTGTCACAAGAAACAACAACTGAATGTACTCAACCATCGTATTCATCTGCCACAAGAAACAATAACTGAATGTACTCAACCATCGTATTCATCTGCCACAATAAACAACTGAATTTATTCAACCATCGTATTCATCTGCCACAAGAAACAACAACTGAATGTACTCAACCATCGTATTCATCTGCCACAAGAAACAACAACTGAATGTACTCAACCATCGTATTCATCTGCCACAAGAAACAATAACTGAATGTACTCAACCATCGTATCCATCTGCCACAAGAAACAACAACTGAATGTACTCAACCATCGTATTCATCTGCCACAAGAAACAGGAACTCTCTGCCTCTGGAATTACGTGCGATTGAGAACACTAGACAGTTTGGAAAATTATTGAAGACATTTCTGTTCTCAAACTAATATGGCCAGACATAATTTAACCTTTGCTTTATTCATGCATATAGTTTTAATACATTTTTAGTCTTATTTATCTCAGGGTCACATTTTAGTATCTAATCAAATTATTTAATGTAAATTAGGCTTTTATTTTATTTATTTTGTATTTATTTATATATATATTTTTATTATATATATATTTTTTCCAGTAGGTTCAGCTGTTCAGCACTTTTGCTAATCGTTTATTTTATCATTGCATTTACCCGTAATTTTACTATACTTAGGCTTATATATATATGCATACACTATATACTAGGATATTGTTTGCTAATTTAATTTATTTTCTTATTTGTTCTCTTAAAAGTGTTTTTATGCTTCTTATATGATTGGCAATTTGTAAACACCCGTGAACGGGGGTCATTAGTCCCGGATTTGATGGTGTATAAATA
This sequence comes from Escarpia spicata, assembly GCA_963995525.1. Classification (NCBI taxonomy): domain Eukaryota; kingdom Metazoa; phylum Annelida; class Polychaeta; order Sabellida; family Siboglinidae; genus Escarpia; species Escarpia spicata. The sequence continues at coordinate 7,604,114 of OZ023216.1, forward strand.
AAGTTTATTATTATTATTATTACCACAAGAAACAACTGAATGTACTCAACCATCGTGTTCATCTGCCACAAGAAACAACAACTGAATGTACTCAACCATCGTATCCATCTGCCACAAGAAACAACTGAATGTACTCAACCATCGTATTCATCTGCCACAAGAAACAACAACTGAATGTACTCAACCATCGTATTCATCTGCCACAAGAAACAACAACTGAATGTACTCAACCATCGTATTCATCTGCCACAAGAAACAACAACTGAATGTACTCAACCATCGTATTCATTTGCCACAAGAAACAACAACTGAATGTACTCAACCATCACATTCATTTGTCACAAGAAACAACAACTGAATGTACTCAACCATCGTGTTCATCTACCACAAGAAACAACAACTGAATGTACTCAACCATCGTGTTCATCTGCCACAAGAAACAACAACTGAATGTACTCAACCATCGTGTTCATCTGTCACAAGAAACAACAACTCTGATCACACAACTACAACAAGACACATAACAATCGATCACAAATTAAAATGGTCAGTTTCCAGCAAAAACTACCTTGTTTTTCCATGCATGCACAAGATGATGTCAAAATAGGTTTGACAATTTTATGCAAACACAATATTTGGCCAAAAAGTGTTAATATATGGAGGGCTGTATATATGTACATGATTGTATAAGCCAAGTAGCATGCCAGAAGTAGACTTTCAAGAAATACAAAATAATGGTTTGGAGATATTACTTCAGACAATCAAAACTATCTACAAGTGTATAAAAATATGTAAATACAAAATCTCATGACACAAATCGCTAAAAATAATTGCAAATGCCTAGCAAAACAAGAGTCTTTTGCTGTCTTTGATGTACGAGGGTCCATCGTCATATATAGCCTTGTACAGTGTGAGCAGTTTAAATTGCATGTGGTTCTTTATGAGCTGCCAATGCAGTGTGCATAGACAGGGATATATATGACAGGTGAAACAATGTCGGCACCAATGTTCTGTCAAAACCACCATTAAATTTAACTTTCTTTGCCCGGATCCACAATTATTAATACTAAAAGGCTTGGTAAAACTTCCAACACCAGAGTCTCGCGACTGTGTTTGAAATACTGTAATGTGTTGGATTGTAGTTATTTTCCACCAACACAGTCCCAAACACTACATGATACGATCCCTTACCTTTTGTTGCTCCTGTATCTGCCTCTTGTGCTCATCTGACAGTTCTGATCCTCCAGTCATCTGACGTGCAAAAGCTGGATTTTGCATCTGAGACAGCGGCGTGATGTTGATTGTCTTACCTGTGCCAGGGATGTCTGTAGGAATGACAGAGCGGTTAATACTTTAAAATAATACTTTAATACTTAAAACCTCCACAACATACAGATACTTCCTCTTCAGCAGTACAGCAACTTTATGTGTCTAATCTACTGTCTTTACACGAGTTGTGATGGCGCAGTGATTAGAGCGTCGGCCTCTCAATCGAGAGACTCCGTATTCAAACTCTTCCTGTCATTTCGAACATTGGGCAAGTCCGTTCATTCCATGTTGATCCAGTTCACTCAGGTGTATGAATGAGTACTTGGCTTTAGACAGTGGTGGATATTTGCGGTTATTTAATCTTTCAAACACCCAAGACAGCTCAGACCATCTCACTGCAGATATTCTACCTTTATAATATGACATTATGGTGTCAGTAAATACTAAGCTACAATGTGATTATAATGTTTACAAGCAGCATGATTCTACACAGTGAAAATATCTGCCGATGAACCCGACATAATGTCGGTTTCACTTTCACTTCGACGATGCATAATTCTTAGTGTTCCATTCGTGCTAGTCTCGCCAAAGGACACAGTAGGGCAAATAATCTTGTTTGTAAACAACATGTTGTTTAAGACTGAACACCCAAACTGACAGAGCATTACTTTTTTAACCACATTATTTGTAATAATGTGATTTAACTTTGTTCGCCATTTGTGGCAATACCGTGCTGCCTACCTGTGTCTGCCGTCAATGTGAAGGTTGTACTCACCTATGCCGAACCCCTGACCTGCACCCCCGCTCAGTACGGGGTTCACCACTACCCCCGGCTGTCCAAGCTGAGGGTTGACCACTATGGTCGGTGGAGGCACGTTCGCCATTTGTGGCAATACCATGCTGCCCTCTGCCGAGCCCGAAGCTTCCTGCGGCCCCCATCGACTGCGGCGCTTCTTTCGTCGTTTCTCACTCCGACTCAATTCGCTCTCACCTGTACACATGCGTTGTGATTGGACGAGGTGTCTACTACAAAGTCCGATCACTTTTAGTCTAAAATCATGTTGTGTGTGATGGATCGCCATGGTTACGACCACAAGGTAAAATGGCTGATCTAAGAAATAAAAATAATTCGGGTGGGCAAAACAGAATTTTTTTTTCTTTAGAAACAACAAACAATTTAAATAATACAATATCAAATTAAAATCTTGAAGAAGTATTTTTGATGTGTGCCTTTGAAATGAATGACATGTGATTTGAAATGTAAATACCTGTTGATCATTGCGCTTGCAAAAATGTCCAAACCCTTGTATATAAAGTTACTTTTACAACATACATAGTTCTCTAAGTGTGCCAAAAAATTTCACCAAGGTATAAAATTTATGAATGCCTAGTTGCGAAAGTAAAATTCTACTCTAATATTACTCCATTTTCAAAAAATTTGAATTCTTCATGTGGGTCAGTTCAACCATCCATAACTCTGCAACAAATTTATTTACACGGACGACACTGATATCGGATGACACTGAAATGTTGATCACAACTCCTTACCAGCAAAATGTACCTTAACTGTAACCGTTGGTCTTAAATTTGATTTTTTTGCCATTTTAGGATTACATCATTTTCCAATAGGTTAACATGTTCTGCATTCCCAGTACATTGCATATTTCAAGATTCTGATTAGAAATACCTATGATCAGATGATGTATACCTGCCTGTACCGCTTAACGTATGATGTTCTTATTTTGTTTTCGCCGTTTTCATAAAACAATATTTTTGACCATTTGTGACAACGGCAACAATTATTTTGGAAAAACTACACAAGTTAGAGAATTGAAATTTTCGCCAGTTATTCTGTGGAATGTTCCATGTAAAATTAGCTATTTTGGATGTCATAGCTTTATTTTAAGGGTTTGTAAACATGGGTCAACCTATTAAGGATTTTTTTAAATCTTCACACGAATGGCGCAATTCATTATGGTCATAAAACAGTCACAGCCCAAAACCACCTTATCGCGCAAAGTAACATTCCAACGCACAACTTATTGCAATAGTGTGATGGTATTTGCTATAATTTACTTTGAATAATTTTCCCTTGGGGACATACATCCTTATTAGCCAATTTCTCACATGTTCAATTTCCTTCATCCAACTAATATAATTTTCCAATTTTATGAATGATGAGTTTTCACTAAGATATGGCCCGCAGTTACTTTAGGACCAGCGGCTACCCGTACGGTCTGAACTGCCATGGTCCATGGCACACAATAAAACTAGATCAACACTGTGTAATGGTCTCGTAAGTTGAAAAGTCCAAAAACATAGTGTTTCCTATTGGTTCAAACCATCGCCAGCCCCTTTGAGTGCGTGGAACAGACCAAGAGAGCCCCAACTTGGAAAAAACCCTTTGACAGGGTGGAACAGACCAAGAGATTTGGCCTCTGTGCATGGGAAAGAAGATCTCACCTTGTTCATCTTCCCCGTCAGCCTCTGCTGCAGTATCCTCCATCTCTTGCTGTCTCTGACTGGCGGCACGCCCCTCCAGGAGCTCCTTCAAGCGCTGCTGGTAGAACTTGTGGAAGGCACTCGACTCGTCATACAGAAACCTGCACACCGTCACACTCCAGTACTCACTACAGTCAGCATTACCGTTACGCAGGCCCTTAGCCAGAAACCACTTTTTGCCCGTCTTTAATAAACCAAAAGTGTGCCTTTTAGCATGCGAACAGTTTGCATGGAGGCCATTCACGTCTACCAGAGCCATTATTGGCCAGTTTAGTTTTTTTCAGTTACAAACTGGTGTAATTTGAGCCATTTATTTAATTAATACTGATCCATTCGATTTGTTTCACTACCAGTTGTGCCAATGATAGTCATTAAAGTGGGCCCCTAGACTTTGAACTGCTAGTTAACCTAGTGGCCAGCTGGGCCCCTCTAAATTCCACTAGTCTTGTCAGTTGTAATTACCCATCTTGACCAGTTATTTGACGGGTCTCTGGCTAAGCACCTGCCATTATAATTGTACTTCAGTACTTCAATTCTCAGCTGTCCACAAACATAAGATACATAAAAATAATTCACAGATATTCGGTGTGAATATTTACGAATATGAATGAGTCCTGACATTGTCTCATGTGTCCTATGCTACTAATAGGGCTTTGTAATGTTGGTACTCGCTCGTTAGAGATATAATAAAATTATTGGTGATTGGTTACATAAGAACAAAAACAAATATTTTTACAGAGAAGGCTTAAAGTACACCAAAATAATTAATTTGGTAGTTTTTTTAGGGTATCCAAAATGATACGGTGTCTGAGTACATACCATCATTACAATAACACTAATGTCAACAAACTACACAGTGCAATGTCCGAATGGTCCACACGTTTGGCATCCATTTTTTTATGTCTTCACGGACATTTTGGTACAACGTGATAGGCGAATTACAACTTTGTGTGAAATAATAAGACGTTTTCAGCTCACCGGAAGGCGGGGTTGTCATGGTTCTCTCGCCTCACAGTGTCCTCCACTTCCTGTCCGCCTTCAGCGACGCTCTTAGCCAGTCTCTCGATGGTGCCACGCACCTCAGAACCCTCTGGTGGAAAGACTAGAACGCAGCCTATCAGAACCCTTAGTTCTTTAGGGGTGGGGCTCACGGCCAGCGGGGCGGATGCGTTGATGCTGGCCCGACTAACAAACAGAGACGACTGGCTATGCTCTTACACTGTACCAAAGTAATAACTCGGCCAGCAGCTAGTGGAACGTGTTGTCTGCACTCCGGAGCAACGGTGGGCTGCCATACAGGTGAAGGAGGAACTGGTCACTCTGACCTGTGACATGACTTGAGTGGTTGACGACACGGACACACGGCTTCACTTTGTCTTAAGTTATAATAACAATAAAATTAAATTTTGACGCCACGCTATCAGGGGTCATTGACAGGAGTTTACCAGGTCAGCACACACATAGATAGACATACTAATTATGACATGCAATATGTTACTGTTAACATGGTAACAAAACAGCTTAAGAGACGAGACCATAACAGACTCCTGCAATATCAGCAGAAGACACCAAATTCCCCCACAGTAAAGGAGACCGAATTACACGCATGAAACAAACTAAATTACTCCACAGCACATGAAAATATCGCATTTTCATGTGCTGTGGAGTAATTTAGTTAAGGCCAGACACAGCAGGTAGATGGGATTATTTTTTTATTTGTGCAAACAGTTCAATTTTTTCTGCCCAATGCATGAATTGGGTCTTACTGAGTAAAATATAGATTTAATTTTTTTCAGCCAGACCCCCCGTTTCCATGGTAACAAACAAAATGGCCACCATTTTGAGCAAATATTGACAAATTTGGAAACACTGCCATTTTTTATTGAATCCATATATAGTTATAATTCTTGCAAATCCATGTTCTCTATAGATTCTATTGTGAAATAATCAGAGCATTTTTTGAAATGTTGTTTTTTTCTTTTAAATAATTGTTTGGTAAATACAAAAAAATCTTGTTTTTTGGCAACAAATATGGCTATATCTTTCAAACTATTCATGATTTAAAAAAAGTGTCTGATCATTGCACACAGTAGAATATGCTGAATGCAACACTGAAAACATTATTTATATAGCATAATTATCCCAAGAGATATCTCGTTTCTAAATGCAGAAATTTTAAGACATTTTTTTGAGAAAATGGCTGTCAAAGATTGCATAATGGATTTCATTACATAATATCGACATGCTTGATCCATGACTAAAACTCACTTAGAGGTACGTAATTGTCATAGAAGTGAACTTTATTGATAGTATGCATACAAAGATATAATAATTTGGCAGAAAACCATCTTCAGTATTTTTTGTAAAAAAAACACCATTTCACCTGGGGTGTCTGGCCTTAAGTTATTCCCCTGTCGCACAGAACTATTACACCAAAACATTTTCTCTTTAAGAACATTTGTGGGGAAGGAAATACTTTTTCATACAGGCCACATTATATGCCAACAAACACAAGACCAGAAAACAATGAGATGTGGGCAACTGTCCACTTCCAATTGTCTATGAACCCTATCTTGACCAAGCTGTTGCAAGTTTTAATTTTCCGTAGTCTTTTTTATATATCCAAATATACTAGTTTTTATGTTTTGAGTTTTTATTAGTATGTATGTATTGCTTTAATGAATTTGTAAAGCGCCTTTGAGCAGTTTAGGGTTATAAATATACACGTTATTCTATTATTATTATTAAGAATGTGATTCAGAGTGTAAAACATTTGCATTCTCACACATTAGCCATGGCTTAGATAACATTCGTGTTAAACGATGTTCACACACAAAACACAAGCCTACCGCCCAACTTTTCAATTATAGAAGACATGAGCCCTGCTATTCTGTTCCTCTAGGATTTATCAACAACGTAATACCTCCTTCGTTCTTCTGCGTGTTGGCCTCAGGAATATCAAACACCTGGGACATCTGCCATCCAGTCTGTTTCTTCACCTGCGAGTTTCTGCAAACACCAATGGACGAAGTACATATGAGCCAATGAATTTGACTGACGTTGAATGAACAATAGTGAAATGGTAATCATATTTTATTATGGGTAGCCACTACCCGAAAATGGCCATATAACAAATATGCCATAGTGAATTATATGCCATAATACAGGACATATCTTTAAAAAAAATTGAGTACTAATTAAATTAATGAATGAGATATGATATGTGAAATATAGGGATCATTTGCTTGTGTATTACCATGACAATGAACACTTCCAGTAAGACAGATTTTCACATCCTTGAAAATTATTCTGAACTAACAACCGTATGTGTGATCATGGAATTGTCAAGAATCATTAGCTGGAATGCCCCATCAGAAACGGTGGTTTTCGACAAGGATATCTGGCTTCACTGACTGTTGTTCAGGTTTTAGCATTTTTCAAGCCGTCTTGAAAAATGCTAAAACCTGAAGTCCCATCTCACAACAGTCATTGATTGGTAGTCGTACATACCCAGATAGAAATGATGTGTTTGACTTCTTGCCAATGTGAGTGCTGCGTGGGTTCATGCCCTCTGCTGCGTGACCCTGGTTGGTCTTCCCTCCAGCACCCGTCTCTGCGTCAGATGCATCTGTAGAGCATTTCAAGACACTGACCCACAGGAGGAACGCACGGCTTACCTGTGCATCATGTACACAATATCAGACTTCTACATTTCTATAGACTTTCTTATATAATAATAGTTTTAGGGATCACCTCAGAACATCAATGTCCAATATCAGGTGAAAGTTACTTTCATCTCGCCTCAGCCCTCCTAACCTCTTTCAGATGAAAGTTTGTGATGATTAATTTGATGATATAAATTTATTAATAGTATCAGTCTGAAGAGTAAAATATTGATGTCCGATGCCACATGAAACTGCCTGTATCCGCCTTCCCCCAAACTAAAGTAATTTTGTCTGATATCGGACACTGATGTTCTGAGATGATCCCTTATTTTTCTACTTTTTGTCATGGTACACACATACTTTCAGCCACACATATGTTTATATACTACTATTATTATTTAGACTACAGTGCCACAGATCATTACATGATTATGGCCGTACAGAATATTTTATTATTGTTACTACACATTGACACAAATTGAATCTTACTCAGAACAAGTATATTTGTAAGTTAACCATTGTGTGTGATAAAAAGCGCGAGGTTGGTCCTCTATCTATTGGCAGGAGGTTAGCCTAAAAAATAGGTGGGAGCCAGGAATTTAGGAGTGGTGGGGTGAACTTTAAAAAATGGTGGTAGTTGGCATGTTGACCCCCAAAACGATCCGTGCCACCGTACACTCATAATTGTAGTTTTACTGTGTACCACCAGCAACAGTTTTATGTATTAGCATATGTTAGTAAAATGCCCTCAACTAATTGGCAGTACAGAAAATACATACAGTACTGTTATGAACAATCAATTTACATCCATAGGAACCTTAAAACCAGTAAAAACCCTTAGCCAATCAAACATTTCTTAAAAATAAAGGCTGATATAATTCTTCCTAAGGGTCATAAATACAAACTATCTTGGAGGAAAACACACCCGCACAAACAAAAACACTACCTCAATAATAGTTCAATTTTATTACTCTGTATGTTCTGACTTATATGCATTGATAATTATATTTGATGTAAATCTAGACAAACAAGTGATCAAACATAAAGATGACGGTAGTGTTCTTTTCATAACTATAATTATATAAGAAAACTTTTACAGTTTCAATGCTGTGGTTAATTGCACATAATCTCGTCTTTCTCACTGCCACCCGAACTGCCCAAACCCACCGCGTGTCTGATATGAGGGTGACTGGCAACAGGAGACACAGAATGGCGAGGGGAGACTGACGAAAACTGGGAAACAGAAGAGGGTAGTAGATGAGAATGGAGCAAAATGTCAAGAGGATTCAGAGAAGGCAGGGTGAACAGCCAAGAGTGGAAAGGAATAGGAGAGGATAACAATCAGAAGACCTTTAGAGGGTGGTATGGATCATGTGACGTGCCTAACACATCACAGGGGGAAAGAATGATTGCCACACCATGGGAGGAGAAAAAGATTGTAGAGAGAAAACACCCACCTTCCGATGTGTCGTCGTCGTGTGCATCCGTGGGGTTCGTGGGGTCGTACCCCTCCGTGGGGTCCATGGGGTCGTACTTCTCCCCGGACTCCGGCTGTGGGTTGTGATCAACCCCGACCTGCAAGGGGTGTGCTCCCATTGGGTTGGAGGGGGGGATGAGGGAGCTACTGCCAGGGAAGGACACAGTGGGAGGGGGCAGTTGGCCCTGGGGGTACTGACTAGGAGGGAGTTGGGTAGGGAGGGGCGGGGGTGGCAGCAGGTGTTGCTGACTAGAGGGAGGGGGGATCTGGAACTGCCCCGGGGGCGGGGCGGTGAGGGGAAGTGGGGGGCCAGTCAGGAAGGTCTGATTGGCTGCCGGTGGGGGCGGTAAGTTAGGGGGCGGGGCAAGGGCATACTGAGGGGGCACGGGGTTGGTGAGAAGGCCCTGGGGCGGAGGCACTGTGGTGAGATTTGGCAGTTGCAGCTGCACCGATACGTTATGCAGCGTCGTGCCAACAGGTGGCGGGGCAGTCAGCACCGTCGGCACGTTGACTGTCTGCGGGGTCAGCGGACCCGGGGGGACCGTCGCCATGGAGACCGTGGTGACGAGGACACCGGGGGTAGATGTGTACGCCCCTGGTGGGGGTGCCGCTCCATTCGGCACCGTCACCAGGTTCGCCGAAGGCATGGCAATGCTCTGTTGCCCTGGCCCCGGCGGGGCGTTCAACACCAGGGTGGTCGACATTGGGTGCAAGGTCGTGACCTGTGACACTGGTGCTGCCTCCAACAGGGTGATTTGCTGTGGGGGGCCAGGGGCGTGTGACACAATCAACACGGACGCGTTAGCAGGCGGGGGTTGAGCCATCGACACCAGGGCTACCCCAGGCGGGGGTTGAGAGTAATCGCCCATCTGCGGCGCTGGTCGGTGCTGCAGGAACGCCTGACTGCTCGGTGGTGCTCCTTGCTGGACAAACTCGCCACTAGGTGGTGCTGGCAGCACTATCTGCTGCTGTTGCGGCGGCGGGATGAAAGTAGACGGCGCCACCTGCTGAGTAAACGTCATAGTCTGGGGCGGCGCGCACCGCGGCACGAACTGGGCGGATGCAGGTGGTGCGCCCTGGGGAGAGAACACGATCGCCGGAGCTGGTAGTTTCTGCTCGAATGACGGTGGCGGTCCCTGTTGGTGGAACGACACAGACGTGGGCCCGGGCTGGTGCGTGTAGACGTCTTGATGCGTGGGTTGCCCAGGGAAGGAACTGGGTGCGTATGCGGCAGTGGGGGATGGGGGAATGGCCGTGTATGTCCCCTGCTGGGGGTTGGGGAACTGTACAGTGGGCTGCGACGCGTACATGATGGGCTGCTTGAGGGGTGCATCCACACCCTCCATCTTTATGGGGTAGCTGTCCGCCTTCTCCGGCTTCACATCAAACTTGCTGACGCGTCGCTCTGACACCGATACCTGCTGCATGCTGACACCACTGGTGTTTGTGTCAGACTTGACGGCGGTGACACTTTGAGATGGGAACACATCAACATCAGCCTCCTGCTTCACAGCCACTGGCTGAGTCTTTGTTACCTCTTGCTCCTCACTGGCCTTCTTCTTCAGCGAGACTACAATAACATGACAAACACTGTCACTTCACCGACAACACAGTTCACATGGTGGAGTGCAACAACGTGACCTACACACTGTCACTTCACTGATAACACAGTTTACATGGTGGAGTGCAACAACATGACCTACACCCTGTCACTTCACTGATGACACAGTTTACATTGTGGAGTGAAACAACAAGAACTACAGACTGTCACTTCCAGATAACACAGTTTACATGGTGGAGTGCAACAACATGACCTACACCCTGTCACTTCACTGATGACACAGTTTACATGGTGGAGTGGAACAACGACCTAAACCCTGTCACTTCACTGATGACACATTTTACATGGTGGAGTGCAACAACATGACCTACACCCTGTCACTTCACTGATGACACAGTTTACATGGTGGAGTGGAACAACGACCTAAACCCTGTCACTTCACTGATGACACATTTTACATGGTGGAGTGCAACAACATGACCTACACCCTGTCACTTCACTGATGACACAGTTTACATGGTGGAGTGCAACAACATGACCTACACACTGTCACTTCACTGATGACACAGTTTACATGGTGGAGTGCAACAACATGACCTACACACTGTCACTTCACAGATGACACAGTTTACATGGTGGAGTGCAACAACATGACCTACACACTGTCACTTCACTGATGACACAGTTTATATGGTGGAGTGCAACAACAAGAACTACAGACTGTCACTTCACAGATGACACAGTTCACATGGTGGAGTGGAACAACAATAACTACAGACTGTCACTTCACAGATGACACAGTTCACATGGTGGAGTGGAACAACATGACCTACACACTGTCACTTCACAGATGACACAGTTTACATGGTGGAGTGCAACAACATGACCTACACACTGTCACTTCACTGATGACACAGTTTATATGGTGGAGTGCAACAACAAGAACTACAGACTGTCACTTCACAGATGACACAGTTCACATGGTGGAGTGGAACAATAACTACAGACTGTCACTTCACAGATGACACAGTTCACATGGTGGAGTGCAACAACATGACCTACACACTGTCACTTCACTGATGACACAGTTTATATGGTGGAGTGGAACAACAATAACTACAGACTGTCACTTCACAGATGACACAGTTCACATGGTCGAGTGCAACAACATGACCTACACACTGTCACTTCACAGATGACACAGTTCACATGGTGGAGTGCAACAACATGACCTACACACTGTCACTTCACAGATGACACAGTTCACATGGTGGAGACCGCAGTGTAGCAGCATGACATGTGGGTCATACCATGTCAAATCAATCGCTCAAAACATCGTGCGTCTCCAATTTAGATTAAATTTAGCAGCTGTTGGCTCAAACAAGAACATTAAAAACTGCAAATTATCAAATAATAGGTCAGGTATTATTGAAGATATAGGTCACTGAACTTCGACCCGATTTACCTACTGACTGTTACATCAAAGTTCATAACTCTGCATATAATAAAGGTAGAAAAGAAAGTAAGATATAATTGGAAAGCCAGTAAATATGCGCATATCTTTATTATAAAATTACACCTTTCATATTTTAAATAAAAAGAACTATCGTTTATCATAATATGACCTTTGACCTCCAATACCCAAAATATGTATCCTCTGATTTTTTATTTTAATTCTACAGCATCCTATATCATTGTTCACGTGTCCCTCCTAAAAATGCAGGCATTGACATTAACACTGGCCCGATGGTCCGGCGCCTTTTTTGAAGCAGTCGGGCCAGTTCGGGCCACCAGTTCTTATATTTTACTGGCATGACGGGTCACTGGTTTCCGGTTCTCGAACGCCGCCGAGACGAAGCGGCGGTCACGGCACGACCGCATCGGTTACCAGATGCAGTTCCCCAGAATTCTTAGACCCGCCTCAGTTATAGGCCATTGTAAACGTAACGCATATACTAATTCTTATCAATAATGAGTCAAAACACTTATCATGCAGACGAGGGCATGCTAAGCCATCGAATACATTTTCTAACCGCCGGCAGTGCAGGTTTTTATGACGAGACGCCATTTTTAAAGTCCCGCTGCGTCCCTTGGACACACTTTGTACGGTGGTTGGAAGCTGCCTCGACTTTAGAATTATGCACGCTTTTTATTCTCTAGATATATGAAAGGAATACAGCTTAAATCCAAATTTAACTAGTGGCTAAAGTGACAGAAGCCAAACGTAACGCTACGTCAGCAAGAGCAAGGTAAAGGCCACCTACTTTGGGTGGTGCCACCTAGCGAATGAACCGTGAAATAGTCTAACGCCTTGAATGACCTGTACATGAAAGCAGTGTCAACTCAACTACCGACTGACTAGCTGTCGTCACACTGGCCACATTTTATTTAAACTTGGCAAATACTGTATATATGTATCTGAGTACACACTTAAACAATATTACAATATTGTTAGCTTTGGAAATCTCACTTTGAACAATCAATATGTGTATAGTAACTTCTAACAACTTTGTTGGTAAAATTATAAAAAAGACTAATAATGTTTTGCACCTCAGTATCAGCATATTTTTTACTGTAACACAAAATCCGGGCCTGTAACTTTCACAGGCAGGCCACTAACTTTTAAAATCTACTGGCCCCCTGGGCCAGTGGATTCAAAACCTTAATGTCAAGGCCTGAAGTGATTGATTTCTCACGGAATGACCTATACGGACTGTACCTCACGGATGACACAATTCACATGGTGGAGACAGCAGTGCAACAATATGACATACAGACTGTCAATTCACAGATGACATAGTTCACATGATGGAGACAGCAGTGCAACAATATGACATACAGACTGTCACTTCACAAATGACACAGTTCACATGGTGGAGACAGCAGTGCAACAAAATGACATACAGACTGTCACTTCACAGATGACACAGTTCACATGGTGGAGACAGCAGTGCAATAATATGACATACAGACTGTCACTTCACAGATGACACAGTTCACATGGTGGAGACAGCAGTGCAACAATATGACATACAGACTGTCACTTCACTGATGACACAGTTCACATGGTGGAGACAGCAGTGCAACAATATGACATACAGACTGTCACTTCACAGATGACACAGTTCACTTGGTGGAGACAGCAGTGCAACAATATGACATACAGACTGTCACTTCACTGATGACACAGTTCACATGGTGGAGACAGCAGTGCAACAACATGACATACAGACTGTCACTTCACTGATGACACAGTTCACATGGTGGAGACAGCAGTGCAACAATATGACATACAGGCTGTCATTTCACTGATGACACAATTCACATGGTGGAAACAGCAGTGCAACAATATGACATACAGATTGTCACTTCACTGATGACACAGTTCACATGGTTAAGACAGCAGTGCAACAACATGACATACACACTGTCACTTCACTGATGACACAGTTCACATGGTGGAGACAGCAGTGCAAAAACATGACATACAGACTGTCACTTCACTGATGACACAGTTCATATGGTGGAGACAGCAGTGCAAATACATGACATACATAATGTCACTTCACTGATGACACAGTTCACATGGTGGAGACAGCAGTGCAACAACTGAACAACATGACATACACACTGTCACTTTACTGATGACACAGTTCACATGGTGGAGACAGCAGTGCAACAACATGACATACACACTGTCACTTCACTGATGACACAGTTCATATGGTGGAGACAGCAGTGCAACAACATGACATACACACTGTCACTTCACTGATGACACAGTTCACATGGTGGAGACAGCAGTGCAACAACATGACATACAGATTGTCACTTCACTGATGACACAGTTCATATGGTGGAGACAGCAGTGCAACAATATGACATATAGACTGTCACTTCACAGATGACACAGTTCACTTGTTGGAGACAGCAATGCAACAAAATGACATACAGGCTATCACTTCACTGATGACACAGTTCACATGGTGGAGACAGCAGTGCAACAACATGACATACACACTGTCACTTCACTGATGACACAGTTCATATGGTGGAGACAGCAGTGCAACAACATGACATACAGATTGTCACTTCACTGATGACACAGTTCATATGGTGGAGACAGCAGTGCAACAATATGACATATAGACTGTCACTTCACAGATGACACAGTTCACTTGGTGGAGACAGCAGTGCAAAAAAATGACATACAGGCCATCACTTCACTGATGACACAGTTCACATGGTGGAGACAGCAGTGCAACAACATGACATACACACTGTCACTTCACTGATGACACAGTTCACATGGTGGAGACAGCAGTGCAACAACATGACATACACACTGTCACTTCACTGATGACACAGTTCACATGATGGAGACAGCAGTGCAACAACATGACATACAGATTGTCACTTCACTGATGACACAGTTCATATGGTGGAGACAGCAGTGCAACAATATGACATATAGACTGTCACTTCACAGATGACACAGTTCACTTGGTGGAGACAGCAATGCAACAAAATGACATACAGGCTATCACTTCACTGATGACACAGTTCACATTATGGAGACAGCAGTGCAACAACATGACATACAGACTGTCACTTCACTGATGACACAGTTCACATGGTGGAGACAGCAGTGCAACAACATGACATACACACTGTCACTTCACTGATGACACAGTTCACATGGTGGAGACAGCAGTGCAACAACATGACATACACACTGTCACTTCACTGATGACACAGTTCACATGGTGGAGACAGCAGTGCAACAACATGACATACAGATTGTCACTTCACTGATGACACAGTTCATATGGTGGAGACAGCAGTGCAACAATATGACATATAGACTGTCACTTCACAGATGACACAGTTCACTTGTTGGAGACAGCAATGCAACAAAATGACATATAGGCTATCATTTCACTGATGACACAGTTCACATGGTGGAGACAGCAGTGCAACAACATGACATACAGACTGTCACTTCACTGATGACACAGTTCACATGGTGGAGACAGCAGTGCAACAACATGACATACACACTGTCACTTCACTGATGACACAGTTCACATGGTGGAGACAGCAGTGCAACAACATGACATACAGATTGTCACTTCACTGATGACACAGTTCATATGGTGGAGACAGCAGTGCAACAATATGACATATAGAC
Organism: Escarpia spicata; assembly: GCA_963995525.1. Classification (NCBI taxonomy): domain Eukaryota; kingdom Metazoa; phylum Annelida; class Polychaeta; order Sabellida; family Siboglinidae; genus Escarpia; species Escarpia spicata. The sequence continues at coordinate 7,619,779 of OZ023216.1, forward strand.
TGTCACTTCACAGATGACACAGTTCACTTGGTGGAGACAGCAATGCAACAAAATGACATACAGGCTATCACTTCACTGATGACACAGTTCACATGGTGGAGACAGCAGTGCAACAACATGACATACAGACTGTCACTTCACTGATGACACAGTTCACATGGTGGAGACAGCAGTGCAACAACATGACATACACACTGTCACTTCACTGATGACACAGTTCACATGGTGGAGACAGCAGTGCAACAACATGACATACAGATTGTCACTTCACTGATGACACAGTTCATATGGTGGAGACAGCAGTGCAACAATGACATATAGACTGTCACTTCACAGATGGCACAGTTCACTTGGTGGAGACAGCAATGCAACAAAATGCCATACAAGCTATCACTTCACTGATGACACAGTTCACATGGTGGAGACAGCAGTGCAACAACATGACATACAGACTGTCACTTCACTGATGACACAGTTCACATGGTGGAGACAGCAGTGCAACAACATGACATACACACTGTCACTTCACTGATGACACAGTTCACATGGTGGAGACAGCAGTGCAACAACATGACATACAGAGTGTCACTTCACTGATGACACAGTTCATATGGTGGAGACAGCAGTGCAACAATATGACATATAGACTGTCACTTCACAGATGACACAGTTCACTTGGTGGACACAGCAATGCAACAAAATGACATACAGGCTATCACTTCACTGATGACACAGTTCACATGGTGGAAACAGCAGTGCAACAATATGACATACAGACTGTCACTTCACTGATGACACAATTCACATGGTGGAAACAGCAGTGCAACAACATGACATACAGACTGTCACTTCACTGATGACACAATTCACATGGTGGAAACAGCAGTGCAACAATATGACATACAGACTGTCACTTCATTGATGACACAGTTCACATGGTGAAGACAGCAGTGCAACATGACATACAGACTGTCACTTCACTGATGACACAGTTCATATGGTGGAGACAGGCAAGAACACCGAGGGGGGAAAGAAAAATAAAGGGAAACCATAAATCAAGGACCAGTATCGAGGACAGTGTCCCTTCAGGACATACACGAAAAAGAAGAGGAAAATAACAATTGTTCATAATGAGATAAAAAATGCCCTCCCTCCAGATGGCGCTACATCCACACAGATGCAAAAGATGGTTTTCTGGAGTATTACTATATGACATTTGTTATGACGGAAATTTGAAACGTGCTTCCGCATTATTGCAAGTTAAGTCAAACACTCACAACTGATTGTCGGCTCCGAACATTCAGAGAGCATACGTTAAATGTTCTGAACAATCAATTTACATCCGTCTAATGTCTGGCAAAAAATAAATAGAGGTCCTAGAAAGAGGGGATAAACATCCGTTAAAGTGTATGTAATTAATATAACAGAACCACCAAGCGCAATAGGCAAAGCAATTCCCCTGTTGCTTTTTTAAGATGCTGATGACTATTACAGTTCATTGGGAAACTACAGAATTTACTCACTCTTGATTCCCTGCATCTTGTAGAACTGTTCCATGAAGCTGCCGTCATTAGAGAAGTTGTTAGCGAGAGTCTGTGCGGACGAGGCAGGCTTCACTGAGGCTTGTTCCGTTGCCACACGATGCTTCTTCACGTCCTGAAGACGACCCGACGTGCTGTGTCTCTTGCCAGCAAGCTTACTGGAAGATATTGACTGGGGAGTTAGCAAGCAGCGAAAGGAAACGGAAAACAAATGAAAACAGAGAACCAAAATATCCAGGCCAACCACACACTAGACAAGAGGAACAAATAGGCGACCAATGCTCTAGCATGATGAGGACACTTTAAGAACACAGGCTTCTCGTGAAATGTCAAATTTTAATTAACGGTTATATCTGAAAAATTACTCATCATAAAAGATTATAAAATGTCACGTGTATTACATCTATATGAAACGTTACATATGACATAATAATCAATGTGCATGACAGTCAACATGGCAGCTAATCTATGAAAAGCCTTATGGGGTAGTTTTCTGTGGCAGGTCACACACATTTCTGTTTGTTATATATTCTAAACAAATCATATATTAATTTGTGTAATAAGTAGTTTGGCAGAAAATTAGGTAAAGATAGGATGAGTAGTTTCCAAGATATGAGTTAATTAAAATACTCTTATGTGTCAAATAGTGACATATATTGCCAAATAAACAGTATATGGTGGCAAATTGGTCAAATTTAATAATAGTATAGTGCCCAAAATCAGTCACCGCGCATCAGTTTCATTTCAATGATAAAAATAGACGGCTAGTGCGAGATGTTAACGCAGCGAGTTTTAGTGTACAGCAAAATTGGCCGACAGTACTATATGGTTGGTGTATGCAGCAATAATGGGGTTTTAACTAATTAATATACCATAACACATAGTACCTTGCGCGGGACTGCTCTGCCTTCTTGGCCGCCATCAGTTTCGCCTGCATCTTATTGAGCACCTCCTCCTGCTCCTTGCGTTTTCTCTCCTGCAACTTAGACTCAATTTCTCGTTTCTTCTGCTCGATCAGCTGCTCCTGAGCACCCATCTCGCGGAAGCGATCTTGTAGACTGCAGCTTCCCTTTCCTCCGGACTTGCTCCCGGCAGTCTTCTGGGCCTGTTTGTGCGACATTCTCTTGTTACTGTAGATCCGAAGGTACCTGCTCAACCGAAAATATACTGGTTTTTATTGCAGAGAAAGTATGTCTTCCGACTCAGGTTCGGTGATCCGTAAAATGTTCTCAATTTATTAAGAAATTAATGCCCATCTGTCACACATCAGATTGATTCGTGTTCAGCTTTGTAGCATGTGAACAGTAAAGTTTATAATAGGTAATATGTGCAGCAGTCGGTTTAATAAGAGTGCCTGGTTTCGTCAGAAACGTCAAAAGAATTAGATTTTATAGTTAGATTGGGTATTTTGCCCAGCCTAGGAAAGATCGGTTAAGTGATAATGTTCTGAAAAAAGGTTTGAATGAGACCTCATACGACCTAGGTGCCAAAAACAAGAAACACTATTAAAATAGAAGTGTCACAGACAAAATCTCGAAACAGTACTTCTTCTTCAATGTTATGACTACCTTCATTAGGTTGAAGATTTTTTAATTTTGGGGGGTTAATCTTTGGCATCAGGAAAGAGAGAAGAAATATAGTGGTGGAGTAAGACCACATTAGATTTTACATAGGCAGCCATTATGTTTCTTTCATTTCCTGCAAAATTTGTCCTACAATTTTGTTGAAAATTCCACAGCATATTTAACCTTCACTGATGCAAGTGCTGTGGAAAATTTGTGAAATTCACACACATTTTTCAGAAAAATCCACCCAGATACCCCTCAATTTTGCCCCAATCTGGTGACAGATTTTGAAATATTTGTGCGTTCTGCATAACAGCCACTGTGCGAATATGCGAATGACTAGAGTATATTTATTGCTACCTCGTGAAAGGTCTAATGGCTTGCAGTAGTACATTCAGTATTCACGGGACCAACATCGTCAGTGCTTGAAAAAAATTCGTATTTTCAAGGTCACTCTTTGGCAGTTGTGTAGAATCTGGACCCACCTCGATTTAACTGTGATAACTTGACTTTTGCTTAAATTTGATACCTCAGAGCGTTAGTTCCATCATTCAACATCATTCCAGGCATATTTATATTAGGAAAATATTGTGTCTTAGCACACTTTTGAAGCCCAAATAGTGACCCGGTTTGCGCTATTCTGCATCACTGCGGTCGTGTGTTACCGCATCGCGCTCGTAAAATGAACGATATAACGGCGTACGTTGATGGAAACTGGGGTGCTATTTACACCTCAAAAGTGCGCTAAGACGCTCTATTCTTAAACATAAAATATGTATGGGATAATGTTGAATAATGGAACTAACAGCGATAGAAATAAGCCAGAATATTTACTTGTCCACCGTACAAGTAAATTTTTAAATCTACTTGTCTGCCAAAATTTTTACTTGTCCGAGTGGTTGTCAAGGGGAATCGAAGCTTCTGAAAAAAACTTATTTTATGACAACAACACAATGTTCCTGCTGTTTCATTGCATGTACATCTGAGTAACTTGTGATCTAAGACACAATTTCATTTAATCTGCAAATTTTGAAATTGCTAAATTATATTTGCAACTATGTTTAATGTTTAATATGGTGTATATATATATATATATATATATATATATATATATATATACAGGTATATATAAAACATGTAACACTGCTGTAAAATGTTGGCATCAGTTTGTCATTGAAGATTCCACTCAACTAGGAACACAACTAATGCAAAGCCAAGTAATGTCACAAAAATCATAATAAACTATATAATCTGATAATATTAACAGTTCTGTATTTTACAAACGAAGATGATATTCAATTGATCATCAACAAACGCATATTTTTTCTAAATGTTATATTACCATTTCAATGATAAAACAGTTTTAATGGTGCCCGAATTACATTTACTAGGCGGAATATAGATTTAGTTACATTGTAACGTTGCTGCCAAGCGCAGACCACCATAGTTGGCGGAAGTCGACATGTCAACGGCGGTCGGCAACTCACCCCGGTCGCACGTCTTGCATAATTTTGTTTCAAAAACTCGCAATTTATGGTTAAAATAAATGTTACGTAGATACAACAACACTTCTGAAATTTCATTAATATTCCGTTTATCAACCAGCACCATAGATCTACCGGAGAGCCAGTTACAAGTTTTTAAAATGTTCACCGATCTGGATCGGCTAACGTTCGATGACTTGGTCTTGGAAGACTGCCGAGTCCACGTGGGTTAGGCATAATAATGGTTAAAACTATATAATTATTCAAATAACAGGTAGCGATACAAAGTCTACTATTTCCAAAGTTCATCAAATATGATCCGTGAGTGGAAGCAAGTTGTACGTCGACCAAACTGAACGATTTACGATTGTGTGAAATACAGCCTCGATCAATGATAGCTGATGCGGAGTCTATCCTACACGTATGACAGCTAGGTCGGTGCGCTCAGCGGATGACCCTGTTAACACAGGCACTAAACTCGGTCAAACACTGACGTACAACACCCTAGTGGCGGAATGACAAGACACCGACACACTAACAAAATTGGAATGCACACGATTGCTAGCGAACTTCATTTACGTTTGAATTTCCTCAAATAAAAAGTTTTATTATGTACTGTAAAATGTTCACTTGTCCACCGGATAACCATGTAGTCATTTTACTTGTCCGGGCCAAAAATCACTTGTCCCGGACAAACGGACAAGTGCTGTTTCAAACGCTGAACTAACACATTGAGGTATAGAAGCTAGGCAAAAGTTATAACGGCGAAATTGAGGTGGGTCCGGATTCTACACAAGTGCCCGCTCTTTCAGAGGGCAATGGCGGACGAAACCTTAATGTGGTCTTACCGCTGGTGCGATTTAGTGAATCGGCGAAGGGCATACAACTTTATTACAACTCTAAGTCTAAGACGAAGTGGTAGGTAGGGCATAACTTTGATACGGGATCATACGGATAACGCCAAGAAAATGGTCAACAAATAAGTATTTCCAGGGCAGTATTTCCCCGATAATAAAATACAAATATGTACCATCTGGTAGAACAGTGTTGTCTATAGTGCACACAAATCTAACTATTAGTCTAAAGATCACTGTAAAGCATGTACTGTGAAACATTCGGAATTTTAACTTCCCCATGCGACGCCATCGTCAATTCTGTTTAGAAATATATAAAACGCCACGTGATTGGCTTCGTCTGATATCAATCTGCCAATAGACGTACGGTTGGCATAAGCAAAGTTAACATTTCATCGGGTTCCGGATGCATCACGGATTGCCAATTGAAGTGAAGTTTATTTATATTGTTATATCATACATACATAGTATTACTAAAAGAAACAGTTTGTAAATATTTTGCAGTTTGGATAATCCAGGGAGGTCTGCACTAAGACCTGAGAGATCGCTATCGTACAGGCCTGCCTATGAATACATAATGATCTCTATCTGTATCTGTATTTTGACTGGCAAAATGTCCTATGGACACATCACGCCAGTGCGCATGGTGGCTCTTATGGATTAATTTTTTACATGTTGGGCTAGACTAATCTGGAATGAATTCAGTGATGTACTTGATACAATGCTTGGAGGTAGAGAATTCCACTCTTTTGATTGTGGTATAGTAGTCATAGTTAATGCTACCTGATTAGTCTAGAAGTTTTAAACAAATGTGCATTTACAAACAACACATATAACAGTGTAATAGTTCTAACAAAACTAATACTATATAATAAATGCCTTCTTTTAATTTTCTAACGTGTTTATGACTGTGATTAAAATGTAAATCAAATCATCATTGGTATGATGCAATAATTACAGAGAAGTAAAGATAAAATATAGAAAAAAATCCTAAATAATAGTAAAGTACAATAACAATTTGGATAGGAAAATTATTAATTTCTATGCTTCAGCTGGTATATTCTGTTTGCAGATGTAGCAGTTATTGGTGTCACATTCCGTGTCATATTTACTTATGATAATTTTATATGGTTTGCAGTAACTTACGAAGCCTTGATATGAATGGGTGTTAATTTTTTCCATGGCAATTTGTGGAACAAAGTTTTCTTGAAGCTGATGTGGTATAGTATGTCTGATACAAAGGCGACAGTATATTGTATTAGTTTGTTTAATTTGGATATCACAGTTATAGTTTTGTGGAAAATTATTTATTGTATTGGTAAAGTATTGAGGTGCCTTTCTTTGTCTTAGTGGTCTAAATATATTTTCATTAGTAGAGAACATGTCTTGGAAATATTTTGGGATGGTTTTATTTTATATCTGTACACAAATTTCATGCATGATAGTTTATAAAGGTCATTTGTTTTTAATAGTTTTAGTCCTTTAAGTAATGGCCGGTGTACTGTGTGAATGATATTTACTGTTTGATATAGATCTAATTGCTAGTTTTTGTAGTTTGTTTATTCATTTGTTTATTTTGCCACCCCATGCATGCTAATATACCATAGCTTAGGATGAATATTGGTACGTAGTGTTTTAATCTAGTTCGACATATCCTTGATAATTTGTTGGCTATAATTATAGTTTTGATGAGGAGACCATGTTAAGTTTGAATGTATTATAACTCCAAGAAATTTAAATTGTCACCTGTTCGACTGGTATGTTATTGATTTTAATATTAGGTATTTCGTGGTTCTTAAGTTTTCTCTGTTTAAAGTGAAAAATCATCATTTTTGTTTTTGCAGCATCCAGTGACAGCTTATTTACTGCTAGCCAGTATGTTATTTTAGTCAATTCTGGGTTTATATTGTTGGATGTAGCTAATTAACTCATTTGTCTAGTAAAATAATTATTGTTATGACAAACAAAATGATGCAGCGTGTCAGTTGATTTTCATGCAAGTACAAATAATGTAATATTGACATAAATTAATAACGTTGTATTGACGCAATAACTATTAATTCAATACAAAAAGTATAAAAAACAGCTCCATTGCTTTGTTTTGAATCCTAGCTTCCCAATAAACATTTCTTGTAAACTAAACACATTTTGCATGAAATGCATTGGGTTTGCAAGCTGGTAGGCAATGTTTATTTTGATTTGAAACAGACTTCCTACACGGGAACTATTGAATCTGAGAGTATCGTGGATTCTTATTATCTCTCACAGTAGCATTATTAACTAATTTAGACTAATTTCGAACAATTAATTAAGGCTCCAATTGAGCTAGACTATAACATAAAAAATCCGCTGATTTGTAAATAACAAAGCTGCCATCACCAAATGACGACACAGACAGACCTAGAGATCGAGGGATATATACAATGACATTATGTACGTGCTCTCTCTCTCTCTCTTTCCCGTATCACGGAAGAGCATACATATGAGCAATAATGTGGTTATGGTTAGGCTGAAAACAGCATACGGTGGCGCCTCTTCACGGAATCTGGCTAATCAAAGTTAGCGGATGTCCTGTTATTGTAACGCATGCGCAATAGTTTTTTGTGTGCGCTTGTGAGTTTGTTAGTTTGCATGTAAAAATAAATATATAAACAGTGACCCGTGATTCACTGATAAAAATGACACGTAGGTATTACCTATAGGCACGATATGTTACTCTAATGAAATTAGGTGTTCAAATTAGCGTTTCGTTGTTATTTGACGTCAACCTTTTATTGCGAATTTGTGTTCATCGTTGTGGCCGTGCCCATATCAATATGATATCATGATTCATTGGACATTGCCATGATTGGCGGAATAACAACGTCAACACAACAGTTTGACAGTGACAGACTCGCACACGGATTTGATATTTGGTTGGTCTGCCAATGGAATGATCTATCTGTGTACGCAATGTGCATTCTGGCACTTGTGTAGAACCTGGACCCACCTAGATTTCGTAATTGCGTTTCTGTTGCAAAAACGCGGTGCCGTTTAGTTCTAGTTGTTCTAGTTGTTTCCAGCACTCGGCAACGCTCTATTAACTGACTAGTCTGTATATATTGTGGTTACAGTGATCTTATGAGGTCTCATTCAACTAGTCAGCCTTTTTCAGAACATTATCGCCAAGCCGACCTTTCTATGCTGGCACTGTCACTGAGGGTGGTCACTGCCAGGGTGCTTGTCGTCCTCAGTGGTTCTTTTACGTCCCAAATTGAGACGGGACCGACATTAACGTGATCTCCGAGTCACGAGGGATACACAGTCCCCAATGTTGAGAGCCAGGTTTTTACACCAAATATACCATACCTGCCCGGTTCGGGTTTCGAACTCGGGGCGCCGGCATGTCAGGCGGATGTGCTAACCACTACACTATCGCGCGCCCCCCTCGGCATCTTGGTAGCGTTTTGTTTCAACCCGTCGTTGCGCGCGCTTTTAACGGTGGTATACGTCATTCATTGCGGGATTCTTGTAGACGGTAAGTTGAAGTTTATTTGCGTCGCTTTCTTTTTACAATTTGACCAAAATTAAGCGAACTGTTGTCGATTTGACGGCATACCTATGATTCATTTGAAAGTTTTACAGTTTTGGCAGAAATTATTTTGTGTCTATTCACATCTATAGGTTTTATTTATTCAGTGTTGAAAATTTCGTTGTTCCGACAGGTGGTTTTTACGCCGTTCAAAATGTGACTGTTTTGGCTGATCTGGCACTGTCAGACCGAGAGCGCGTCACCGGAGTCGGTATCAGATCATATTCATATCTTGGTTATCTTAATTTAAATCCCCACTAAAGCAACAGTGAAGACTATCTGTTTTACCTTTTAGATATAAATGATTTTATTAATCATTGATTAATATACGTGTGCCTTGCCCTTGCCTTGGACTGGGTGCCGTTGCCTTGGTCTTGGCATGTGATGTGCCATTATAATTTTACGGTTATGCTTTTATTTAGACTTATAAATAATATAAATTTCATTGTGCAATAACTTTAATTAATTGTTCTTAGTTACCTATTAAATCAACAATTTGTTAGACACATTTTTTTAGGTAAAATACGTAAATTATTCGACTTAATTTGTTTAAAAATTTAAATAGTTTCATGACAAACAGTCATTGCACAACATGTTAAAAGTATGTTGTAATATAAATATTAAACGCCTTGAGGCTTGATCAGTTGTAGCATCATTTGTTTAGTTGTGTGACAACATGCAATACATTAAACACCACATTTATACCTCTCAAGTATCACAATTATGAATTTATGTGTGACGTATTATAGAATTTCACACTGCTCTGTTGAGTAACAGAGGCAGGGATATGAAAATTATTTCATGATATATTTCACATTATATGATACACGATGGCCTTTTTATTTCAGATGCTGTTCACAATTACATGCAGTGACACTGATCTTACGCGGATCTGTGTCTGACAGTTAACTCTGAAGGTACCAAGCCACAGTCGTCTGAATATGACACCCGTCACCTGCCCGCATACGTACACATTTAATCTGGCTGATTATATATCTGATTCTACATTGAACAGTGTCCATTCAACATCACACGAACATTACTTATAGACAGCATGTTGATGAAAACAACATTTTTTTACAGGATACTAAAATATGAACCTTGCTGCACAGATCTTGCAGCCTACTGGCAGTTATAAGACAATCAACTTCCAATATCACAAAAAGACTGTATTATGAGCAGAGCAGACCTCTTCTTCATGGCTTGACTCCCGTGGGCCATGTGGAGTAATGCAGAAAGCAATCTTGCATTTGGGTTCAGTGACGGAATACTGTGAACAATTTATAACATTACATTATGAAGCAGTGACAATTGATTACTGGTCTCTACAGAGCCTGCAGCATTCATCCAACCTGTCATGACACAGTCACACATAGACACAGTGAACTAGGAGTATGAATATTGTATTTCATTGTCATGTATTGATCTGTTGAGTTATTTAGCCAATATTTACTTATTAATAAAGTCATTGTTAATGTTATATGAATGGATAATGTATATTTATTATAATGTTTAATGTGGTTGTAAACATTGCATAAATTATACAACTGTCTTCATAATTATCGTCATTCCAGCCTTTCTTTCGAAATGTAGTGGTCAGTCGTTAGTATGCTAATATTAGCCAATATTAACTTACTAATTAAGTTACTGTTAATGTGAAATGACTGGTTAATGTATATTTATTACCATAGTTAATGTGGGTTACTGCTTGCATAAATTATACAAATATCTTCATAATCATGGAACTTATGGCCTTTTACTGAAATGTGTCAGTCAAAGTTGCGCACTAATTAGCCAGTATTGACTAATTAATTAAATTGTTAAATGGTTTGTTAATGTATATTTATTATCATTATTAATGTGGTTATACACATTGCATAATATGTATAAATATCTTCATAGTCATGGACATTATGGCATTTTACTGATATGTTTTGGTCTGTCGAGGTTGTGCGCTAATTACCCAATATTGACTACCGGTAATTAATTAAATAATAATTATTTTTTAATGCATATTTATTACCATTATTAATGTGGTTATACACGTTGCATAATATGTATAAAATCTTCATAATCATGGACATTATGGCCTTTAATTGGAGCATTTTGGTCTGTTGAGTTTTGCATGCTACATAACTAAAATTATCTCATTAATTGCATTAATTTGGTTATAATTAATACTAAAAATATTAAATATTATAAATTTATTACTCTTGTCAATGTGTTTGAAAACCCTGAAGACAGCATTTAAATATCTGTATAAATAAAAAAGTTATTACTTTTTAAAGCAAATATTTACCTATAGAAAACAAAAAAATTAGTCCATTTTGCCATTGTAAGAGATACGCAAAAATTACGCTGTTTTTCCGTCTTAAAATCGCAATATCTTTTGATCTATTAAAGGTATCTTAATAAAATAAACAGTTATGTGATCCTCAACCAATTACCTTTAATTTAAGCCCATTCCCTAGCATAATATCTAATTTTTTGTTGAAGTGCCTACATAAAGTTGATAATAATTCGGACCTGACACCATGCCATCAAAAGATGGATGTTACCACATGCCACGCCCGTGGGCTGGGAATTGGGCTAGTTTCACTAACAGTATTAAAAGCACATAAGCCTGATTTCGCTCTGTAACATCGATTTTCTCCTAGTTCTAGTTGTTTCCAGCACTCTGCAACGTTCTATTAACTGACTAGTCTGTATATTTTGTGGTTACAATGTTATGATCTTATGAGGTCTCATTCAACTAGTCAGCCTTTTTCAGAACATTATCGCCAAGCCGACCTTTCTATGCTGGCACTGAGGGTGGTCACTGCCAGGGTGCGTGTCATCCTCAGTGGTTCTTTTACGTCCCCATTTGAGACGTAATTACCTATGATCGAAACAGAAAATTGTATTTCACTAATGATCCATCATTGAAATGATCAGAGAAATGCTCCCAGAATTGCTTATTTAAGTGCACCACTCTTTAGCAATGATAAACAGTCACATTTACTGATTTAGCTAACTGTATCTCTTCTTCCAGTCTACCACCTATCTATATTTAGTATCTGTATCTGTATTTTGACTGGCAAAATGTCCTATGGGCACATCACGCGAGTGCGCATTGTGGCATTGTGGCTTTTATGGATTAATTTTTTACATGTTGGGCTAGACTAATCTGGAATGAATTCTGTGATGTACTTGATACAATGCTTGGAGGTAGAGAATTCCACTCTTTTATTGTGACTGGGAAAAAGCTGTTTCCAAATATGTTTGTCGAGTGCCTGCTTTGTCCTAACTGTTTATTATGTTTACGTGAGCATCTGATGTTGCGTTTGATGTATTGATCTAGTGGGATATCTATGAAGTTATGTTCCATTTTATATAATATGCTAAGTCTTTGGGTTTTTCTTCTTGATTGGAGGGTGTCCCACTGGAGATCTTTAAGGAGTTGTGTTACCATTCCAGGCTCTCTAGAATAGTTGTTCTTAAAAAATCTGGCGGCTTGTCTCTGGGTTCTTTCTATGAGTTTGATATTTCTTAGGCAGTGTGGATCCCATGATGCTGACGCATATTCAAGTATAGGGCAGACAAGTGTTGTGTAGGCTATGGACTTGATTTGGGTTGGGCATTTATTTAAATTTCTTCTAATAATTCCCATTGTCTGTTGTGATTTTTTTTGTGACTGAGTTGCTTTGTATTGTCCAATTTAATGTATTTTATATATGTATGCCAAGATAACAGTGTGATTCAACAGATTTAAGTTGTTGTCCGCAGAAGGTGTAGATATTTGTTGTCGGTTTTCTTGAGGCTATTGTCATTGTAAAAAATTTAGTGGGGGTGAATTTCATAAGCCACGTATGTTGCCATTTCTCAAGTTTGAGCAGATCGTTTTGGAGGACAGATGTGTCTTGGTCAGTTTTGATCGGTGAATATAACAGGCAGTCGTCTGCAAAAAGGCGAACAGTTGAGGACAAATTGTCTGGCAGGTCATTTATGTAAAGTAGGAAAAGTAGGGGCCCCAGTACTGTGGTACCCCAGAAATGACTTGAGTTGTTGTTGACTTGGATCCATTTATAACAACCTGTTGAGTTCTTCCTGTAAGGAAGCTATTTATCCATGATGATATTGGGCCTGTGATGCCATAGTGTTTGAGTTTGTGGATTAGTCTTTTATGTGGAGCTTTATCGAATGCTTTGGTGAAGTCAAGGATGGCCATGTCTACAGATTTCTTAGTATATATACATCTTGAGTTAAGTTTCATGCAGTTATTCACAGCCAACAAGAAATAAGTCTTCTAAATGTAAGCAATGGAAAAGTTTACTAAATTATGACTTATTTCCATGACATTATTTTCCTGACTCATTGATGTGTGCATCTCGGTTTACAGCTTCGTGAAGGTCAAGGTTGTGATATTTGCTAATACATTTTGAGCAAAGCTGATTAGCAAGTACAGTGTCTTAAAATGCATATGGTTGATCTTCATATTACTGAGTAAATTGCTATCCTCAATAGCACTGTTTCGGTTGAAATTGTTGACCAGTGCTTTGTGTGATCTTGTATTAAACTGAAAACTGTCATTAACGATGCTCTCATGAAAACTTTATGCTGGTGTTATGCAGAAATAGCGTCTTCTTATGTGGCGGCATCTTTTTTGGTATTTTCATCAGCAAAAACCGCTGGCTGCTGTTGTCAATATTACAGGAATGTCAGCAGAGGGAGCCACCAAATCGTTTTGTAATTTGGGGGCACATACTTCACCGTCAATCTCACATGTGAGCTCGACATCCCACACATTATTATTATTATAATGTAACAAATTGAAAGTAAAACTAATATATTTATTATATCCCGAATTGTATTGCTAGCAGTTTCATGTAACATTATGAAATAATTTAATAAATGTGATGTGACACAGTTATAATTTTAGAAGATTCTTATGTATTACAATTTCTCTTGTGTTACATTATTGTTCCATCTACAAAACTGTAATACACTGGGATCCTTAGCTTTCAAGTAATTTTCAGCATTGCCACATTGTTTCCTTAATTTTATATAAATTATAATTACAATTAATGCATTCTTATTGCATTAGGTTTTAGGGTGCGTGTACCCAACATGTAAAGAAATTACAAGATGTGCATGATATATGTGGCTCGCCACAGCGAACCGGGTGTTAAGTCCCACAGGCCTATCCTGCACACCAGCTAAAAATAGCATATCACATAAATTTTTTGATTTGGGCAGAAACATACCTTATATTCCCATCTTTCAATGTGCAATTTATTTTCCTCAACAAATAATCAAAAACTAATCAAATATGTGCATTCACGAACTCGCAGATTATAAAACAATTCTAAACAACACAAGTCAAAATGACCTTGTTTCTTAAAAAAGTTGCGTTTTAAAACCTTCTCCAATTTAGCAATAAACCAAAAACTACTGCAGATATTTCAACCGATGAGGTAACATTTTAAAGCTCATGAACTGGTGGAATAAATAGGTACAAAATCCTGTTTCACAATTTTTCAACTTAATACAGTACAGTAGAACCTCACTATTATGGGCATCATTGGAACTGGGCAAGTGACCTGATTAGCGACGTGACCGTATTAGTGGGACTAATTTCCTAGGATGACCTTAATTGTGAGGTGGCAGCGTGGCTGTATTACCTAGACGACCGTAAAGCGAGCTTTTGCTCTATCTACTTTGCTGTGGCAGATCACATCTCATAATTGAAGACTTTTGTGTAGGAGGGAACCAGCGCGAGAAGGCGAGGGAGAAGGCTTTGAAGAAGGGTGGGGGGAAGAAAGCGTCCGACACCCCCGCCAACGCTGGCAAGTCCCTTACCGAACGCAAACAAAGGTTTGTCTACCAGCTGCAATGGTGTCATTGATACAGTTTGCCATCACTGGGGTCCATTTCTAATTCTCTACAGTAACAGCTAATTTTTTGGAAGATCAATTATTGTTGTAACTTTCATACACAAATAAGTTCAATTTTCTAATGTTCACAGTCTGTTAAAATTTGAAATGCACTAGCTTAAATTCATATATATACATGATATATATATATATATCCAAATGGCCAGATAGATAGTTATGCTGTCCAACCGGTCAATTACATGTATTCCATTATTTTGATATTTTACATTTGATTAAAGTATTATTAGTGAAGTAGATATGCCTTAATTTAGGTATTTACCAAGAGTTAAGATCCTAGTGTCCATTTTAAAAAAAAACAGGTCAATTACTTAAAATATAATATTACCGTTATTAGATACCTTCAGCATATGTGGAGAAACAGTCGGGTTTGATTTTGCCTGCCCCTATTCTGAATTTGGATTCACTGACGGAAACACCTAAAACATATTCTGTACAATGACTCTTGCATAAAAAATACCCATTCACATCCGATTGTTTTTTAAATGTGTTACCTTACCTATCCTCTTCGGGCCTTGTGGCCCATAAGGCTGCTGTGCGACTCCGCCACCTCGCCCTGTCAACGGCTATGTGTCTGGCTTTGCTCCATGTTGCCCAGCCCAGTTGCTTCCGTTCTTTTTCCACTGTGGTTCTCCACGTTGTTTTTGGTCGACCAACTTTTCTTGTTCCTTCCGGCGTCCATGTCAGTGCTGTCAGGCAGTGGTTTTGGGCCTTCTTTCTCAGCACATGCCCGATCCAATTCCACCTTCTTCTCTGTACTTCTGTGCTGATCTTCTCTTCTGCTGTTATATTCTCAATGTCTTTGTTCGAAATTATTACTGGCCATCTAATTTTTTAAATTCTTCTGAGACAGTTGAAATGGAAAATGTCTAGTTTTTTGTTGTTGCATTTGTTTACTTTCCATGTTTCACATCCATACAGTAACACTGATTTGACCAGAGTATTGTATAATCTGAGTTTAGTTTTTAATGTGTACACATTTGAGTTCCATATCTGCTTGAGTTTCATGAATGATGTCCTTGCTTTTCGTATTCTGTTGTTAATATCGTCATCCCCTCCTCCTTGCTTGCTGACGTTTGCGCCCAGGTATGTATATTTCTCTACTTCATTCAGTTGTTGATCATCAATCTCTATTCTGTTGTTGCATTTGCTGTTGATCCTCAGTACTTCAGTTTTTTTTTAATTGATTTTTAGGCCAGTTTTTGATGCGAATGCATTAATTTTTGTTGCCTTTGCTTGCATGTGTCTGTAACTTGATGACATAAGCGCAATGTCATCTGCAAAGTCCAAGTCTTCAAGTTTTGACATGAATCTCCATCTTATCCCTGTGTTGTTTTCTTCATTTGTTTTCCTCATTATCCAGTCAATTACCATCAAGAAAAGAAATCCGGACATTACGTCTCCTTGCTTAACTCCAGTTTTTACCTTGAACCACTCAGATTGTTCACCTTCATCTAACACTGCACATTCACTGTCCTCGTACAAAATCTGGACCATTCTGATTATCTTGTATGGGATTCCATAGCTCGCCATGATTTCCCAAAGGCTCTCTTGGTGTACAGAGTCAAATGCCTTTTCGAAGTCTACAAAAGTTACATATAGAGTTGCTTGCCATTCCACTACCTGTTCTATTATGTTTCGAAGGATGAATATCTGCTCAACTGTGCTTCGTCCTCTTCTGAAACCTGCTTGTTCATCTCTCAACTTGTTGTCAACTCCATCTCTTATTCTGTCTATTATCACTCTTCCAAACACTTTACTAGGGACAGATGTTAGAGTAACACCTCTCCAGTTTCCGCACTCTATAAGGTTACCTTTCTTTGGTATTTTAACAATCAGTCCTTGTTTCCACGTCTTTGGTACTTTTTCTTGTTCCCAAATTGTTTTGAATCAGCTTAGAAGCCAATTCTCTGTTGTCGCCATGTCTGCTTTCAATAATTCTGCTGTACTGTCATCTTTACCTGCAGCTTTCCCATTCTTTAGCTTCCTCAGTGCTGATCTAATCTCTGTTTTTGTTATAGAGTCTGTGCTGATTTCATCTATGATTGGATCTAATTCATTATCTATAACGGGGTCATCGGGCATAGGTCTATTAAGGACTTCTTCAAAATGCTCCTTCCATCTTGTCCGCTTGGCTGGTCCTTCAGTTATTAGGTTTCCAGATTTGTCTTTTACTGCATTCGCTGTTTTGTGTTTGTCGTTACTAAGTGTCTTTGTGATGTTGTAGACTTCTTTCATCCTTCCATTCCCGGCTGCTTTCTCTGCTTCTGCAGCCAGGTTGTCTACCCACTTTCTTTTATCTTGTCTCATGTTTTTCTTTACGTCTTTGTCTTTTTGTTGATACTTATCCTTGTAGCTCTGCTTTATCCTGTCTGACTTTACTTGTTCCATGTTGTTCTTTAGTCGTTTCCTGTCTTCTACCAGTTCCCATGACCCTTTGCTGATCCATGGTTTTTGTCCTCTCTTTTTGTAACCCAGTACTTCTTTGGCTGTTTCTTTGTAGGCCACCTCGAATTCTTGCCATTTTCTCTCAACAATGTCATCTGTCTCGGCGTAGTCTTGTAGTACATCATATCTGTTCCGTAGCTTCAATGAGAATTGCATTTTTATGGTTGGTTGTTGCAGCTTGATTGTGTCGAATTTCTTTCTGTTCTCACTGGTCTTTTGCTTCCTCTTTAGCTTCAGCCTGATCTTCGAGCGCACTAACTGATGGTCACTCGCAATGTCTGCCCCCCTCATCACTCTGGTGTCCATAACTGATGTTCTGTGCTGCCTGCTCACTAGCACATGGTCAATTTGGTTTTTGGTTCGCCCTCCTGGAGATGTCCATGGATGCGTCGGTGTGGAAATATGGTTCCTGTTACCACAAGGTTGTTTAATCCACAGAAGTCAATTAGTCTTTCTCCATTTTCGTTTCTATCACCAATTCCATGGCTTCCCATTATGTCTTCGTAGCCCTCATTTTCTTCTCCAACTTTGGCATTTAGGTCCCCCATTACCATGAGCATGTCATGTTTATGTACACTGCCCACAACCGACTGCAACTGTTCATAGAACTGGTCTTTCTCTTCGTCACTTGTTTCATTTGTTGGTGCATATGTTTGTATGATTGATAGTTTAACATATCTTGAAAAGAATCTACCATAAATAATTCTATCACTGATAGGTTTCCACTCTAGTGATGCTTGCTCTGCTTTCTTTCTCATCATTATTGCCACTCCATGTCTGTGTAGGTTGTCTTCTCTCCCAGAGAAAATAACACTCTCTCCAGTGTTTAACTTGACTTTCCCGTGTCCTGACCATCTGCATTCGCTAATGCCCATGACATCGATTCTGTATTTATCCATTTCTTTTGCAAGTTGTGCTGATTTACCTATTGAATATAACGTTCTCACATTCCAACATCCTATATTTACAGTTTCTTTTGGTCTGGTCAGCGACGCTATCGACTGCCGAACGTCCGATTGGCTTTGATCCGGAAGTGTCATACTTTCCATGTATCTGATGTCCTCAGGTATATGAAGCGTCGCCTCGTCATAACCGTTTCCAGCATGTGCTGGCGAAGTCACACGTTTAGTTTCCGTAACAATTATTGAGCTGGGGGGGTTGTTGGCCCTCCGCAGTAGGTTTAATTTTGGGGTTTTCCTTCCCCTAGTCAGAGCCTCGTTTGCTCACAACCGCAAGGTAGTGGTTTCCCAGGGGGAACCACGAGGAGGTGAGGTTGACCTGTGTGTTCTACGGTTTACCGACAGGTTACTATTTTCACTTTTCACCCCCACAGAGGGCTAGCTGACCCCAACGTCACTGGCTGTGGCGCTGGGCGCTTGAACACCCCTTTCCCCCCTTTTAAATGTGTAGGCAGCATAAAATATATCTTAACTGCCCGGGCATGTTTTAATGATCCACAATTTGTTAATATTTATAATTTGACTAGTATTTCTTTAGGAATAGTTATTATCTATCAGCTTTGCATGGTATGCAAATATGATGTTCAATTTTAAATATTTCAATTAAAAGGATAATGGTAAACCATATAAAAACTTGATTCCTTAAAACAGATTTTGGCAGTAACAATGTTAGAATAGATGTAGATTATAATCTTTGCAGCATGATTTTATGATAAAAGGATCACACATTGTACGCGACAGTGATTTTATGTACATGGCACCTTTTTCAGTGCATGTTTGTTGTTTACGAAACTAGGGATGCGGACATCATGCGGGATAAACAAAAGAAAAAGGAAGATGCTGCAGCAGCCAAAGCAAAGGGCGACTAAGTGAGAGGATACATCGAACGAGAGAAAGGAGGAAGGAGGTAGCAACCAAAAGGAGACGAACATTCTCACAACGTCTGTGCCCACATCAATACAATGCCCGAGTGAGCGATCAATGACAAATCGATAAGAGCAAATGTGTGCTAGAAAGTGCTACATTGTGACTGTAAACAGATGGTACATTAGACCAGTTGTTCCGCTCATCACAGTCTGATGCCGAGTATTAATTTGCTCAGCATATGGTAAAACAGACAAGACCTGTTGTCACCTTCGGCAATATTTATAATGTCGTTTCTGTCTCCTGTGTGATGTAGTATCTGGTATAGGTTGGTTACTAAGTAATGATCCCTATGTGTATAGAAAGTAGGTTCCTTTGGCTTTTTGGTGTTCTTCAATATTTGTTTTAGAATCATGATTGTACACCACAAAATACTGATGCCTCCCTTATAATACACTGATACCTCCTTCCTCTGTGACCCATATCTCTAGCTTCTGTTAGTTTGTTCTTTGAAAATTAATGTATTCTTGCTCTGTTAGACTTTTTATTCAGACTTCATTTGTATTATACAAAGTACAGTTAAAGCAGACCTGTTTGTGTTTTGGTATTTCATAAACAATATGAAAACCTTCCTTTGGAGTGTTGTTGTTTTGTGTCTGTCAACCTAAATTATGTTGCAATTCATATAATTATACCAAGTTCTTGAGAAAATGCTGTGTACTGCAACTCGGCCAGGACCAAACAGAAATTGACAATTTCTCAACCTGGTGAACTGCAGCTTGGGGAGGAAGAAATCTTGACAGCTTTCTGTCAGTAACAAAATGGCAACACTGTTAGTTTGTATCTGTGATATTTTACTTGTAAATACTCAGAAAATTATACTATAGATAACATCATATAAACACACAGAATAATTCACTGCATAAATGTCCACATGGTTGGGTGAAGTTTGTTTTGTCACTTTATATATGTGGTTGGTTGTTAGATGTAATATATATTATGTTTAAATACAGTAAGACAGTTCTTGTACAGTGCAGTATCCATTCCTTAGGACTGCTCAAAGTACTTTATTCCCTGCCCCTGGCATACCAGTTCAATCAAACACCATCTTGACTTCTCTAAGAGGCATTCAGCTGCACTGCAATTAATTTGACTATACACAAACATCCATCACTGTCTATAGTCGGGTACTCATTCATACAGCTGAGTGAACTGGAGCAACATAGAGTGGACAAACTTGTCCTAGGTTCAACACCGCAGTACATGATTCATACCCGGTTTTCTTCGAAGCCAAATGTGGATTTTTTATATTTGTGTATGTATGTAAAATCCTATAATGTATGGAACAAGACCCAACACTATTATAATATTTGCAAACATTACTTTTAATTACTGCAATAATACACCTCAAATAAACAATAGACTAGTACTGTTACTGCTATACTTTTTACTGTATCAACATAATTTTTTATGACAAACAACTGCATGAAAACATAAACCAAAACATGCCACAAAATCATGTGACCTGATAGGTGTTTCCTCATTGCTAGAAGTCGAGAAAACCGTAGTTATAAATAAAATTATGTTGCCATTCATGAGTGTTGCTTCCGGCAATTTAACACTCTACTTCCGTCTTCAGGTTTTATCTGTTTTGCACTGTTTCCTTCCTTGTTTTAAACCCTACAAAAGTAAACACAATGAGAAACAGTTCTTCAAATGTTAGACCAGCCTAGTATAAACTTCCTGTACACATTGCAATACAGATGTTTTAGGAATATGGTTGTGCCATGTTTTAATACCGATTCACGTTAATTTGAAAGAATGTGATAAAGTAGATATTTTTATGTGTTCACTAAGCATGTATTATAAAACTGAATGGCAAACTTATAACGTAAATATAATAATTTTGATGCTATGCAGGCTACAACAAGATGTGGTTTGGTTTTAAATAGATAGCCTGCTACAAGAAGGTGGATGGTGGACTCGATAATTTCCAACAAAAGCTAGGTTTTTATGTAGGTAATATTTTACATCCTGTAAGATGTCCAGTGTCACAACTGATAAATATTCCATACACTGAGAAGCCAATGCAAAATTGCAAAAAAAACAGATTTTAACACTTTTTTAACATGTCTGAAATGTCTATAATTTATATGCAGAACTTGGCAAAGTTTGTGAATAATCATTCAAAAATAGTCATTGTTATATTCGAGATTGTTCTGGTTTGTATCTGCTTCATGAAAATATAAGCTTGCTACTGTTAGGAAAAATAGTATTCGCTTATCATAGAATAGTCAATGATTTCTTTTCAATATTTTCAGAACGAGAAAACCTTTGTTGCTGGGAAGCTGTGTTGAGTTATATCAAAATGGAGGACAAATATCTAGATATGTTATACATATATATGTATATCACAACATAAAAATTGCTAAATCATTGCAAATATATTTAATTAAAACTGAACAGAACATAAGAGGACCACAGCTAAGATGGGAGCACTGTCTAAAAGAAAAGATTTGATGGGGTTTGGGGAGATAGTTTCAGATGATTTTAAAGAAATGTGAATTTCATTCCAGATGCAGAGAAAGCTTGCCTGCCAATGTTCAGCTTAGTTTTAGGAACAAAAGGATGTTGCGAGACAGATAATCTGAGATTCCTGGGAATATCTGAAAAACACAAGATTAACCAAATAGGGCACAGTATGTAATAATCTTAAATTAGATTTCATAGGTAGTCAGAAGCCAGTGCTATTGTCTAAATATGGGTAGTGATGGTGAGGAATGAGAGGCCTTCAGTACAACATAAGCTCAACAATTGTGTATACAATGAAGTTTAGCCAAGTCCTTTTCTGCAATATTGTTTAGCTGTGAGTTACTATCGCCTACCTGGTAGTATCCTGTATGGTAGCCACTCATGTACCACGCAATGAGCATAGAGTAGAGTGCCTCACTGTCACTCTCCATCAGGTCTTCATCAACCATGGGAGGAGGTGGAGGAGGGGGCATCTGAGGCATTCTCTGAAACAACATTCAAATTGTCACTCAAGGCAATGTGTGATTTTAAAAAAGAACAATTATTACAGTAAAACCTGTCTTAGCGGCCACCTGTCCATAACGATAACCTGGATGGATATAACGGTCACTTTGAAAGTCCCGAATGACTTCCTATTAGATTGCACTGCCCACTACCTGTCCATAACGGTAACCTGTCTATTGCGTATAACGGTCAGTTAATTTGGACCGAACCATTCATAGTCAACATGCCACTTGCGGGCAGGTCAAAGGGAATCCATAATTTCTCTGAATAAAACATCATCCGGCATGTCTGTGTCATCGCGTGTACAGGGGACTATCAAATTGCAATCGAGTCACTGGTGGCATCATCAGCTTGTTGCAGTAGCTATGTGGCTTCTTTACTCCAACAAAGGGGAGCAGGATCAGCTTTGATGTCCACAGTGAGGTCAGAGAAGCCATGAGCATGTTGCCACAGATGGAAGTGAGGTCAGAGAAGCCATGAGCATGTAGCCACAGATGGAAGTGAGCTCAGAGAAGCCATGAGCATGTAGCCACAGATGGAAGTGAGGTCAGAGAAGCCATGAGCATGTAGCCACAGATGGAAGTGAGGTCAGAGAAGCCATGAGCATGTAGCCACAGATGGAAGTGAGGTCAGAGAAGCCATGAGCATGTTGCCACAGATGGAAGTGGGCCATTGCCTTTACTTGGAGGGCATGATCGATTTCACCATAGCCCCCAAAAAAGGAACATCAATTAAATATAGCAAGTTGTGTAGTGTATTATTTAATATTATTGTTAACTTCACGTTTGTATGGTTCACGAGAGTACCAACTAGCGAACATCAACGTAACCATCCATAATAATGTGGCTCCACCTAGTGAGTATCCAAGTCATGAAACTCTACATAATGGCAACCTCCCTATAACGGTAATTTTGCGCAATCCCGACGATGACCGTTATGGATAGGTTTTACTGTAATAATAATGGACTTTATTTTTATCAAGTGTAGAACTCTGTTCAAGGGTGTTGACAATGAAATGCTAAGATATATATAATGATTAAACTAGCTACTAAAAATGGGCCAAGAGGCCCTAAAGTCTTTTGGACTATATTGTGAGTTTGTAATTATTAATGAAATGTTTTTTGGTGAATCAGTTACAGATCATTAAGGGTTATGCTAGACGTAAAATACTGACATGTTTAGTTCAGATTATATGCATGCCAGTGAAGACACACCTGGAAATAAAATATTCGAGTAGACCATTTTGTGAAGTATGTATATATTAGTTAATGTGTTATTAAAAATACTGTGGAATTTTATCCCGATACTCTGCTATTTAGGCCGATTTCCAGTGGTTGTAGAAACCTTGCAGGAGAGTTGATTAGCTGCAATATCGCATGTAGCACAGTTAAAGGTTATTTAAGAAAATATGCACACATTTTCTGTTCTCATTTTGTCCCTACCACCCTCCCCCAGAATGGAAAGAAGAAAGAGACAAACTATGATAAAACTTTATTTGTTCACAAGGTACATATACATAGCATGCATTTTGACTTAAAAACAGTAGCAATTAATGACAATACTGATTGAGTTGGAGTGAAGTAATAGCTGCAACATGTATAGTAAAACATCTTAATAATAATGTTCATTATAATTTTGGCTAAATATGCTTTAACCTTTTCGAGTATACCTAAGTTATTTTATATATTATTTTATACCGATAATGTTCTGAAAAAGGCTGGCTAGTTGAATGAGACCTCATAAGATCATAACATTGTAACCACAATATATACAGACTAGTCAGTTAATAGAACATTGCCGAGTGCTGGAAACAACTAGGCAACAGGACTAGGCAACTAGGCAACCGAAGTTATTTTATTTTAATCCTAGAATAGTAGATCATATCATTATATTGCATTGATAATTAAGTCTATTGCTGTTTTAAAGTTTCTCTGGTTCTGCCAGTGCAGTAGGGATTCCCATTACACATTATAGTTACTGGAGGCATTCTGTTTGACACTGGGACAATGGCAGGCAGTGAACCAAAGCCAGTCCAATACACATGTTTACAGTTGGCCATTCCACTCAGCCAGCCAGTGATCAGGGCAAAGTCCACTATACAGTTATACATAGAGATCAGTGGCTGTATGAGGCTTACAGCAGTAGGGAAATAGCATGAAAATTTTGCATTTTGGGGGGCCCTGAGGTGCCCTTAGAATGATTCAATCAAATACAGATTTCTTGTGTATAATGGCACTACGACATGAAATGTCTTTGCAAAATCAGAAAAAAAGTTACTGAAGAGTTTTAGAA
The DNA here is from genome assembly GCA_963995525.1 of Escarpia spicata. Classification (NCBI taxonomy): domain Eukaryota; kingdom Metazoa; phylum Annelida; class Polychaeta; order Sabellida; family Siboglinidae; genus Escarpia; species Escarpia spicata. The sequence goes on from OZ023216.1 coordinate 7,644,323, forward strand.
AAAATAGACAAAATGTGAAAATGTACCAGTTTCAGGAGGCCCTATGGGGCCCTTAGAATGATTCAATCAAATACAGATTTCTCGTGCATAGTGGCAGTACCCTAAGATAGAACTATGCATCCTCGCAAGCCAGGGCTGTTTGCCATGCAAAACTAGCCCTGGCTGATCCCCTATGCGAAGTGCGACAGAGTCGAACTAGTAATTGACTTTGCCAGTTGCGACTGCATCACTCATGAGAACAGCGCAAATACCCACCCCAACTTGAAGACGGATAAACGACTTCTGGGAATCCCAATATATAATGACCCGTTCGCCCATTAGCATGAGCAGCTGAGCGGTATTGTGTATTTGAATAATTGCTTCTACTTCCAACACATTCTATGTAACATGAGCCACGGTTGGTTGAAATTAGTTTTATTATGACCACCTGACCTGCCGCAATTGACTGATCTAGTGAGCAATTTCATAGGCTGAGCTTAAATTCAGAGTTTCGCAAAGTGATCAGCCAGGAGGTACTGCTAGCCGAGACTGATGTAATCAGCAGCAGAGAAAAAGTTGCTGAACGGTTTCTGAGATATGGCAGCTAACGGCGGACGCGGAGTGATGGCATAAGTCCGTTGGACTTTTGGCCCAAAGGACTAAGGTAAGTTCTTATATAGCGCAGTATCCACACCTTAGGACTGCTCAAAGCGCTTTACACTTTAATCCCTGGCAGACCTGTTCAATCGAACACCATCTCGACTTCTCTGGGAAGCATTAAGCCATGTTGCAATTAGTGCGTGAAGACTATTCGTACACAAATATCCACCACTGTCTATAGCCAGGTACTCATTCATGCAGCTGAGTGAACTGGAGCAACGTAGAGGGAACAAAGGTTCAACATGACAGCACAGGTTTCGAACCCGGGTTCTCTCGGTCTAGAAACTTCGAAGCTCTAACCACTGCACTCCACTTATATAATGATTAAAATAGCTAAAAAAAATGTGAGTAATAAAATAAAACGTATAAAAAGGCTAATGTACTAAACAAACCTAAGCTGAAACTATCAAAGTGTACATACAAAAGAAATTTAAAGCGTACATGCAATATAACACTGTCGACAGTTAGATTAAAATAAAAAATAGAACTAGACATTAAAAGCAAATTTGATTATTATAGCATTATAAATAATGAAAGCAACACTAACCGGTGGTGTTGGTGGTCCAGGCCAGCTTGGCATTGAGAACGGAGCACCCATCATTGGCTGAAACACAGTCAAGCTATATTAGTTAAAATAACTAAAACCATATAACAAATTATAATACATAAAAGAGAATGTAAAGCAATTCCTTGGCTAACTCATAGGGAGCAATAAGTGATTTTTGTATGTCTCAATTCTCTTAGCTATTAATCTCAAATTGCACTTGGATTTCGAACATGATCAAACAAAAACGAACCGATCCTCTACACTTGTTGAATAACGTCTTTTCACTTTGAACGACATTACAGTTTGCAGCCGAGCACTGTAATGTTTTTAACTACTACCCTTTGATGTTCAACAATGTAATATCCTTTGATGCAATACCCTCTAATGTTCAACGATGTCCCATTTTCCCCATGTTCATATTTCAACACAGCTGACTTCCTGTTACAAATTACTATGCCCGCCCGCAAATTCAGGTTAGAGGAACTAACTGGCTCCCTTTAAATAATCCAAAAAAATGATGTGAAACATTTTCAGATGAAGCCATGAGATTTGCGTAGAAATTGGTAACAAAAAACGTGATATCTAACATTTTATAAGATCCCATAAATCAGGAGACTTGGAGCGTCTGGATAAAGGGTTAAGAATATTACTCACTGGCATAAATGGGAACGACGGCATAGGTGGTGGGTTGGGCCACCCACTGAATGGTGAGTGACCTCCACGACCCCTGGGTTGTCGAGGGCGAGGGGTACCCCGCTGACTGCTGCGACCTCGCGAGGGGCAGGGCGAGGGGGTGGGGGTCGTGCGGGGAGACTGGGAACTGCCCCGAGGGGACGGGGCGCCCCGCGGACTCATGTCCATACTGTCATTCTGAAACATTACATACATAAATAATACATTTCACTCTTATTTCTTGTTAACACTAGTTACACAACCAAGTTCACTTCTCCAGGAATTGTGGGAAGTCAGTTATTCTGCTCCCTGATAGTGTGGTGACTAGGTTGTGGCTGAGCCGATTCATTGTTATTATTATTTCCTAGTCACAATGGCCACCTTTATCACATACACCTGTTTTCCTTATCTAAAGTGTGTTCCTCATACCATCTGATGAGCAGCAGAAAAACTTACTTCAATAATTATGTGCCTGATGAAAGCTGATGAATTTAGCCAAACCTCAAGAAATTAACTTACTTTGTTAAGAAGAAATTCTAATACATTTATTTTCCCAACATGAAATAATACAGTCAGAATCATATTTTGTTCACATATACCCAAGGCTGTGTCTTAATTTATTCTCCCAATTTGATCCAACAGTTTCACCAAGAAACAATAAAGCCTGACAAATTTCTTTTTTGCTGATGCCCAAAGTTGTCTTTTTATTTTTTTAATCACAAGGGAAATTAACATTCAGTTGAATCGTCTCACAATGTTCTTAGATTCACATTAATTGTTCGTCAGTCAGTACTTGGTTCCATTTACTCTTGTTGGTCGTTACTTTTACTTTCACTGCTCACCGCAAGTGAAGGCCATTTTACATGGTAATTGTGGTACAAAATTCTCAATTCTCATAATGTTCATAAACAATACTGCATAATTTATTAGTTGTAAATAAGTTTTTAAATAATATCACCTTTAATCACCAACCCTGTAACAACATGTTTACCCAATGACGCCAAAATGATAATGAAAATTAATGTCACAGATTCAGCACCAAAAACGGATCAGCAAATCACATAATATTATCCTTACGTCTGAGACTGTATGGCTGTCGCTTAGTAGACGAGAGTTGCTTTTCCCATGGTCAGGTACAGCAGGTAACAGAGCTGACAACGCCTGTGGCTCTTCGTTGCCATAGCCAATATATTGCACTAGACAGGTTTGGGATGGTCTGTTGATAGACAAGACGACAGCTTCGTACGTCTGGCCGTCCTCTGAGAATACAGCCAAACAACTGTCGCCAACATTCCACTGCAAATAAACCTATGAAAGTAACAAAATGGCAGTACATGCTAATGTTAATTCCTTGTATTTTTCAGGTGTAATACTACATTTCTCATGGTTCAAATGTTACTCAGCTGCTCGTAATTAGGACATTAATAATATATACATTTTTTGTAAGCACACAACTACAATGTTTCTTGTGTTTCAAATACTGTAAGAATTAAGATATTACATAATTAAAAATAATAGAACCTGGTTAGTGTTAAGTGTACATTAGAATTCATAAACAGTTTTCATTTAGTACTTCTTATATAACGAATACAATATTTAATTCTTGGCAATAAATACTGCTAAATTAAATGCACATGACCACTATACAGATCAGTCATTCACTAACTTGTGGGCGAGTCTGTTTCTGTGCCGATCCTTTCCTCGACTTCCATTTCTTCTTGTGATGCTTTTTATGACTTTCTTCCTGGTTGTCACTGATGACAGGTTCTGTTTCACAAACTCCTCCAATCTTTGTCTGGTAAAAAAATTGTATTTTAATTATATATGTTTATATATATATATATATATATATTTACTGCATATCTTATTTTTATGCAAATATCTTATTTTGAGTGCATGTATCAGTATTTATGTATGTGTGTGTGTTTGTGTGTGTATGTGTGTAGGTGTGTGTGTGTGTATGTATAGGTATGCATGTACATAAATGGAGGAATAATTTGTTTAATTTATTATTTATCTAATTTTATTAATTTTTTGTCTTTAATTAATAGTTTTAATAAAACTAACTTTGGTTAGTTCTACATTTTATCTGAAGTTTCTTTTTTGCAGTTTTTAATGATATACCGGTACATTGAATCGCTTGATTGAATTTAGATTGTACATCACTTTGAGCATGTTATGAAATTGCGCTCTATAAATATTAAATATATATTATATATACAGCAACTGTATATATATATACGCATAATTTTTCATGAAGCCATTTACATACAGTTGCCTAATGTTACCTGCGATAATTACAAAGGTGATAGTTACAACTACTCGGGGTAGTCAAGATACTTGAATTAATAGATTTTACTATAAAAAAAATATTTTATTGACTGGATAAGAAAAATTGATAGGCAAAAACTGCTACACCTCTGTGAAAAATATTTCACATAAAGGTTGTTGATGTACTATGTATTTACTGTTAGTACCAAATGCCTCTGCACATATATGTGATTATAATACAGTATTTATTTACTTTAAGACTCAACAGTCAGCTACGTGTGTTATCACATGGTGGTGTCATGAAACACTATTATACACCTGCATTGCCCTGATGGCCTAATACACACCTTCATTGCCCTGATGGCCTAATACACACCTTCCTTGCCCTGATGGCCTAATACACACCTTCATTGCCCTGATGGCCTAATACACACCTTCCTTGCCCTGATGGCCTAATACACACCTTCATTGCCCTGATGGCCTAATACACACCTTCCTTGCCCTGATGGCCTAATACACACCTTCATTGCCCTGATGGCCGAGTCATAAGCCTTGATGAGAGCTGTGTCATCCCAGATGTCCTCATCATCATCGCTCTGAATGTGCAAACCATAAACAGTTATGCATTGCTGATGCTAGGAGAACACATGGAAACGGTCTCTCCTATTTTGTTTTAATTAACTTGTATGCCATGTATGATGATGATGGGGAGATCCCTTTACTGGTCTCCTTGAACCAATTTTAGTAGTACATTACTACTGCATTCCAAATAATTGAACAGATCAGAATTGCCGTTTTAGGAAATGCATATTTTACTTGGTGACATTTGCACAATAACTGCATAAAAAGACAAGTTCAGAATGAAGTGCAAATCTAAAAAATAGCTTGACACATCTTGTATGCCAGTGCAATTTTGGCTGGCACTGAAATAGTTAAATGGCGTAAATTAGTTGTCTTCCTATCGACCCTAATCCTATACTTATGCCACACTCCAGGGGAGTACCTACAAGGCAGATAATGCTAATAAATAATGTTGGCAAGTTCTCTAAAAGATTGCCAATTATCCCATTAATTATTTTGAATAGGCCGACATTGGTAGGGAGGTCAGAACAATTTACCTCCCCTTCTGACAACATGGGAGACAGGGGTCCCAGTTTAGTGGCCGTAGTTTATTATCATGCATTCTACCTGTTGGTTTGTGAATTTTCTTATGTTGTAATAATGTCAAGCCATTTTCTCATTACCTGCACTGAAAAAATATTTGTTGGCGGTGTTTATTAGCGGTAATGATTTTTTTACTCTCAGTGTCATATTTTGGTTTTATTGATTTATGCCTGTGGCCATCTTGGATCACGTTGACAGGCCCCACCTATCAAACTGATTTGTGAGATTATGTTAATGAGTACATCCATATTGAAAAGTGATGAAGAAAGAGGAAATTCAGAGGAAAATAAATCTGAAAATATCATCGTAATCCGTTGATAAAAAAATATACTAATTATGGATTTTAAATGGCCTATGTTTGACGATGTTTTGTGAGTATTTAGTTAGTTGGTTTCAACGGAAAGCATATGCAGAAGGGTAAAGAATTGTGTCAACGATAACGTGATCACAGCGATGGCTTTCCAATTGATAGCACAAACATGCACAACGTCCGTTTATGGAACCCCTGTCTCAAAAGACACCGCCATTTTGCCTTCTTCCCCATAAGCGCGCAGTGCATCGTGGTATACAATGCACTCGTGACTCGCATAGCGATGTGATCGACAGCGGGTGATTTTGATTAATACTGCCAAGTACCTATGCCTACACCTGAGTAATTCATTGCTGCCATGTTTAATGTAACTGACTGATGTTTATATTAATATATTATTAGTTTATTTATTGGTATTATTTTAGTTTAATTATACAACTGTTGAGCTATTTAGCATAATAACATAATATTGTGTGTTGGTTACATTATTACAATTTATGATAATTTATGTTTCAATTCATTTATTGTATTATTATTTGTTTATAAAATGTATCGTTATAAATTATTTTGATGTCGGGCCTACTGTTTTTGTATTTAATATGTATACACCAGATTTTTTATATTTAAAATTACAGAATAAGATTATATCTTTGTATTTGTCACTATATAGTATACATAAAATAATATACATTAAATAAACATTATGATTTATTGTATCTATTAATTGTATATAATCATAGACAAATAAGTATAATAGTATGCCATATTGTTGATGATAACAATGGGTTTAACCACAGTATATTACTAGTTAATTGGTTTGGCAATCATAGTAGTTATGGGCTTTTCCCAATGTAACAAGTGTTGTGTATTGGGGGACTATGATTGGCATTTTGTGCAATTGTGTATTACGAGTTAATTGGCTTGTCAATTATAGCAGTTATTGGCTTTGCCCAATAAAACAAGTGTTGTGTAATGGGATACTAGTATTGTCATTTTGTGGTTCTAATTCACAGCCCAATCAACAATGTCTTTCATGTGGTTGTAACTTCATACAGTTGTTTTAATGTTATGTAGATAGAACCACACTGATCATCTTTGCTCATGATTTAATGCTATTGTAATGCATGGTGTGTGTGTATTTACTTTTTTATGTGTGTATTTATTGTTACATGTAATTTTGTATTGGCTTTCTTTATAGATGGCAAAAGACTCAAGATGATAAAAAGTATTTTTCTTGTGATTTATGTACAAAATCAGATCCATCAGAAAACGTTTGGAAAAATTCATGAAATGTTGAACTTTGCAAAACTGTAGTTTTCTTAATGTTGTACTTAGCTACATGAAATGAATAGCATTGTACTTCTTATAGTGACCACTATGTGGGAAAATATTTTACAAAAATTGTCCTTGCGATTTATATGCAAAATCAAATGGAAAATTGTGGAAAAAAATCATGAACTTAGAAACTTTACAAAACTGCAGTTTCTTTAATATTTCATTTATGTACATGAAACAAGCACCACTGCACTTCTATTAGTGACTATTATCAGGGGGAAATAATTTAAAACAATTCTTGTGATTTATATGCAAAATTAGATTGGTCAGAAAACCGTCAGAAAATTTCATGAAATTCAAAACTTTACCAAGCTGTAGTTTTTTTAATATTTCACTTAGACACATGAAACAACTATCATTGTACTTCTTATAGACTACTATCAGGGAAAAATGAGGACAAATTTTTGTTTACAAAACAAAATTTGGGTCCGACCACCCTAACATTGGAACAATCTAAAAAATGTGTGAAATCAAATCTCGAAAACTACTTCACTGGTTTTTATGTTGTTAATCACAAAATATAAAACAAAACTGATCTGATATTTTAACTTACATTCCTGGCCTTATCTCTGTTTATTTAGCTAGGGACCGTTTCCCCAGGGCGATAATATGAGATACAAAGTCTAACACCTTATTACATTAATAAACATGCAAACATATACGACAAAATACATTCTACATGGACTGCTAATACAAATGCAATGGTTTTACATTAAGACATAATCAATTATTATAGCAAACACACCTGATTTCGTTGAAACACAACATCTCCAACGGCCGCCATTACATTTGTGATTTTGATATTACGGACAGGTTACGGATCGTACTACAATAACAACATTATAATTTTCATTTTAAAGACAACAATGTGAAAACTAATTCACAAATATAACAGATTGTTTTCCAGTTCTATACGGCATAGAATGCAAATATGGACGATGGTATATGTTCTAACAGATACTGAAATTTGCAGAATTTATTAAATCTGAGGGGCACCAAGAGGGTTAGAGGGCCACCAAACGTGGTGCCACCTCACGGCACATAGATAAAAAAAAAATGTATAAGGCTAGCGATGATGGCACGCTGCCAGCTTCCGCTGCTGTCAACTGTCGCCGTGCGATCGTGGATAGCGCGCGTCTTTATCTATTACTAGCATTAGGTCAGTGTTGAGTTGTGTCACGAAGACGTAATCGTATTTCGAAACACAACATAGATAAGCAAGACCGAACAAGTGGCTGCTTATGAGGTAATTAATTATAATTATAAATCCTGGTCCAGTACCGGTTGTTTATTTTCACCAAAATTGCGAAGTCGGAAGTCCAAACTGAACATTGACGTTTGAACAGACAAACGGCATCAACATTGCTGATTCAGTGATTGCAGTGTCATTGGGACTTTGTCAAATAGCGGCTACAACTTGAACAAGTTTCCATTAAAAAGCAGGGTATTATAAATATGAATCTATGCCACTAACTATGTTTAATTTACTACGTCGCTGGTCGTGGTGGGGAACAGCGACAAATCGTGCGTTCTAATAATAATGTTTTATGCCGTTTTATTAAAAAACCCTGACCAAATTCCTCCATAACGTAGGATATCTATACACGTGTTAAATCTCGACTAACACCTATTCTGTAAGATGTGAGCATAAAGATTGTTAAAGCAATTGTTTTAAGTAAAGCTTACTAAGATAGACCGGCGTAATCCAAATCTCAGACCTTCATAAGAGATGCCTACCCCTAGGACTAAGTGAAATCTGTCTGTCCTATCTGTGCTTTTCAAATTGTCACATGAATCAGTGCAAAATAAGCTAAGAGCGTTAAGAAAGTGAGAAATCAGAGATTCAGTTATTTACCTGGCATAAATTTTCCGGTCTTGACTCGACTTGAGTATACATTGAAAAATGCTTTTGTGTGTATGTACCACCATCCAGAGGATGTACTTTATTGTGATGAATTATTTATTTTCCAGGGAAGAATGACTATATACGTTAGCAGTAGATATACACGTCGGTGACACAATGACATCACCTGGTGAGAAAGCTGTCCACAAGAGACGACACATAACACAGTTGACAGCTGCCGTTGAGTCGTGCGATGAGATCGCTATCATGAAACTGTTGAAGTGTGGCCACAACGTGAATGAATTGAGTCACACCAGTCGCTTTGACGAGCCGCCTCTCATGACAGCAGCAAGGCGGCAATACCTGAATATCGTGAGGGTGCTTCTGACGCATGGGGCAAATGTAAACGCGACCGGACGCGATGGCAGCACTGCTCTCATGGAAGCCATGCGCCATAATGCCTCGGCAATAGTAAGACTATTGCTCGACCATAGTGCAGATACAAATGTCGTGGATAGGGCAAGCCACTGTGCCCTATTCTGGGCTGTCCAACACCAGAATGTAGGACTGGTGCAAGACTTACTCGAACATGGCACAAACACAAATGTTGTGCTGCAGCCGCACTCGAGTCTTCTCCACCTAGTGGCAAGGACAGGAAACATCATGATCGCTAGCATGTTGCTACGGAATGGCGCCGACATCAACGCCGTCGACGACATGGCGAACACACCGTTGTTTGTCGCTGTGCGTGTCAACAGCTATGCTCTCGTGAAGTTGTTCCTTGAGAACGGTGCTTACGTCAATCAACAGGACACAGACTTCAGGATCCCTCTGCACATTGCGGCCGCCAGCGTCCGTCCAAGTCACGAAATGGCTCAACTTCTCCTTGACCATGGCTCCATGGTCAACGTTTGTGATCGTCATGGCAACACGCCCATTGCGTTGCATCTCAACAACTTCATGCTGTGTCAGAACCGCTCCATGTTGCATTGTCTCATCCAGTACGGCAGCGATCTGTCGAACCCCCACAGTCGCAGCGCATTCAGCTGGGCCATGGTGAGACTGTGTGACTTTGAGATGACGAAGCTCGCTGTCGACACGGGGTATCGCATTCCCGTAGACGAGTGGTGCAGGGAACTACAGGGAGGGGATAGTGTGCACTACAGTGCATTCAATGTACCTAACACAAGCACAGAGAAACGACAGTTTGCAGAGTTCCTTCAGTGCATTCAGACAAACACACGTTCTCTATCCAGTCACTGTAGGATCGCCATCAGGAGCCACCTGATCGATGTTGCATGTGGCACTAGTATCTACAGTCGTATCATGCAATTCCCACTGCCAGACGTAATTAAGATGTTTCTCCTCTTTAAGGAGTGACGTTATAATGTGTTTGGGGTTGTAACAAATCATTTATGTATCAATATATATTGCGATACATAACCTGTGATACAATACATATTGATAATAATAATAATAAACTTCTATTGCGCCTACAACCCCAGGAATCGGAGCTCAGAGGCACAACATACAAGAATCGTTGGACAAAATCGTTAACACGGACCAACAAGAGTCTTCATTGGGGCCCAATGAGTGTATCGGTATATTGCCAAAATATTTAAAATTGATGTCCCCTTATTATATCTAGTGAGTGTCTTGAAAAACTATGACCTTGAATTTTAGGTACAGTGTACATGGTTATTGTAATACACTATCTAGGTAAAACTAAGTGTAGCAGACCTGATAACGTGTGTATATATATATATATATACACACACGTATATATACATATACATAAATTTGATAAATAACAGAAGTGGCTGTGTAATTGATGTGTTCATTAAGTAGGTAATTTTAATGAGAAATTATGGGGCCAGGTTTTACATGCAAGCATTTTGCACATGACAATTTTCTCACAACACTGTCGTTATGTGCACATTATATAATATTTTTATAAACAAAAATGTTGGTTTTGACGGTCAATAATTACAGATCAATGTTTCAGTGGGTCTGTCAATCATCCTGCTTAAAGGATGTTAATTAATTTCATGAACTGTCCTTAGTTTTCTCTCGGTAAGTCTGCTGTGGCAGAATGGACAAAATGTAAACCCAAAGCAACGATGCTGACAGTGACAATATACACAATTATTATAATAAATGTGTACAAGAAAATTCTGTAAATTAAATTGGAATAATTTGTCTGACCATAAGATCATATTAAATACAACATGTATCTATATGTAAATACAGCTGTAAATGTATGCTCAGGGAGACATTTACGCTTGATGTATACTGCTAACATAAGAGCCACCCTGTTGGTTAATGAATCAGAATAATAGTAATTAAAGTTGATACTACAATAATTATTGGTAATAAATATAATTAGTAGTGAGCATTATATGATATTTAACACTAACTTATACTAACTAACACTAACAGCAAACAAGCAAAAATACACTAGAATAATAGTCTGTAAATAGTAACACTATTGTTAAAATAAAACTGAGTTATTTAACATTCACACATTACCGAACTACTTATTAAACAAATCTAAACAACTAGCCAACACTAACTAACAACAATTAATACTGGTCCACTAGCACTATTAATACTAATTAAGAATCATAATACTTAACCCTAAACACCTTTCATTGCTTCAAATACTAACAGTATAATATATGCAATTCACTTATAATACAAAATACTGTGACTCTCTAAAGTTAGTCACAAGTAAATCATTTAGAGATTTTATCTTATTATTTTTAGTTGACACGTGTATAACAGCTTGGGATAAAACATTCAATTTCATAATTCCTTATGAAGTATTTTTTACAGTATATTGAAAGCCTTGAAGGGAATGTGTATAAATAAGATTTCTGATTTCACAAGGCAAATTGTTAACAGTGTGAATATTTGAATGTATATTGCAATTAGTGATAACATTATTTATCTGGTTTATGTAGATATTATTACTGTTTCTGGTACAATAGGTATGAGTGTCTACTTTGCGGAAACAGAACTATGGAAAATATGGAAGATATTTATTACATGTTACTGGGTATTATATTAATATATGTATAATATATATATTAGTATGATTTAACGACAGCACACAAGATTGTGTGTTTTTGTGGACAAGTATTGTTTGTTATTTGGAATTGCTGCTCAGGAGAGGTAGCACGTTGGCAGAATGGTAAAAACTGAGCCACATCTTGGAACACCGTCCATTGTTCAGTGTCAGTGGATGATGTAATGCTGCATCAACAGGTTGTCTTTCTGTTTAATAAATGTCACTGGTGGCCACTGTGAAGTAAATACCCATTATATTACATAATATAGATATGTATTATTTATGAACAAGTCATATGCTCCATGACTTTGCTAGCAGGTGGCCAGTGTGGTCACATTCCATGGTGTTAATGTTTCAAATGGTGTATGCACTAATTTGTGCTAAGTATTATTATTAAGGAAGCTGCACCAGGTATCATGCCAGTTGATTTCTTTATTTTTGTCTTCATAGAACATTAGTAGGTGTCAATATGAACATGTGTACTATTAAAAAAAACCAAGGCACTATCACCATATGTCACCAATCAGTCCTTTAAAAACTAGTATTTTTAGTGTGTCTGTGGAAAGTCCCTTTTCAAATTCTTGGAAACTGGCGATGTTTCCATAGTGACGATCACGTGTGCGTCAGCCCAGTTCAAACATAAATTAATTCACCAGAATGCAGATCATAATAGTCTGGTTATTCCCATGCCACTTTGCTGTTGTATTATAATTACTTAAATGCATCACGCTGTCAAATCACCAAATACTGGCAGTAGTTTTGTTTATTCTCCGATAATGCCCGACTTCAGCCGCCATTTGCAATGACAGGTGACTGACCTCAGCAGGTGTCAATCAGTCTTGTCTACCACAACAAGGTCTACACGTGGCCTTTCGTAACACAATATCACGAGACAACTTAGTGGGAAAACCTTGGGGGGAAATCTCAGTAATAGAAGTGTCTGTCAAATTGTGTTGAAATAAGCCACATGCCAGTAAAAAAGTCACATTTCTAAGCAAAAAACAAGCATCTGGTGACATCCTTATAATCGTAGCAACCAGGAAGTATTACTTAATGTAACTTTTTATAAAAACTACAATACCTACAAAGTCATAACTTGGCATATGAACTCGACTCGTGTTTACCCAAAATTGCACGGGATGGTTTTATGTTTGGTGAAGAGGTCATGCCAAAAATGCAGAACGGATTTTTGCTGTCTTTCAACATTGTAGCAAAATGTTTATGAAGCTGTATCAAACTTAATATGCATTTGTTTACAAAACAAACCCGTTGAATGTCAATTACATGTTTGTACTTACAACCATACAAATTTTTGTTTTGGGGAGTTTCTCAAAATGAAATAAAATGCCATTTTAAGGTAATTTTTGACATATTTTTTAATTGTCTTTAAACACATTTAAATATCTCTAAACAACATAAAAAATCAATTATTTTTGGTCTAGAGTATTTTTTAGTATCTGAGGCAAACTCTGAGAAAAAATGGTTAGCTTATCTTCAAAACTTATTAGAAATTATTAATTCAAAAGAAGCATATAATAGCCGGTGCAGCCACCTTAAGTATTAAATTGTGGCACCATAGTGAAAAACGCATTGTTTGGTGTTTGTAAAATACTGGTAATTGGGAGTTCACTAATTTCACACCAGAACCTAACAAAATCAAAAATGCATTGTATAATGTTCACAAATGTTTCATGTGTTGAATACCCTCCAATCTGATATCAAATGCATCTCGCTGTCAGTCACTGTTGCGACTATGACTGCTCGCATAGTCCTCTCCAGGTTGGTCGGTCCTGGGCAAGTGTGCACCACTATCTGGAATCTATTCCTTCTTTCTTCATGTTTCAATTTATTGTGTCTCTGTATCTTAGTTTGGGGCGGCCTTCTGAAAGTTGAGAAAACATAGTTTGTTTTGGAAGTCTGTTGTCGTCCATGTGATCCACGGGATCTGTCCATCTGAGTTTTGTTAATACCAGTAGTTGCTCCATGCTTGGTATGTGCTCTTTTGAGTATTTCTTTGTTCACATACAAAACTAGACACACTTAGTGAGTACTATTGCTCTATACATCTGACATTTCACCCCAATTGTTACATGGTGAGTCTTCCATAAACGGTCGCACAGTCGACCAAAAGTTAATGATGCCTTCGCTATGGTTTTCTCCAATTCCATGTCTTGTTTCGCCTGATCAGACATGGTACTTCCACGATAAATGAAATTATGGGCATTCTGAAGTAGCTGGCCATTTAAGAAGACAACCTGGATTAGGTTCGACCATTGATGGTTGGTACAGAACTACTGTTTTCTTCAAGTTTATTCTTAAACCATAGCAATTTGCTGCTTCTGCAAACTTGTCAATTAGGGTTTTCAGCGAATCGGAACCATTTGAAACACCGCGCCACCGGTCACGCCCACCGGAGAAGATGGTGGACATCGCTTTGGAATAAGGTTATTATACTAGTTCAGATAGCTAGAACGACTTTCGGGTGCTTTTTGAGAGGACAATTTGGCAACGCGATGTTTTGTGGGCGAGGCGACGGTCAGGAATGCAGCAGTGATCGGCCAGGTTGTTTATATTGGCATCACAAAGACAGGTGAGAGCCGAGGGGGTGTTGTGATTGACACCTATGTATTTAACCTACCACACCCTTCCGAAATATACCCTATATATATATATATATATGTTGGTATTTTCCAAGGTAAACTATTACTTTCATACAAATTTAAGTAACCCCTGTACATGAGCCATACATGTTCCATTTGGTACCAAACCAACTGCAGGTATTCAACAGGTAAATAATTACATCCGCAGGTTGAGTTCCTTGCTGATACTTATTTTGCATGATTGCCCAGATTATACAATACAAATATGTTTATTTCAACTTTCATAATACATTTTCCATGCCTAAATAATCAATCGTTTTACAGTATAATTTGAAATGGATATGCTTGAAGCTAATTAACTTAAGAGACAACATACACATTTTTAATAATGCACAATACATTTTTAGCAATATGTAATAGGAAAATACATATAATTTTTAGCATATTATTTACATGATATGTATTCAATTTAAAATATTTCTAGCACAATGCATTAGTCACTAACACTAAATCAGCATCCATAGCAATACTCGAACTAAATTTCTAACTGTATTTTGCTAAAATAAGAGTTCAATTTAATGTGGAATATGTTGCAAGAATAACTGTTTTTAGTCCTTTGGGCCGAAGGTCCAATGAACTTATGCCATCACTCTGCGTGCGCCATCCGCTGTCTGCCATTAACTGCCATATCTCAGAAACCGTTCAGCAGCTTTTTTTCTAAATTTGCAGACATCTTAGGGTATTGCCACTATGCACAAGAAATCTGTATTTGATTGAATCATTCCAACTCTGCCATGACCCCCCAAACTGGTAATTTTTCACATTTTGTCTATTTTTTCAAAACTTCAGTAACGTTTTCTCTGATTTTGCATAGACATTTCATGTGGTAGTGTCACTACACAAGAAATCTGTATTTGATTAAATCATCCTAAAGGCACTTCAGGGCCCCCCAAAATGAGATGTTATGTAGTGTAGTGTGTTTGTCACACATTGGACTGGTTGCTAAAAGACAGTGTCCTTAAGAGACTGCAACCCAACACTACACAGACTGCATAACAGTGCTATTGGCCAAATTAATGATGTGTCATTGAGGGGCACTGCATTCTGCCTTAAGGGCTGATGTACTGTAGTAAACAGGCAGTTGCCGAAATAATAATAAGACGTTTTATTTTCCAACATAATGATAATATATATATAATGTTTGTGGCACATAAATACGTAATATGTCAGAAAAGGGGTATACTGAAGAAAGTTCTTATCATTGTATACCCCTGAACAAGTTTCTTTAGGTATTACATAGTATACAATTTAGTATGTGACAATACAGCATAATCTTCATACACTGTATTTATTTTTGGTATGATATATTGCACGAATACCCGGTAAGTGAAGACAAGCACTCGATTATTAGTGTATAAATTAATATTAAACATTCAAATACAGTACATTATAATACAATCATACAATCATTAGGACATTTCCCTAGCCATTTGTCTAGGAAGAAAAATGCATATTTCAGGTTAGTGCGCAATTTGTTTGAAGTTTTTAATAGAAATATCTTTTGTACATATCGGTTTTTTATTTTTTAACGAATGCATAAAAGGTTGGCATCATTGTAATATGGGCTGGTAGTGAATTCCAGCATTTTACACCATAAATTGATAAACATTGTGATTTAATATTTGTTCGGATACTTTGAAGTATATATATTGACATTGGACTCGAGAAGGACGTAAATTAGTTTGCTTCACAAAGAGGCACTGAACGTTGATAGGTACTGGCATATTATTGTATGTTTTATACATTATTGAACAAATGTTCACATCTACTAAGTCTTTAAATTTAAGTATTCTAAACCTATAAAATAGTGGGTTTGTGTGATGTAGTCTACCAACACCATATATCAGTCTGACCACCTTTTTCTGTACCACTGTAATACAATGTACAGTACATTAGTAATACATGCATTTCCCCAAAGTTCACATCAGTAGCACAGTATTGGTAAGAACAGTGAGTAATATAGGGTAAGTAAGCTTGTGGTTCCTAGGACATGACTTACCCTGTACATCACACCGTTTATTCTAGACAGGTTTGTCTTGACATCATTTAAATTATATTTCCAAGTAAACTTCATCAATCAGAACTCCAAGGAATTTGGTCTTACTGATTCTAGTAATTTGGTTATTGTGAATGTTTATGTCCATATCACAATTTATTCTGCGGTTGCCAAAGACCATATAATTTGTTTTTGATACATTCAATGACAATTGTTCACACTGAACCATGTTTACAGTTTCTCAAGTTTACAGTTGACTACACTTATAAGGCTATGTACATCTGTATCTGAATATAAAATATTGGTGTCGTCTGCAAATAGAACAAATTTGAGGATTTGTGATATATTACAAATATAATTAATATACAGGATAAATAGGTTAGGTCCTAGCACTGAACCTTGCGGTACACCGCATGAGACATTTATTAAATCAGATGAACATTCACCTATTTTGACAAGTTGCTTTCTCTCACAGAGATGGCTCTTGATCCATTTCTCTGCACCAAAAGTAAAGTAATTGAGTTTTTCGATTAGTACAGAATGGTTTACTGTTGATGAAGACACCCAGTGTATATTTCTTTTTATCCAGTGATGCACTAATTTCTTCTACCAAGTCCAGCAGTGCATGTGAGGTGGACATTGAGGAACGAAACCCATACTGGCTGTTTGATAGGACATTGTTTTTATCAATAAATTATTGTTGCAGTCGTGTATTATAGAGCTTTTTAAGTATTCTGGAGAACTGACACGGTAGAGATATTGGTCTATAGTTATTGAAATCTGCTTTTGACCCTTTTTTAAATATGGGGATAATTTTTGATACTTTCATACTAGATGGAAAAATTCCACTTTCAAAGGACATTAAATATTGATATCAGTGGTTTAGTAATAGTTTGTATGGTTTTCTTAACAACATTCATACTTATGCCATTAATATATGTTGATTTTTTGTTTTTACAGGTTCTGACAATGCCAATGATTTCTCCTTCATTGATTGGGCTCAAGAACATACTAGTTGTATTTCTGTTCTCGAGATAATCATGAATTGAGGTGCCATTTAATGGTGGATCTATTTTTGCAGCTAATTCTTAACCAATATTTGCGAAGAAGATATTGAACCCATTTGCTATGTCGTTCTTATTAGTAAATTTTGTACCATCTGTTTCAAAACAATCAGGGTAAGAAGATTCACTCCGTTGTTTATTTATTATTGTGTTCAATATATTCCATGTTTCTTTACTACTTTGTTTTTGGTATTTTAACAGTTTCCTGTAGTGTGTTTTTTCAGCATTTCTTAGGATTATGGTTAACTAATTTATATATTTTTTTGTAACAGTGTTCCGCTTCATTTGATCTACTTTTCAGAAATCTTCTATACAATTCGTTTTTCTTATGGCAAGCTTTTTTCAAGCCTGTTGTGAACCAAGGTTTTTCAGAATTTACATGTTTTGTGTTTATTTTCCTGACCGGGCAGTGTTTGTCATATTTTTAAATAAATGCATTAAGCCATAAACTAAATATATCATAAGCCGTATTAACATTGGTTGTGCTAGTAACATTCTCCCACTTTTCACAATTTAAATCTTCTACAAAAGAATTGATGTTGTCAGTTGTATGATTTCTGATATATTTGTGTGTTTCTTGATTCCTCTTAATCACTCCATATTTGCATAGTGTAAATACTGGAAAATGGTCAGTTATGTCACTTATCAGAATACCATTTGCGGTTCGTTTATTTATGGAACTTGAAAAATGTTGTCAATAAGAGTTGCTGTGTCTCTAGTTATCCTCGTTGGTTCATCGATAAGAGGATACAGGCCTAGACTGTACATAGTATCAATAGTGTTTTGTGCCTAAGTGGCTATCTTGTTTTAGAATGTCGACATTGAAGTCCCCACATAAAAATAATGTCTTATTAGTTGGGTTATTTCCAAAGATATATTCAACATTTTCACAAAAGGTGTCAATGTTAGATCCTGGTTTACGATAGATGCAACTTACTGTAACATTCTTTTTGTTTTCTATTATTAATTCTACTGTTACGCATTCAAAGACATCATTTATTGATAACGATTTACTTAAGACTTTAATACAGTTAATGTCTGTACGGACATATATGGCCATTCCACCCCCTCTAGCATGTTCTCTACATATCTGGTATTGTACCTAGGTAGATTATAGTGTTGCAGTGTTGTTGGATCAACCCACGTTTCTGAGATAGCAATTACATCAAACATATCAAGAGTGTGAATATAACTGTCAATTTGCTTAAAGTTTGCATTTAAGTTTCTTGCATTTAAGTGTATTATATTAAGACAGTCTTTAGCATTGACAGAAGTACATATATGTGAATCATATTTACAGGAGGATTAATCATTATTAAAAAAACATTATCAGGATCAATTTCTATGGTTTACATTGAGGATAATGTAATTTCCTATCATATTAATATTAGTGATCAAACTGTTGTTATGTTGTTAACTGATCGCACCATTGGTTATATTGACAGCCATTTTAGTGTTTAACTATTACAGGGATAATACATTTGATGTGGTTGACCCACAGTTCACACATGAGCATATGCACTGAGCCCAGTGTCTGTCGTAATGTTCACCACCAGTCCAGCAATGTCTTTAATCATCACTTTCCCTGCTGCTGTCCAGCAGTCCGCGATGTGGCCGGCTTTCTTCAGCTGTCTCGTGCGGAACGCGAGAGCACCACGAGTTGAGGTGAGGTCTTCGTTCACGAACACCCTCCTTTGACCATCTGCATTTCGATTTTTCAAATTGAACCCTTCTTGGTACACCGAATCCCTCACCTCATTGTAGGTAGCCCTGTGAACTAGTACCACTGTGTTGAATATTGCCTTCATTGTTATTGTATGATACAGCGTTACTGCATAGCAAGTGACTATGTAACACTAATAGCAATGAATATTTTGTTATTCCATATGAATAACGACTCTCGACTTTAAAATGGACTTTTCTCCATAACTAATTCTTGACGGGTGCCCTGTTTAAATTCTTGTAACTTTGGTTATAGTGCAAATATTTCGGTAACTTTTTCTCTGATTTTGCATTTACATTTCATGTGGTAGTGCCACTATACACAAGAAATATGTATTTAATTGAATCATTCTAATTACCCCCCAGGCCCCTACCCCAAACTCCAAAGGACTTCAGGGCCTCTTGGCCCATTTTTTAGATGTTCCTTTACTGGATCTTTTACTTCTACCTGGCATAGATATCAGGTAAAAAAGACTAACAACTGTTTCTGCCTCCCAGATGTCACAGGCAATGAGGGGTGAACCATGCAATCTGCCCAAGTTTCTAAATGCCAAAATTCAATTTATTTGACCTTGTCCACATACACAGTATATGCATTAATATGAATGGGAGCCAACCCACAAATGTAAACAGAAACAACGTATACATAGCATTATCAGACCAGTAAATTATAATCATTGCATTAAGAATTACAAAAATAGCAATAATGGATAAAACAGCATGATTCATTATTTAGAATAATGTAATTTTTTATGTAACTTTAGAAACCATGTAGACTGTGCACATAAATTTTCTGAATGATAATGCCTGGTGTATTATTAACTGTCTCAACTACGCGGTATCTAATGCATTTTTTGGCAAATTCATGTTCGACTCTAGACATACTGTGTTGTATAGATGAATGTCATAGTTGTGTGTGCAAGGAATAACTAAAAATATTCGGGTAATTGGTTGTTAATTAATTGTAGTAGAATTTTAGTTGCTGGAGTTCCTAAATGTCATCCAACTTTAGTAATTGAAGTGTTTTTGAAAATAAGACTTGTGTGAGTATTGTATTTACTTTAAATAGGGATATTATTTGCATTGCTTTTTTCTGTAATTTGAAAATTTGAAGTGTCTGATGACCCCATAAGAGGATACCATAATTAATATGAGGGAGAATAAGAGAATGATACATAATATATAATGATTGAAGTGGTAAAAAGTGTTTAAGTTTATTTAGGATTCCTATTGTTTAAGTTATTTTATTTGCTATTTTGTTTGTGTGACTCTGCCAGTTTAAATGTTTATTTATGGTAATGCCTAAAAAATTTAAATCATTTACACATTCCATGTTTGTCCCATCTATTTCTACTAGAAGGTACTCTACTTTCTTTTGAGGCATATGAAAAATCATAAATTTAGTTTGTTGGGTATTTAGTGAAAGTTTATTTGCTTTCAAACAATCGCTAATCTGTGAGTTTTTGGTTAATATTTTCACTTTGCATTTGGCTTTCTAAAAATTTTAATGACCTTTGTATACTAGTAAGGGTAGTGTCATCTGCATAAGTTGCGAATTTAAAAAGGTCACTCGAAAATGCTACCTCATCATTGATGTATATAATAAACAAATTAAGAGTGGTCCTAAAATTGAACCTTGTGGAATGCCAGTGGTGATCAATAACTGTTTCTTTAGACTTAACATTTTCAATTTCTTCATATTGTTTACTATTGTATAAATAACTCCTACAAAGATCAAGTTCTGTATCATTTAATCCATACTGGCATAGTAATTTAATTTATGTAGCAATATATACGACAACAGATGGACTTGCACTCTAGCTGGTCCTGTCCACTGATGGTCCAGCGCTCAGTTTTTTTAGCCACAACACCTCCATATTCATCACCCAGTCAATATTTAAAATAATTTGTCTTGAAAAAAACGAAAACTGGTTTCTGTCACGCCAGCAAAATGTCATCATATTCATATAAAGTTTTGAGATCTAAGAATGACAATCACATTATGCACATGTGTTTGTTCCAAACATGTGTGGTGTCACCGTGTGTGTGTGCACGTCCGTGTATGCCTGTACGCCATATGCGTGTGCAGTTTTGTACAGGTCAGGCCAAGCAGGCATGCATACAAATTTGAAACAGATCGACATGCGTTACTGTGCATGTGTACGGTGTGTCTGTGTACAGTAACGCATGTCGATCTGTTTCAAATACACATGCACTCATTCTCAGGCGCACATACACACACAGAGTCACGCACGCATGTACGGCGCGCGCGCACACACACACATATGCACACGCACATTACCACATACGCACACACATATTATAAATTATAGCATTTTAAGATTGGGCTTAATTGTCAACAGAATAGTGTTTTTAGTTAGTCGACATATTTGAGGAAAAACCTGGGCGTTATGTATTTCAACGTATAAATATTATTGTTTACAAATGGTTTATAAATAGCGCGCCTAGACGGAAGAAGGATAGACGAGGGAGAGGTACTTCGCTTCGCTGCACATGCGCACACTGACATAAATCGCCATATTGAAAAATAAATAAGTTTGTTGACTTCGACGTTTCCCAGAAAATTTCCTTTATGTGACACTACAGAAGCCTACAAATGCGTCTAAGGTGACAGAATGGCGTGTCTCTTGCGTCTGAAGGAAGACATAAAATTCTTAGAGAATACGTTTTCCAAGAAAGGAGGTCATTTTCAGATAGTTTCTGCGTCCGTCGACGAAGTTGCATGTCGATTCATTGGAAAGAATGGAGAATCGGTGATCATAAATGCTAACATTACGGTAAGTAGACACGCGAATACCTTTTATATGAAAATGGAAGGTTCGGCAATGGTGTTATACTATATGCTGTTATGATAGAGTTGTTTGAAGCATATGGTCAAGTTGTAGACCAGTTTAAATAATTGCACGTCATCGCCGATGCGTCGACGATGTCGATGTCTGGCTGTGCCAATCAATGGCAATGATATGTCATATCAAAATACGACATGTTTTGGGAATACAAAATACAATGACAGAAATGCAGCATATAATACCCATGGTAATCCGTTAATTGAAATTGCTATTTCTGTTTATAATCGTAGTTTTTTTAATGTAAAAAACTCGTTCACAAATCGATTGTTTGGTGTGCTTTGTCTTGACGCTTGTCTGGCTCAGGGTACAATGCGTGCACCCCAGGCTCAGCCTCAGCTGTCATCCTGTCACTTCCGTTCAGTACGATATATGTGATGGTTCCCACAACATCTACACTCCTTATATCCTTATTTCATTGAAAGAGGTCAGCTTCAGGATTCATTTTGATTAAAGAAATGTGTAAAATGCCTGTCACATCTTTATGTGGAATGATATACTAAATTTATGTATAACAGAATTTATAACATTTCATTGTGTAAAATGAAAGTGGATTACTCAAATCTGTAACATATAAATGAGTTTCTGGGTTATGGGTATATAAAAAAGTAAAGATAAGTTCTTATGTAGCGCAGTATTCAGTCCTCAGGACTGTTCAAAGCGCTTGACACTTTACTCACTGGCGGACCTGTTCAATCGAACACCATCTCGACTTCTCGGTGAAGCATTCAGCCATTATACAATATTTCCAAGACATTATTTCCAATATGCCCTAATGCATTACAATACTTTAATTTGTTCTAAAACAATATTCAGGCACAAAATAATTGAATTGCATAGTGTTTAATCTTGTCCATCATCTATATAGTGAGTTTATTAGCTTAATTTCTGCTTTTTTATCTGTTGCATTATGTGACATAACAGACATTTACAAAACTATATAGCTGTGTGTTAAACAAGAAACTTTTTTATAACTATATATATATATGATAATAAATCATTTATAATTACTGGTACAATGTGTTAAATGTTGTTTTTCTTTTATGTAGCCAATCATTTGTCAGTCTTTACATTGATATATGTGGTTATTTGTATTTAATTAGCTTTACCACAGCAGCCGCTGCGGCTGTTGGATCTGGCCTGTTCTGATGCTAAACTACGACAGGCCATTGGTCACACAGACCTTACATCATTCAGTCCGCGTTAAATAATATATATTTAATATCACTGGGATGACAAGATAATGTTCTTTACAATGGTATAAAGTTTTTAGAAGTATTCCTTTATTTTACGAACTTATTGTTTGTGTTTTAGCGATGATGCATGCCAAAAAATGTCATGCAGACAGAACTCCGCGGTAGTACGGTTTTTGCAAAAACAGGTCGCGGCAGACTGAAAACCCGCACTTGTAAACCTGTTCGACCAGTTAGAAGACATACTCGTCTTCACTGCAGACTAGGGTGGTAAAAAAAACAAATGAAAAAATTTCCTTTCTCCACAAGGGTATTTTTATTCCTTTATACTTAACTGAGAAGCACACAACATTTTTCTTGCAAGAAACAGTAGCAGAAAACAGTCCATGTAGTGGGGAGCATCTTTTGGTGGTTTGCCACAAGTCGAAGAAGGAACTGTTTCTGTTCTTTGACCTTTGTCAGTGTCTCATTGTATTTTTGGATCAGACTGATACCCCTTTCCGCTGTGTCGTTTACTACCTGTATCATAGAGAACCGATCCCGAAGTTCATTGAAAAAAAGATTGTCTGTCCACTGCATGTGGGGTTTCTCCAGGAAGGATTTCGATTTCGCTTTTTCTCTTTCCATCAAGGCATCAAAGAAAGAACTGGTCCTTTTTGTCATAAGGTCCTCCAATTTCAGGTCTTCTACTTCATCTATGATCTCTAGACATCAAGGAGGACCGGGTAACCATGGATGCTGTAGGTTCTCCTCTGTGAAGCCCTGTGTTACTGGCTGTCGTATCAAACATCAGTTCTTTGATTTGGGACCTGAAGTTCCATTTCTGAATTGCATCAAGACAACTCTTCGCCTGAGACTCCCCAGTACCTTTGTCCATCTTTGAAATGCCCAGATGTTTCTCCTGGCCATTTCCAGTGACAAGGACAGCAATACTCTTGCCTTGGATCCTTCGATATCTGGCAACAGTTTGCCATCCCAGTGTAACAGAAAAAGTCCTTCCAAAGAAGATTATCGGTGATCTGCTGCTGCAGATTCTTGTCTTCCTTGTCTTCTAGACCGCCTGATGGAGCTTCAGGAGAGCGTAAATTCTGAAAGCTGCTAGTTTAGGGCTAGAGAGGTGGTTACAGGAGTGCACTTCTTGCCTTTCGTCTGCGTTGCTGCTGCAGTTTGCGTGATTGTGACATCACGCTGACTTTGATAATATTATTAGTTTTCCAGCAGCTTTATCCTGGCCTGCAAACATTGATAAATTGGTCGGAAAAAATTTTGTTTAACATTATCACCATGTATAATATGCACCCAGGCTTTTGAATAAAAAGTGAAGGACAAAATGCGTATTATACACAGAAACTTGCGGTAGTATGGGATGACCTCTAAATATCCACCACCAATCAAGCTCAAATTTCACACACTAGTAAGTCGACCCTAGTGGACAAAAACAAGATATGTGGAGCAGTGTTCGCATTAGGGTTTAAAAAACAGGATCCTGGGACACCATGGGCCTGAAAAAACGGGGTCCCAAAACAAAAATGGGGTCCAAAGATGTGGACTATTAAATGGACTAAATTATTGTTTGGCCTTGATACATAAATCAATAAATAAATAGTTTCCGAATTAGCCGTTAGACGGTACTGACGCGCATTAATGGGAACTACTATTCAGTATTCCATTTTTCACAGTTTGGTCGCTAGGTGGCGGCACCATTTCATTATGAAACGAAAGTGCGGTTGTCGACACACCATTTAGATATCTGTCGTATTTCTTTCTAAGTGACCTGTCTAACGTGGGACTAGAAATAACTTTGAAGAACCATAGAATTGCGTCAAAGGGACGCAGCGAAACGTGAAAAACCACGTTAATAAAACTGCCTGTAGAACATGGTAACTGCTATTGCACATGTTTGAAATGATATGTTGCCCACATGTTACTGCCTCTCACTGATTTGATCATCACTGGCCTTTGTCCAGCAGCCACAGCCACTAACCAGACATGGTGGTGCTCAGGGGAGTATTCTTCCAGTTGACAATGTAGATCTGTGTAGATGTAGTCTTGTCACCCATATAATCTATCGCCATCTGGTACAGGCTCAGTTACAATGCTCAGTGAAAATCACATGGTACTCACCATAAGGTCACAATTATGGTACTTCAAAGGTTAATTATAACGAAAGTACTTAACAAATCAATGTGTAATTATAATTACAATACTTAATCGAATTGTTATAGTTATGGTGTACACTTTCAAGATAATAACTCCAATTTGTGTTATAAAAACTAGTAATAAATTGCTTGTATTATTCCTAAAAATGCATACACAAAAACGAAAATCCATACGTCCACCCTTTGAGAATTAATTTTAGCTGTTTTCATTTTGTGAAATGTACCTCACTGTCAAACCGTTGTGGCGTGTGACATATATGAAGTAGTACAATCTACACATAACCACAATGTCATAATCAAGACGATGACTGAATGAATGTGTGTCTGATGACGTATTATCGGGTCACCCCATGTACTGATTGCTCTCAAGATATCCATACCATGTCCATGGCATCAAACATACTATAATCGTTATCTGTTTAAAATCAGTCGTGTGACTGGGGCAGTTCTTTGTCGTGGGTTTTTATGGGTGTACTCTGGTGAAAAACCACCAGGGTTAGGGTCAGTCATCATGTACTCCACTATTGTCAGTTTTTTTGTCACCAACATTGGTGACGAGGCTTCTAAGGGAATTCGTTTATGTATCCGAGTGATTTGATGATCATCAGATTCAATTTCTGAAATGCCACTGTGATCAAGTGATACACAGGCAATCTTTCTGGTGCAATCCGACTGTCCTAACAATCTGATCATAAAGAACATTATGTGACATCCAGCCTTACCACGAAGGGAATCCTGCTGACCCTAATCTTGTTCTGTGGCACATGGCTGCTTCAGCAGTGGCTTTTAATCTCCTGCCTGTTTACATGTAACTGCAGCCTTGATGGCTGGGTGTGGAGGAGGGTGGGCGAATCAGTTCTTTAACAGCATCTCATGTATTGCTCATCTCATTCAAGTTGTGTTGTTAACCAACACAGTGGATTGTCTGGCCTATACTTCTAACATTCATGCTCTCTGTGTGAATGCACAATGTTATAATTTATACGACCAGTGTAACTGTTTTATTTATCATAAACATGACAGAGTTGGGTTAAGTCTGCTGTCTAGGGGCCAGGCTAGGGCACAGACCACAGTTAATTTTCTCACTTGTGGCCATACTGATGTACCATATTTGTTCTATTAAGCGTACATGCCCTAATTAGCGTACACCCCTTTTTAGCAGCATCCGACCCCATGACAGTGATCTCAATGCCAACCTTGATTGTTGAATCCATCATTGTGTTTTAATTTCTACCAATATCACACTAGATTCAAAGCTTTGTAATTAAACAACATCGAACAAAATGAACAGATTTCTACAGTGTTCTGGTATCCTGTTGCTCATATGTAAGATGCATAAATCACTTGCCCATCATGTCTGTTGCTCATATGTGAGATGCATAAATCACTTGCCCGTCATGTCTGTTGCTCATATGTGAGATGCATAAATCGCTTGCCCGTCGTGTCTGTTGCTCATATGTGAGATGCATAAATCGCTTGCCCGTCGTGTCTGTTGCTCATATGTGAGATGCATAAATCACTTGCCCGTCGTGTCTGTTGCTCATATGTGAGATGCATAAATCACTTGCCCGTCGTGTCTGTTGCTCATATGTGAGATGCATAAATCACTTGCCCGTCGTGTCTGTTGCTCATATGTGAGATGCATAAATCACTTGCCCGTCGTGTCTGTTGCTCATATGTGAGATGCATAAATCACTTGCCCGTCGTGTCTGTTGCTCATATGTGAGATGCATAAATCACTTGCCCTTCATGTCTGTTGCTCATGTGTGAGATGCATAAATCACTTGCCCGTCATGTCTGTTGCTCATGTGTGAGATGCATAAATCACTTGCCCGTCATGTCTGTTGCTCATGTGTGAGATGCATAAATCACTTGCCCGTCATGTCTGTTGCTCATGTGTGAGATGCATAAATCACTTGCCCGTCATGTCTGTTGCTCATGTGTGAGATGCATAAATCACTTGCCCGTCATGTCTGTTGCTCATGTGTGAGATGCATAAATCACTTGCCCGTCATGTCTGTTGCTCATGTGTGAGATGCATAAATCACTTGCCCGTCATGTCTGTTGCTCATGTGTGAGATGCATAAATCACTTGCCCGTCATGTATGTTGCTCATGTGTGAGATGCATAAATCACTTGCCCGTCATGTCTGTTGCTCATGTGTGAGATGCATAAATCACTTGCCCGTCATGTCTGTTGCTCATGTGTGAGATGCATAAATCACTTGCCCGTCATGTCTGTTGCTCATATGTGAGATGCATAAATCACTTGCCCGTCATGTCTGTTGCTCATATGTGAGATGCATAAATCACTTGCCCGTCATGTCTGTTGCTCATATGTGAGATGCATAAATCACTTGCACGTCATGTCTGTTGCTCATATGTGAGATGCATAAATCACTTGCCCGTCATGTCTGTTGCTCATATGTGAGATGCATAAATCACTTGCCCGTCATGTCTGTTGCTCATATGTGAGATGCATAAATCACTTGCCCGTCATGTCTGCTGTACTCAGGAACCACAGGACCCAAAGAAAATGGGTGTACATCCCTGTACACTTATTTGAGAAAAAAAATTGACATATTTCCATGTTTCAAATATTTGCTAAGTGTACTGTACGCTTAATAGAACGAATACGGTATGTTTGATGAGGATGGCAAACAACAAAGAGGAAGACCAAAGCTGAGGCAGAATGACAGCATGAAAAGAGACCTTAGGAGGGCAGGTGTGAACAGCGATGAATGGAAGGTCACTGCGGACAACACACAGAGGTGGAGATAACAAGAAAAGCAGAAGAAGCAATTGAGTGACATGGACCCCACCCCGCAAGAGAACAAGGGGAAGAAGAAGAAAAATTATGTTTAATGTCAGTCTGGACAGGTTATTTCATATACCCCTGGTGGTATGTCATCCCATGCATGTCGTTCTTGGAGGTTTATTTTTTGGAGTTAACTGTTACAGATGTTATTGCAGTGATCGCGTTAGGGTTTTAAAAAACGGGTCCCCTCAAAAATGGGGTCCAAGGATGTGGACTATTGCATCGAATTAGTTTCCGAATTAGCCGTTAGGTGGTACTGACACATATTTGTGGGAACTACTATTCAGTGTTCCATTTTTCACAGTTTGGTCGCCAGATGGCAGCAACTTTGTAGAACCGTACAATTGGGTCGAAGGGACGCAGCGAAACGTGAAAAACCATGTAATATCACCCCAAAACAGTATCAGCGTGAATGTTGTTATTGTCCATGTTCTAAGTTTACCACAGCGCCAGTTGTTGTAGAAAATTCATATAATCATAACGGCAAGAGTGAATGAATGAATCACTTTATTACAGAGTATAACATTCCCTATACAAAGGATAAGGTAATTGTACTTCCTATACACACGTATAATATAGTGTTGGTTCGATACTTGATATATCGAAGTATCACGATACTTGTGAAAGTTCGATACTGATATTTTGTGGTATCGCGATACTTCAATATATCGGGTATTGAACTGCAAGTAGTGCAGGTTCGATTCCGTCGATATCTTCGATACCATTCAATATCTACGAAGTCAAAGTTACGGATTTAATACGGGACCTACACCCATGTCACGTCACGGATGACAGAAATTTGATGTCTTGGATGTTTTGTGTTTTCTTTTTTGGACCTTTTCTGGTGATATGCTTATCGCCTCTGTGACAGGAGACAAACAAAAGAGACTTACTTCAACTTCTGTACTTTCATAGAAATTGTCACACAATTGAACACACAATTGAACAATCATATCTGCAGGCAGGATGTCTATTTTGTTTGTTATAAAACACAACAGTTCGTTCACATCAATTTGATCTGCCAAATCACTGTTACAGTCATCTCATCTCACATGCTATTTTCTGCTGCGTTGTTTGATGGATTGTCATCATTTCTCTCTGATCAATTAAAAATGCTGTATGACATTTAAATATACAAGTGCAAAAAGTATACTTTGTGCGATCAGATTATGTCATTCGTCAAAGGTGAAACACTGCAGAAAACAACTGACATGGCTGCAAAAAGTTGCCTCCTGTTGGAAAGAAAAAATGCCTTTTGGGAAATATATTTACGTTTTTGAAACAGACATTAAAAAAAATTAAAACCGAGGGAGTCAGGCTGAGGGAGCCAAAGTAAAGGAGCCAGACTGAGGGAGCATACCAAGGTGAGATAGTTCAGTGATCCCACACAGGTGCATCAGTTGAGATTAACGGGATGTTTTTAGTCACGGATAAAAATAACCACATATATATTGAGATGTTGACTGCTTGCGACTGGCCTCAGAACATTCTCCCCTGAACATTTCCCTCCCATGAAAACAAATATAAATTTCCCCCTTAATTCTTTGTAGATTATCAGATAATTAATGATAATTAAACAGATAATTTTTTTTTATAAAATGTATTTTGGAGTATTTTGAACTTGTTCCCATGATCATTAAATTTTTGCTGTCGCCAATTGCTGCATACCATGACTTCACAGGAGCGCCACTTAAAGAATGACTGACAGCTCAATTTGTTCACTGAAAAAGTATATAAACTTATAAATAAATAAATACCTTTGTGTTTTTTTCAAATACATTGCCAATTGGTAGATCAGCATCTAGGTCCTAGTATGAGATAGACTTACCTTGCTCCAAGGTTAGCATACTTATATTGATTGCCATTGATTGAGTGCCTCTTTGTTTACTTATAAATATCCACAAACTGAATGCAGTTTGCTCTAAGCTAGACATATTGGCAAGTCAGTTGTTTGTTTATTCTTGACTGTGGAAGTGGAGCCAACAGACCAGTCACTTTGATGTGTCACCGAGATGACAAACAGGACCATCCTTATGGCGTTTCTGGACATGCTCTCTATCTTGTCCAGTAAACCATAAACTGTTTAATTATACCAGGCTTTGGATTTCTCTGGAGTCTGTCAGTCCGAGACGCCTTGTTTCACCCTCCAGAATCCTTAAATGCAGCCCTTTCTACAAGTTTCACTTGCTACTGTTAGAAGAGAGTAAATCCTCGCTGAATGTATTCCAACATGCCCATGCGAAGCCACGATGAATCGAGTCTGGGCTTTACTGAGTGGTCATGGTCACTTCTTTTCGTTAAAAAATATTTGTGAGCATGCTACACAAGTCATCAAGGATTATGGACTGAATGGAAGTGCTTGGTTCTGATTGGTTAACACACCAGAATTAAATTAAATTGCTGGCCAAGGCCTGTTCCACCACACTTGAGCTCAGTACATAAATCATGTTACATTTTTTGAAAAAGTGACCTCCCTTGCTTATATGACCTTGCCGATCCTTTGGCTGGATAATTTATCTTTTCATATTCATGAACACAATACCAACCGATACTTTTGTTAACAAGTCAATGGTGAAAACCACTGGGAAGATAAGCGTGTAACAAACATTTAGATTTAGTTTGCAAGCATTTACATTTTGAAATTTAGGAAATGCCTCTTCATGGAAATAGGTGCATCAACATGTTTTGAACAGATGATCCTCACGTCCAGGGAACTCTCATTTAATAGGCCTTTCATAGCCCGTTGGATGGCCAGTTTTTACAGACTCTGACAAGGTATGGTTAGTTCATGCAAAGTGCTGCCCAGCCCATGCCTTAATCTCATTATATCAGTTGTTTGGGTTAGTTGATGAGTTCCTTGTGTGTTTGACCCTTGGGACAATGTGGTGCTTTGTTGTATACCTCACTGTTTATCTTTGTCTGTCTACTGACCATGTCTGGTCTTCAGCGCAAGATGTTAGTCTTGACTTGGGATAAATCTGTAGCGGTTGTTTAACGTGGGTTCTTCTGTTATTTCTAAGCTTATAAAGACCAAAGCACGTTTTGACAAACACATTTACTAAGCGCACACAGTAGGAAGATTGTACACAAAACACGAATCGGCTTTCAGTCCAACGAAAGTCACAAAGCACTAACTAGGTATCGGTAAACGAAACCAACTGTCAACATCCCCGTTCGTCTTAAGAATGAATGTTCGCATCAGAGGGCATAGTCCTTGTGCCATACAGGTGGCTTAATCAGGCGGCCACTTCTGGTTGTTACAGTCTGAGTAACGTTATCATCGGCTGATCGCACACTGCTGTCGGTTTTCATTTCCTGATGATCGACAGGAACGGATCGCACTGTGGTATCGTCTTGATTCAGCGGATCATCCGTAGTGATCGGATTGTCGACTTCTGTCGTTGTGTCTTGTGGTATCTTGTGCTTACGATTTCGACGTAACACTTCCCCTTGGGGAGTAACACTATACGAACGATCGGTTAGTTGTTTATACACCTGTGCATCTTTCCACTTTCGTTTGTGAGATGTGAAGTCTCTGACTAGTACCGGGGTACCTTCTTTGATCGGAGGTAAGTCTCGTGCATGTTTGTTATAGTGGTACTGGGTCCTTTCCTCTCTTTCTCAGTACGGCTCTGTTTGTCATCGGTTCGACCACAGTCCAGCTGCGGTATGATAGATCTTGTGGATCTGTGTAACAGTCTCTGTATTGGGCTTGTTGTCATACCAGCTGTGATCGTGTTTCTGTATTCTAACAGCGCAAGTTGCGGATCTGCAGCTCGTTTCAATAGTCTCTTCGCCAGCTTAACACTTGACTCTGCTTTCCCATTCGACTGGGAGTGATATGGTGAGCTGGTTGTGTGCAGGAAATCCCACTCATTGCTGAAGACAGCAAATTCACGTGCGGAGAATTGAGGCCCGTTGTCTGAGTGCACAATTTCCGGTATTCCCAGTCTCGCAAAGCATCTCTTGCAGATCTCGATCACTTCCCTTGCTGACATATCGTTCAGTTTCTCAAATTCGAAGTAGTCTGAGAAGTAGTCTGTGATCAATAAGTAGTTGATCGACTTGTGGGTAAATATGTCCATTCCCACTTTCCTCCACGGTTGATTTGGTATGGCGTGGCTATGCAGGGTCTCTCTCATCTGCTCTGGAGCATCTCTTCTGTATGCCTGACAGTTAACATTCTGATGTTTCACATCTACTGCCATCCCATGCCAAAACATGGTCTGTCTCGCTCGACGTAGGGTTGCTTCTACCCCTTGGTGGCTTACATGCAGACGTTTCAGCATCTCACAACGCATACTGGTTGGGATTACCAATCTTGGTCCCTTGTAGACAACACCATCGAGAATCGCTAGTTCATCTCGAAATGTCCACCATGGCCTTACTGATTCTGGCACGTCGGCTACGTCTTTCGGCCAGCCATTCTTGATGACTTCCGATAACTCTTGTAGGAATTTGTCACGTTCCGTCTCCTTCTGTATCTTGACATACAGCGTGCCTGTCACTGGACAGTCTCTGACTTGATCGATCGTCTCGAATTGTCGACACTGAGACTCGTGCTGTTGTAGTTGAAACACGTGTTCTCGTGCGGCTGGTTCTTCAGGCTTTTCGCAGTTACGAGTGTGACGCGACAACAAATCAGCAATGATCTGTTCTTTGCCTGGTCTCCATGTCACTGTGAAGGCGTACCTCTGTAGGGCTAGCATCATCGCTTGTATTCTCTTGGGAGCTGCAAGCAGTGACTTGTTCATGATTGATTCCAGTGGACGGTGGTCCGTGTGAATATTCACATTCGGGTGGCCAAAGATGTATTGGTTGAACTTATTCATGGCGAATACGATCGCTAGGCACTCCAATTCTATTGGCACATAGTTCGACTCACTCTTGCACAAAGACCTCGATGCGTAGGCAACCGGTTTATCTTCCTGCATTAACACTGCACCAAGTCCGGCTGTACTGGCGTCTGTCTCGATTACGATCGGCTTACGGCTGTCGTAATACTGCAGAAGTGACTCTGACGTGAGCATTTGTTTCAAAGTCTCATACGCAGTTCTCTGGTCTACTCCCCAGCAGAACTCTTTGTCGGGTAGATTCAACAGTCTACGCAGTGGCTCACTCTCGGCTGATAAGTTCGGCAGGAACTTGGCCATGTAGTTCACATGTCCTAGGAAACGTCTCACTTCCTCCGAGTTTCGGGGCGCTTCCATGTCTTTGATTGCACACACCTTCTTGGGGTCCGGTTTCACACCTCCTGATGTAAGGATGTGCCCAATGTACGGTAATTCTGTCATGTGAAATCTGCACTTCTTTTGTTCAGCTTCAGTCCACATTCACTAGCTCGTTTGAGGAATTTTCTCAAATTGTCATCATGCTCTGCTTGACCTTTCCCGTATATCAGTATGTCGTACGCCACAACTGATACACCTTTAAGTCCTTCCAAGGCACTCGCGAGTCTCCTCTGGAACTCTTCTGGTGCGGTCGAGATACCAAATGGCATTCTCTTCCATCTGTATCTGCCGTAGGGGGTCCAGAATGTGGTTAGATGACTTGTTTTCTCTGACAATTTTACTTGTAGGAATCCATCCTTGGCGCCACATAAGCTGAACATTTTGGCTTCCGCCAACTGGGGCAGTACATCATCGATGTCTGGCATCTGGTAGTGATTTCTTTTGAGCGCTAGATTCAGGTTTTGAGGATCAAGGCATAGACGGACGGTTCCGTTCGTCTTCCTTACTGGTTGCAAGTGGCTGATCCATGCAGTTGGCGATTCTACCTTCTCGATGATACACTGCTTTGTTAGTGTATCTAACTTGGTTTTGTCCTCTTCTTTCATGGAAAGAGGGATCTTCCTCGGTCTCACTTGCACTGGTGTAATGGACTCGTCTAGCTCAAGGTCATATTCACCCGGCAAACATCCAATACCCTTGAACACGTTTTCATACTCCGCAAGAATGTTCTCGAGTGGCTCGTCCACCACCATGTGAACAGAGTCATTCACTGTGATGACATTGAGATCAATGCACGCTTTTAGTGATAGTAGACTATGTTGTTTCGTCTCCATCACCAAAAAATTCAGTGAATGTTTGTCATTCTTTTTGTCTGTTACTGTCATGGTACACCAACCGTCTGGCGTAACTTTGGAGTCATCATACATCGTTATTGCTTGTGTTGATGCGGTCAGTCGTGGCTTGCCCATCTTGGCATAATCTCGGCGGGTCAGCATGTTGCATGTCGCCGCCGTATCTAGCTGAAATTCAAGGTTTCTCTGAACCTTGCCGTTCGCTACTGGTACTGTCGCGATCATCTTCCGGTCACATGTCGATACGTGTATGCAGTTCGTCGATTCATCAGACGAATAGTTCCATTCTTGCTTGGAAGTCCTCACTAGGTTTGCCTTCTCGTTTCTCACGGTTCTACTACTGCAACATTTTGCGAAGTGATTCACCTTTTTGCACTTGAAGCATTCCTTCCCGTATGCTTTACATTTTCTGGGAGGGTGGTGTTCACCACACTTTCTACAGTTCTCAGCATTTGGCTTCATGCGAGCACCACTTTTAGACTTGAAGTTGTTAGCATATCGGCAAGACGCGGATTTTATATTATAGCATGAACCGACTCCATCTGGTTTTCATACAACGTTTTGAGATCGTCCCTCGCGGCTTCCATCGCTCGACAAGTAGCTACAGCTTCGTCTAACGAGAACTCTTGACGTTCAAACAGACGTCTACGAACCCTGTCGCTTTCAACACCGAGTAACAATGCTTGTATCATCATTCTGTCATACTGTCCTTTGTTACCAAGCTTGCAGTCTCTCGCTACATTGTGTAATGCTGTGACGTATTCATCGATAGTCATTTGGCCCTGCTTCTGTGACAGTGTCAGCAGTTTATGTGTCAAGGCCACTACATTCACACGTGGGGCGCAGAATTGATCGTATTTCTCAACCACTTTGTCATATTTGTCTTTGTCTACTTCTATCTCCCATGTGAACGACTCATATATGTCATTGCCTCGCTGACCTATTGTTCTCAGAAGCAATGCAATCTTGACAGGATCAGCTTTGTCTGCTCTACCTGTCGCCACGAGAAATTGCTGGAATGTTCGTTTGAACCACTTCCACTGTTCCGGCAAATTTCCACCTTCTGTCAGAGGATCCGGAGCCAACAGTTTGTCCATCGCTGCTTCGTCTATAGTGTAATCATATACACCCGGGGCACCATGTTTAACGTGGGTTCTTCTGTTATTTCTAAGCTTATAAAAACCAAAGCACGTTTTGACAAACACATATTTACTAAGAGCACACAGTAGCAAGATTGTACACAAAACACGAATCGGCTTTCAGTCCAACGAAAGTCACAAAGCACTAACTAGGTATCGAAACCAACTGTCAACAGCGGTTGCCCTGGCTGAGCTTCATGGCCGAGTTTGACTTGCCCAGTGTTGTAGTCACTTACTGGTCAGTAAAATATGGTCAGCTTTACCTAAATTTGTTATGTACGTACATGTTTCATTCGACTAAAGCTAAGCAGAACAAGATTTGGCTAATGCTGGTTGTTTTACAACCCCGATAAGTATGACATGCAACATATTTATAGCCAATATTGTACACCAGTATCACTGTTTCCTAGGGATCAATGTATGCGTCTGCAGAAAACAATTTATGTTTAAGAGAAGAGAGAGAATCTTATACATGTCTCAAATTTAATTCTTCACAAATATAACTTTCAAGTTTCAATGCCCCTAAATGTAATAGCAATTATGCTACCTTTACTGAAAATAGGGCTTCAGTACATAATCATTTATGATATATATTCAAGGCCTGTATTCAAGGACTGGTATAACAATAAAGCACAACCGGAATGGTAATTGTATATTATTATGAAACAAGAACAATACAAACAAGGTGATTACAATACACACCCAGTGGTTTTGTTATTGTCAGTGCTAGTTTGCCATGATGGCTAGAGCTGTCAACTCCTGCAAACCGTGTTATGTAATTCTAGATAAGCAACCTCTGTGTTGGACTGAATGCCTGGCTGATGCTGGTCCTGACTGGTGATTAGTCACTAAGTCCAACTCTGCCCAGGTGTGCCAAGACTGAATGCCTGGCTGATGCTGGTCATGACTAGTGATAAAGTTGAACTCTGCCCAGTTGTGCCAATTCTAATTTAGTTCACCCGAATTTCTGATGTCATTTTGTTGCTATTTATGGGAACATTCTGACTCACATTGAGTGTGTTTGCAAACATTGACATATATCTGTATGTAGATCTCATGAAAGGGGGTGGCATAACCAATCAGTTTTCCATTCTAAGAGTAAGATATAGCAGTGCAACAGTTTATATAGGAAATTAAAAAAAACTATTGACAAGTGCCTCCCTCCTGCCCTGTACATACACAAACATTTGCAAGGCAGATTATTGAGGCTCCATGGTAAATGTTCCCAGAGTTAAATAACCCTGCTGATGGCACAGACAAACAGTTGAACACATCATGTATACAAACAGTGGACCAGATTGTTTTTGCTATCAAAATGTCCACACGACTGATTATTTTTGCAGATGTATCTCTCGGTGTTGTGGTCAACTGACCCAGCAGAACATGTCACATGTCTGTGTACTACTACTAATAGCAACAGTAGCTCAACAGCTTAATTCATTGTGGCCATTGGCAACGAACATAATGTTAACTTGTGTCTGCTGTCTTTTATTCCACTGTCTTTTACGCTAGGGGCATAAGATTTGTTCAGAGTTTGTTTGTTCGACCTGAAAGATGTTTACAATCAATCATTTAGTTGGCTGACCCATATAAATCCAGTAATTCATTTTATGTGAGAACGTGAGACTTAGTTTCTTTCACCCACAATACGCAATCTCCCAGACATTGCACGGTGTATAAAATAATACACTCCTGTCAGATGTTATTGAAACACAATTTTGTGCACATGTTTTTTGTTGATTAATTAAGGCACCTCCCTGGGTTCAGTTTTTTGCTCCTCATGTTTCAAACTAATTTCTCGTAAAGGCAAACCTATCACATATTTACTAGGATATATATCCTAGTTCATTTGTGCATATTTTTTTATTTAATTTCGGTGAAATTAACAGACAACCTATAAATTACTTATGGCCGCGTTGGTTCAAAATTAGTTATAAGACATGACTTGGGTAAGGGTTATTTAGCCACAATCAGACTCAAACTCATGGCTGGTTTGTTTACTTCAATGGTTATTTTCATTATGAATTACTGGAAAGTGCATGTGACTGCAGTGAATAGTCGTAAACATTTGGGCTGATCACAGGGCTAGGTCTCTCTGGTGGTGGAAGAGTCCACTAAGGTGGAGGAGTCCATCTGTCTCAGACAAGGGGGATTAGCAGACAGGTGGCCTTGGTGAATCTGTGTAATAAACCTTGGCCACTGAGAAGGATGATGAGATAAACTCCAAGTGGTCTGACTTATTTGCCCAGTTAAAGAAAGATTTGGATAGTGGTAGGCCTCTACTGACTATTAACACTGGATAGGAACTTCCACAATGTTCATTACTGTGCATTAGCACATTTATTATTTTAAATATCTTAATAATAATAATAACTTATGTATTTAGTTGATACAGTGCCAGATCCAAAATTGTTTGTGACGTTTCTCAGCATTGAAACATGGAGAGAATTACTAAATAAACAAATAACTATGTTAAAATGCTAACAGTAACAAGTAAGTAACAAGTTAGTATTATTTTAATATAACACAATATAGTAATATTTAAAAATAGAGTAATATTTAATTATAATAATAGTGGAAATAAAAAAATCTGTGAAATAATTAAATAAATTAAAACAGACAACTAAATACTAGTTATGTAACTTGTGTACAATGTTTGATTTTGCATGAAATGTACATGATATTCAGTGGACAGCCTAAAAATGAAATTAAAAGGTGGACATTGTTCAAGTACGGATCATTTTTAAACCCCAAATAATACAGAACTAAATACTAGTTATGTAACTTATTTACAGTATTTGATTTTGCATGAAATGTACATGATATTTAGTGGACAGCCTAAAAAGTGAGATAAAAAGGAAGACATTGTTCAAGTTTGGATCATTTTTAAACCCCAAATACTGAGATATTGTACACAGACCTGGGGTCGAGTACATTTTCATGACTACGAGTACTTTGACGATGGATAAGTACGAGTACATTAGGCCAAATAAAATAATACCTGTGTTTCCAGTAACCCGACTGTCCCTAGTATTTCCCTGCGACCCTATGCATTTTTTCAAGAAAAAAAGAAAAATATTGTTTATGATGCCGACCCTCGATCCTTGCCTGTGACCAAAAACTTTTCTTTTAAGATTATATTCCGCCAAACGACTATTACAACGATCATTCGACACGATAAAAAATACATATAAGCATTGCAAAAGTCCTGAAAAGTAACAAGAATTTACCCTTTGGAATGGAAATTCCGTGATCAATTGGATGGATTTCCGCGTAAATCGTTGCAAAGAACAAGATGTTTATTTTGACCCCAAAGAATACAAGTACAGTCACAATATCATGTACTTCAACTAGTAGTAAACAGAACTTAATTATAACTAATTAAAAACAATGTAATAAAAGAAAGAACAGTGAAATGGAGTCAGTGACTCCTGTTAAGGAAGCTGCTCCGGGTATCATGTCAGTTGATTTCTTTATTTTTGTCTTCATAGAACATTAGTAGGTGTCAATATGAACATGTGTACTATTAAAAAAACCAAGGCACTATCACCATATGTCACCAATCAGTCCTTTAAAAACCGGTATTTTTAGTGTGTCTGTGGAAAGTCCCTTTTCAGATTCTTGGAAACTGACTATGTTTCCATAGTGACGATCACATGTGCGTCAGCCTAGTTCAAACATAAATTCATTCACCATGAATGCAGATCATAATAGTCTGGTTATTCTCATGCCACTATGCTGTTGTATTATGATTACCTAAATGCATCACGCTGTCAAATCACCAAATACTGGCTGTAGTTTTGTTTATCCACATTTCTAAGCAAAAGACAAGCATCTGGTGGCACTTGTATTATTGGTAACAACCCAAGAAGTATTACTTAATGTAACTTTAAAAAAAAAATACAATACTTACAAAGCCATAACTTGGCACATGAACTCGACTTGTGTTTACCCAAAATTGCACGGGATGGTTTTATGTTTGGTGAAGGGGTCGTGCCAAAAATGCAGTACGGATTTTTGCTGTCTTTCAACATTGTAGCAAAATGTTTATGAAGCTGTATCAAACTTAATATGCATTTGTTTAAAAAAACCCGTCTGAATGTCAATAACGTGTTTGTTCTTACAACCATAAAAAAATTTCTTTTGGGGAGTTTCTCAAATTGAAATAAAATGCCACTTTTGACATATTTTTTTATTGTCTTTACATTTATATATCTCTAAACAACATAACAAATCTATTCTTTTTGGTCTGGAGTATTGTTTAGTATCTGAGGCAAACTCTAAGAAAAATAGTTAGCTTATCTTCAAAACTTATATTATAAATTATTAATTCAAAAGAAGCATATAATAGCCGATGCAGCCACCTTAAGACAAAACGTGTCATTAGCACAGGAGCCACTCATAGTATGGTATGCTTTTTATACTACAAGTAGAAATATTTGAGTGAAGTTTCCTAAATACGTCTTTGTATAGAATATCTATGCACCTATCCATATATATGTGTATTTTACTAGTTTTGGAGATTAAACTGACATATGTAACACTCAGTCAATGTTACCGGAAACACAACTACCGGTATATTTTATTGTGGCCTTACTAAAAGCTGAGCATGTGTACAAGTACGGGTACATTCTCATGAGTACGAGTAAAAGTACGAGTACATTAAAAAATATAGATATATTAAATAATAACATATTTTAAAATTATTAATTAATCTGATTTATATAACTCGGCACAAGTGAATATGTAATGGCAGTTGATCAATTGTTTTATGAGGAAAACTGTAAGAAAACCCCTTTATTTCATCAATAATTAAATTCACTTTGTTTGCATTCATTTCAGTGGTATCTATGATCTTATCATATATTTGCCATTGCACCGAATGAACACACGTTCAGGGCGGAATACTTTCTCGGCTATGCTAAATACCCTTTCATCTAGGATTACTGAACATTCTTCAGGATAGTTTGTTTTCAAATCAGAAACTTTAATTTTTCATATCCAAGATGTATTTAACTTTCAACTGGGGCTGATGAGGCTGGAATGGTGAGATGGGAGGGACCAACTGAGCCAGAGGTGGAAAGTTGTTGCGTTGATCCTTCCAGAACTGCAGTGTGTCACTGTGACGATCTGTACATGGCTGAATGAGATGTTCGTTCACCTCTACAATCAGCAATCTGCTGATATTAGAAGAATGCAGTTTATATTTTCTGAACGTAGACTACTGGTTGTTGAGAGGGTTAGCCGATGTCTACATAACAAGCTCAACATTTTTTAGCTAGGCTACTGGCACAGGATTATACTAGTATAGGCAGTCTGACTTGAGCCACCTTACTTCTACAGAGGAAGACTGACAATTCTTGTTCTTAGCAGTTAGCACTGTCAGCCAGTGACAAGTCATGGTCTCCAGACTACATCAAAGGCATTTCCTGTCTAACTGTTGGGTTAACTGTTAATTGGCTCTTTATGGACATCCTGGTGGCATAATTAAACAAACAGGTTTATGGCCTGAACTGATAACCTACAATTATTGTTTGCTTAACAGTGTGTTTCTGACTGAGAAAAGATGCTGCCTGTTGCCATGTTTGGGTATCATAAGTCATGGTTATCAGAGAATGAGGATGTACTATGTGTAGGGATGGTAAGGTGGTATTCTATCAGAAATAACTAGATAAAACAGTTGAACATTTAAATATTTCAGGAAAGTTTCATTTTATAACCAAATAAATGTATTTTCCCCAGTACATATTGAGAAAGTACTCAGATGTACTCATAACGTACTCGTAACATCTTAGTACAACCAGTACGAGTCCATGACCCATACGTTTTCTGAGTAAGAGTATGAGTACTTAAAAAATGTGCTTGAGTACATGAGTACCAAGTACTTCCGCCCCAAGTCTGATTGTACACCATACTGAAGTACAAGTAATTGACCTCCTACCCTGCCAGTTTAAACAGTCTCCGGTGGGGTTGTACTGAATTGTCCACTTGGTGGCACTACCACTGACTATGTGATGTTGTTTTGCAGGAGACCTACCCCCACACGTCACCGATCTGGTTTGCTGAGTCTGATGATGCGATTGTGTCCGCCGCCATAGAGAAACTGTGTGAGACGACACCAGACAACTACAATGTAAGTGGAAGACCACTCATTTAGGGCCCACCCAGGGTAGTTGGGTCACGCAGATCCATTGCTGTTACTTCCTAGAGTTCAGTTATGACTCATGAGGTTGGATAAATTAAGTTGAAAATATGAATGTAGTAAATAAAGTCACACAGAAATAAAGTCAATTAAATTATTGCCAGTCTAGTATCCAACCAACCCATTGCGACATGTCCATTTTTCTTCAGAGTTATTGGCTACACTTTGATAACCTTGTTTCACTAAAGTTTGTTTTTTCAACTGCCTTATCATAATTTTATTGTAATGCACGTTTAACTGTAAAATGTGGTGTCCTTTTATGATAATTTCAGTTTAATTTCATCTTTACCAAAATAGTATTGCTTTGATGTGCACAATAATATCTCTACTGTATTTACTATGTATAAAATTATTCTATCAAATTAAACATAAATATAATTTCCTTTACTCTACCATATTTTTGGTGGTGAATTCTAGATGTAGCCCAGAAACTCTCTGCATTATTGAAAACATACTCGGATAGATGTAGTTTGACTATATAATTATAAGATGAATTTATTATAGAATTTACCAGACTATCTTTTGTGAGATGCTCCCTAAAGAATGTTGATTAATAAACACTGTGACATAACACTGACAGTAGATTAGCATGATCAGAAATTAGGTGGAATCAACCACCTTTGGCTGGCTTCCAGCTTTTCGATACTAGAAATATGTTGGCTGGAGGCCTAGAGCACTGCTTTGGTTTCATCTGCAGAATGGAATTATCACCAGCGGTATAAGTGAAATGCATAACAAAACATGCTACAAATTATGCAATCATTATGTAGCATTTAGTTAGCTATATAAAGAAATTTATTTAAATGGAATGAACAACGATTTTCGTTTGATGATATGTTGGTCAAGAATTGTCACAGTGTGATTTTTATATTTTATATGTAATAAATACTAGTAAATGCAGTGTTGCAATGTCCACTTAGACAGTTGCTACTTAAAATGAAAAGTAAAAATGGTATTTATCTGAAAGTGAGGAAGACTAGTGATTTATGGTACTTTCTTTTGAGTGTCCCGTTTTTTATGCACTTTCTGATGGTAAATACACCATAGCAGTACATATTATAACTTTGCTAATTTAGATGTGCTTTGACAGGTAGACGTTTAGAGAATTTAGGCATTTTAATAATATGAAAGCTGTAGGTTCATCAGACTGGATGGTTCCTCAGATGGTAGAGTTCAAATTTTTATGCTTTCTCATAGTCAACAAATTATTTTATAAATTGTCTGATGATTATGCCATAACTAAATTTTATTATTTTATTTTATTGAAAATGAAACCAACAAAACCGTTTAGGAGAGAATTTATGATTACTACTTATAACAGATTTCTCTGTTGTGTGTTTCAGATCTGTAAACAGATTCTCCTGCTTGTGTGTCAGTTATGTGCACTGCACGCCCTCCCGGAGCCCGACGAGCTCCGGGAAATTGACAGATATCTCGCTGTAAAGGTAGGGCACACACTGTCATGGTGGTTGGTGGAGTGAT
Organism: Escarpia spicata; assembly: GCA_963995525.1. Lineage (NCBI taxonomy): Eukaryota > Metazoa > Annelida > Polychaeta > Sabellida > Siboglinidae > Escarpia > Escarpia spicata. The sequence goes on from OZ023216.1 coordinate 7,687,557, forward strand.
TTTGATTTGTATACAGTGGAACCCTCACTTTTGACGAGCTAACAATCAATGGGTCATCAAAGGAAGGGTGATATGCATTGTATAAATTAAGTCGAATGTTATCACAATGAAATATACAGTCTATATTTTACAAGTTGCTATGGTAGTAGCTTTTGTAAAGTGTATTTGTATTCTAGTATTGTTTGCTGGAGTATGGTGTATGTGTGATTCTCTGGTACTACAAAAACGTTTCTGAAATAATATTAAGCCACAGTTGATGTGACGACATGTTGTATTTATCAATATGCCAACGTGTAAGACATTTAAATGGATCCTGTGATGCAGTCGTATGATAGGAACACAACACCATAGCAATAGATGCACCAGGCATGCATCATATTCATTTTAGGGCCTAATATAACACTTAAACTTATTAGGGCTTAAACTTTCAGACCTTCGCTTGATCTTTCCCATCCTTGTCCTGCTCCTCCCCATTCTCCCAGGTAATAACAGCAGGCGTTGAAGGGAAACATTGCCACTCTGCCTTAGGGAGACGGGATGCAGCCGAATGAGCAGGAGAGTTCGGAGGAGGAAGATGACGATATGGAGGAAGACTTCCACTACGAGATGCTCGAGGATGACCAGAAGTAAGTGACGTTGTCGCACGTCTAAGACAATAGAACCACTCACAGCGGCCCTTCGCAACAGGCCATCTCATGAAAATGGCCACTCTGTAACAGTGTGAACATTTGATGTTTCCATTGAAACCCATATCAGGCCACACCATGGCAGTTATGACACAACATTTACGTTGTGGTTTGGAACTGATTTCCCAGGAATTCACTAGTCAATAATGATATCCCAATACTATCGCAATATTAGATGGGATTACCTCACAACGAGTGCTGGTTCGATATATCGAAGTATTGCGATACTTGTGAAAGTTCGATACCGATACTTCGTGGTATCGCGATACTTCAATATATTTGGTATCGAACGGCCATGGTTCGATACCTTCGATATTTTGATACCTTCGATACTTTGTCAATACCTATACTTCAATATCGAGTCCATTCGACGTCGATGCGAAGACGTAACATCGTTTTCGAAGTTACGGCCAGATGTACGGAAACTACAGCTATTCCGCTACGGGCTTCGCTTCCTAACTTGACAGGGTTGACTATGTTGTATGTATTAGGCTGCTTAGGTGTGGTTCTTTTTAAAAAAACAATAAAATGTAACATCTGAGTGGTTTTATAAAGCGATATTGTGGAGTCAGTTTCCAAAAAAAGTTTGTATATAAATAATTATTTGAGAGCGATCTTAGCTTAGCCTCGATTATCCAAGCCTTGTTACGACATTAGGTGGCACTACCGTTTGCCTCGCCACTCTACCTTGTCCACTCTATAGCGTACCAAAAACACACAAAATTCTAGTAATTTTGTAGAGTGTTTATTGCACGCATTGATATTCATTAATCTAGTTTAATATTATAATAATAATAATATAAATTATTAATCAAGCGCGACACACTAGCCTCGTTTACCCAGGTTCCGTTTGGTGGTGCTATGTTTTGCTGTTTGATGGCGTCATCGTTTGTCGTACTTGCTCAACCAAGACGAACGACAAAATGTCAAAACGCACATCGCCAATTTGACAGTTTTTTAACAAGACGGAAAATGGTAGTGTCTACTATGTCAGAAACGCTTCCCCCAAGCTAGTGGGGGAAATACATCGAATTTGATGAAACATGTCACTGTCCATCATCCAAGAGACTACCAAAAGTGGCAAAACACGGTGATGGAAGGAAATAGGAAGTCGTGGCAACTACGAGAACGACGTGTTCCATCAAAATCTTCTACAATAACTAAGCAATGGACATCTAGTAGTAGTTACCGTCGAAGTGAAATGCCATCGGTTGCCGAGTCTACTGCAGTGACAGCATCAAGAAGTGACATACGCGATGTGACTACCAATTTTATTTATTTATTGCTATTGTCTGTATTGTTTTAATGTTACATTACAATTACTTTTACAACAGTAATAAATTAGAATTAAACAATTACAACTGTTATTTGTTTATTGAAATGAAATTAAAATTGCATACTAATCGTTGTTTGTATCGATGGTTAAGTTGAAAATTGAATAGGTGTACCGTATAGTTCCCAATAGATGCTCAGACTTTGGTGCACAGCTATTTGTTTCTCAAAAGTGGAACCGGGCAACACTTTTCAAACACACATAGTCAGCACATCTACCAAACTGACTGATGCAACATCGACACATGACAAGAATGCAACATGTTGCAGCTAAAGGCACGTACACACACACACACACACACACACACACGCTATGAATGACCTATCAAGTAATTGCAAGGTGGCGCTAGCAACAGTGTTGCCATCAGTTATGTCTAGCATGCATTCATTCATGAAAAATCCATGTTTCCCTAATGATCGAGTATCGAAAAAAATTCTGGTATCGATCGATATCAAAGAATTCTGGTATCGAACCAGGACTACTCACAACCAAGAAACCAGATCCAAATCACCAAAATGTGGGTGCACCTAGTTTTTTGCATTTCACTTTTTTGTACTTTGTTTCCTAAAATTGCAAGTTATGATTATCTTAAAGATAAATGAATTCCGCACAAGTCAGTGCTAAATATAGCATTCAACTTTTAAATTAAACTTGGGTAATGCGATTTACTGTGTCTGGGTGCATTTGCATAGAATGCTATGAATATCTACAAACTCTCTGTCAGTTGATATTTTCAAAACAGTGCACATTCAAAAACTTCCATTACAAAGCCAAATAAAACATATCTAGCGCATAGCAGATATACTAAAGAATCAGGTGACACGAGTTACTTATGTATCAAGAAGATGACGCCACCTCCAGTTAGAAAGTTAGAACAAGTTTGTGGCCACTCAAGTAAGCGGGCGTCTGGCCGCTTTCGGTCATTCAAAGTCTAAAGGGTTAAGCAGTAATAATATTCTTGAGGGATTTTTGTAAAAGTTTATTATTTTCTTCATGTTGAAGAAGGTTCATTAATGAGATGCTATTTCATGAAGTTGTTTGTTTGTTGATGCAGTGCAAAGAAAGGCAAGGAGGAGGCAGACGGCATTGACATGGCGAACCTGATCACGTTGGAGCGATTAAAACGAACCCAGCGACAGGATTACCTCAAGGTAGGCAGGGCGCATATTTATTCAGAACAGCTGTTAGTAGTTGAGTTAGTGTGTATATATATATATATATATGTATATATTTATGCAAGCACCAACACAAGTCATGAATAGTGATGAAATAAGGCAAAATGAATGTCTCATTGCATCTCAGGCTCCATGCATTCAGGGGTTCATCCACAACCCTGAACTCTACGAAGGAAATATAACACTATTGCTGTGCCGAAATTCACCCTACTATTACCCTCTTTACGAACAATGAAAGAACTACGTAGTGGAAGTCTTCCTCCATTAAACATCCAGTACAAATTCTTTGCAAAACCGACCACTGCATCTGTCTTTATGAAATACCATCCAGTGGGCAGATATTTTTGCTGGTATGTTCAAAGGAGGCAGTTTTGTATTAATGAGTAACTATGTTAAAGGTGTACTGCCTGCCAACTTGTGTTGAGTAAGCCCATAACAATGTTCGCAGTTTGAATGTTTCCACCCACGACATGGTCAAACTGTCAACAGAACATCCAGTTTCAAAACAAGCTTATCTACATTGTTGCTGAAGCAGGCTGAGTTAGCTGCAGTACCCTTTCATGTTCAATGATTTCACATTTTGGTATGGTTCCACACAGCTAATTTAGCAAATTTACTGTTACACCCACCGATCGAATACCAAACGTTCATTCTGTGCAAAAGTAGTGCCTTTGTAGCGCTATAATTAATAGCAGGGGCCAAACTCAGGCCAAACTTTCAGGGATAAATCCACAACTTTTTTGAAAGAAAGTACACCTTTATTTTCTAGAAATTTGCCATGGATTTGAGTTCTTACCAGTTTCTGTGTTCCGTTCGTACCAGACTTTATTTTCTAGAAATTTGCCATTGGTTTGAGTTCTTACCAGTTTTTGTGTTCCGTTCATACCAGACTTTAGGCAGACATAAGTTGATTGTTCATAACGTAAATCAATAGTTCATAACATTGTGCAAAGAACACTGCTTAGGTGGATACATTTTGCATAACGTTCAAACTGCTCATGTATGAAAACTGTCTTCTGCGTCTGTGTGCATGTAGCGTCATCTGGAGGATGGACATTTTTACTGGTAGATAATAGCATGAGGCGTGTGTGTGCAGTGAAGCGTGTGTGTTGCAGGGATCTATATCGGGGTCAGTGCAGGCGACTGATCGACTGATGAAGGAATTGAGAGAGATCTACCGGTCGGACAGCTTTAAACAGGGTATGTCCACTCCATAAAAGGATTGGGAAAACGGGATAGTGGGACAGGGATGCATTGGCTCAACTTTGGCTAACATAAAGATCGCCGTTTTTTTATGGTTCTGAAAACAATTAAAATTTACATAATTATATCACTAACACAAAACCATGTCAGAGTGTGTAGTACTGCAGGGTGTTCACAGAGACGAGTATACCCTTCCCCACTGTTGGGGTATTCTACTGTAAACAATTTATATGTGGATCTGAAGTAAAATGCATTGTTGCAATATAATGTTGGCATAAGAATGTAAGAAAAATAATAGGTTGCTTTTTTCTAGATGCATTTCTGATTTATATGTGATTTTCTCTTAAATACCATGGCTCCATTAATTGCTGGAATTTGATGCAAACATATACTTGCAGGTATTAACATTGTATTTTTATAGGTGTTGTAGGTATGTTTGGCCTCTTTGTGGTCTTGTCTTAAAGTAAAGTATGTTGCTTTCACTGCAGGAACATATGTGGTCGACCTAGTCAACGACAGTTTATACGAGTGGCATGTCCGACTTTATAAGTAAGTATAGTCGCAATGACACTACGGAATAATAGTGTGTGACTTGGGCAGTGCGCACCAATACATGCACCAGGGTGCATATTTGTGGTGCTACAGAAATAATTTGGGTTGGGTTTATTGGCATTAGTGTGAGTTTTTTGTATAATTTTTTGCTCAACAAGTATGACGTATCTATAAATAAACACAACATTGTGTTCAGCACTGAATTTACGATTTCATAATTGGACGTGGTGATTGGTCCAGGTGGAATAAGTTGTTTACATAATAATGCAGACATCACATACAAAACGGTATGTGATGATGAGAGGAACTGCTGTTTGTGTCATGACTCTTTTACTTAGTCATCATTTCAAATATATTACACTAAAAATAAACATATTTCAAGTGAAAGATAATACACTCTTTGATTTTGAAGGTATGCCAAAGGTAAGACTATGTAAAGAACGATTTTGAAGGATTGGGAGAGGAATGGAGGAGTAAAAGACAGGGGAATGGAGACAGTTGGTGGAGAGAGCAGTGCAAGGCAGAGGGGAATGGAGACAGTTGGTGGGGAGAGCAGTGCGAGACAGAGGGGAATGGAGACGGTTGGTGAAGAGAACAGTGCAAGACAGAGGGAAATGGTGAGGGTTGGTGGAGAGAACAGAGCAAGACAGAGGGAAATGGAGAGGGTTGGTGGAGAGGGCAGTGCAAGACGGAGGGGAATGGAGACGGTTGGTGAAGAGAACAGTGCAAGACAGGGAAATGGAGAGGATTGGTGGAGAGGGCAGTGCGAGACAGAGGGGAATGGAGACGGTTGGTGAAGAGAACAGTGCGAGACAGAGGGGAATGGAGACGGTTGGTGAAGAGAGCAGTGCAAGACAGAGGGGAATGGAGACGGTTGGTGGAGAGAGCAGTGCAAGACAGAGGGAAATGGAGACAGTTGGTGGAGAGAGCTGTGCAAGACAGAGGGGAATGGAGACAGTTGGTGGGGAGAGCAGTGCAAGACAGAAAGGAATGGAGACAGTTGGTGGAGAGAGCAGTGCAAGACAGAGGTGAATGGAGACAGTTGGTGGAGAGAGCAGTGCAAGACAGAGGGAAATGGAGAGGGTTGGTGGAGAGAACAGAGCAAGACAGAGGGAAATGGAGAGGGTTGGTGGAGAGGGCAGTGCAAGACGGAGGGGAATGGAGACGGTTGGTGAAGAGAACAGTGCAAGACAGAGGGGAATGGAGACGGTTGGTGAAGAGAGCAGTGCAAGACAGAGGGGAATGGAGACGGTTGGTGGAGAGAGCTGTGCAAGACAGAGGGGAATGGAGACAGTTGGTGGGGAGAGCAGTGCAAGACAGAGGGGAATGGAGACAGTTGGTGGAGAGAGCAGTGCAAGACAGAGAGGAATGGAGACAGTTGGTGGAGAGAACAGTGCAAGACAGAGGGGGATGGAGACAGATGGTGGAGAGAGCTGTGTAAGACAGAGGGGAATGGAGACAGTTGGTGGGGAGAGCAATGCAAGACAGAGGGGAATGGAGACAGTTGGTGGAGAGAGCAGTGCAAGATCAGTGAGAGAAAAGAAGAAGAAAAATAACATCCAGATTTGCCCAGCAGACAGACAGGCAAACAAGAGGAGATCGGCAAACTGATGCATCTAAAACGTGACCATTTGCATAGCAACAAGGTCTATAAATCTTAGAAAATAGCCGCCATACATGTGAATCTGTCGGACATTTTGGTATGTTTTGTTGAAATTGTAGCTCTGATTGTTGTTCTTTGCAACAGAAACTTAGGGCAAAGTCATTTAAGTGAAATTTAAACTTAATCTGACAGATGTCAGTAACAGGCCTGGTCAATAATGTAGTGTACATATCTAAGCATTGTTGGCGTGGGAAAGCTTGATAGAGGTGATGCATGTGATTGTGACGTCAGTGTCTGGATGTGTCACTTCAAGAGTTATGTGTTGATCAGGGTGGACCCAGACAGTGCTCTACACAGCGACCTTGTCACATACAAGGAGAAGGAAGGCAAGGATCACATACTGCTAAACTTCACATACAGGGTAAGTGAGGCAAGGATCACATACTACTAAACTTCACATACAGGGTAAGTATGGCAAGGATCACATACTGCTAAACTTCACATACAGGGTAAGTATGGCAAGGATCACATACTGCTAAACTTCACATACAGGGTAAGTGAGGCAAGGATCACATACTGCTAAACTTCACATACAGGGTAAGTGAGGCAAGGATCACATACTGCTAAACTTCACATACAGGGTAAGTGAGGCAAGGATCACATACTGCTAAACTTCACATACAGGGTAAGTGAGGCAAGGATCACATACTGCTAAACTTCGCATATAGGGTAAGTGTGGCAAGGATCACATACTGCTAAACTTCACATACAGGGTAAGTATGGCAAGGATCACATACTGCTAAACTTCACATACAGGGTAAGTGAGGCAAGGATCACATACTGCTAAACTTCACATACAGGGTAAGTGAGGCAAGGATCACATACTGCTAAACTTCACATACAGGGTAAGTGAGGCAAGGATCACATACAGCTAAACTTCACATACAGGGTAAGTGAGGCAAGGATCACATACTACTAAACTTTACATACAGGGTAAGTTAGGCAAGGATCACATACTGCTAAACTTCACATACAGGGTAAGTTAGGCAAGGATCACATACTACTCAACTTCACATACAGGGTAAGTGAGGCAAGGATCACATACTACTAAACTTCACATACAGGGTAAGTGTGGCAAGGATCACATACTGCTAAACTTCACATACAGGGTAAGTGTGGCAAGGAACACATACTGCTAAACTTCACATACAGGGTAAGTGAGGCAAGGATCACATACTACTAAACTTCACATACAGGGTAAGTGTGGCAAGGATCACATACTGCTAAACTTCGCATACAGGGTAAGTGTGGCAAGGATCACACACTGCTAAACTTCACATACAGGGTAAGTGAGGCAAGGATCACATACTGCTAAACTTCGCATACAGGGTAAGTGTGGCAAGGATCACACACTGCTAAACTTCACATACAGGGTAAGTGTGGCAAGGATCACATACTGCTAAACTTCGCATACAGGGTAAGTGTGGCAAGGATCACACACTGCTAAACTTCACATACAGGGTAAGTGTGGCAAGGATCACATACTGCTAAACTTCGCATACAGGGTAAGTGAGGCAAGGATCACATACTGCTAAACTTCACATACAGGGTAAGTGTGGCAAGGATCACATACTGCTAAACTTCACATACAGGGTAAGTATGGCAAGGATCACATACTGCTAAACTTCACATACAGGGTAAGTGAGGCAAGGATCACATACTGCTAAACTTCACATACAGGGTAAGTGAGGCAAGGATCACATACTGCTAAACTTCGCATACAGGGTAAGTGTGGCAAGGATCACACACTGCTAAACTTCACATACAGGGTAAGTGTGGCAAGGATCACATACTGCTAAACTTCGCATACAGGGTAAGTGTGGCAAGGATCACACACTGCTAAACTTCACATACAGGGTAAGTGTGGCAAGGATCACATACTGCTAAACTTCGCATACAGGTTAAGTGAGGCAAGGATCACATACTGCTAAACTTCACATACAGGGTAAGTGTGGCAAGGATCACATACTGCTAAACTTCACATACAGGGTAAGTATGGCAAGGATCACATACTGCTAAACTTCACATACAGGGTAAGTGAGGCAAGGATCACATACTGCTAAACTTCACATACAGGGTAAGTGAGGCAAGGATCACATACTGCTAAACTTCGCATATAGGGTAAGTGTGGCAAGGATCACATACTGCTAAACTTCACATACAGGGTAAGTATGGCAAGGATCACATACTGCTAAACTTCACATACAGGGTAAGTGAGGCAAGGATCACATACTGCTAAACTTCACATACAGGGTAAGTGAGGCAAGGATCACATACTGCTAAACTTCACATACAGGGTAAGTGAGGCAAGGATCACATACTGCTAAACTTCACATACAGGGTAAGTTAGGCAAGGATCAAATACTACTCAACTTCACATACAGGGTAAGTGAGGCAAGGATCACATACTACTAAACTTCACATACAGGGTAAGTGTGGCAAGGATCACATACTGCTAAACTTCACATACAGGGTAAGTGTGGCAAGGAACACATACTGCTAAACTTCACATACAGGGTAAGTGAGGCAAGGATCACATACTACTAAACTTCACATACAGGGTAAGTGTGGCAAGGATCACATACTGCTAAACTTCGCATACAGGGTAAGTGTGGCAAGGATCACACACTGCTAAACTTCACATACAGGGTAAGTGAGGCAAGGATCACATACTGCTAAACTTCGCATACAGGGTAAGTGTGGCAAGGATCACACACTGCTAAACTTCACATACAGGGTAAGTGTGGCAAGGATCACATACTGCTAAACTTCGCATACAGGGTAAGTGTGGCAAGGATCACACACTGCTAAACTTCACATACAGGGTAAGTGTGGCAAGGATCACATACTGCTAAACTTCGCATACAGGGTAAGTGAGGCAAGGATCACATACTGCTAAACTTCACATACAGGGTAAGTGTGGCAAGGATCACATACTGCTAAACTTCACATACAGGGTAAGTATGGCAAGGATCACATACTGCTAAACTTCACATACAGGGTAAGTGAGGCAAGGATCACATACTGCTAAACTTCACATACAGGGTAAGTGAGGCAAGGATCACATACTGCTAAACTTCGCATACAGGGTAAGTGTGGCAAGGATCACACACTGCTAAACTTCACATACAGGGTAAGTGTGGCAAGGATCACATACTGCTAAACTTCGCATACAGGGTAAGTGTGGCAAGGATCACACACTGCTAAACTTCACATACAGGGTAAGTGTGGCAAGGATCACATACTGCTAAACTTCGCATACAGGTTAAGTGAGGCAAGGATCACATACTGCTAAACTTCACATACAGGGTAAGTGTGGCAAGGATCACATACTGCTAAACTTCACATACAGGGTAAGTATGGCAAGGATCACATACTGCTAAACTTCACATACAGGGTAAGTGAGGCAAGGATCACATACTGCTAAACTTCACATACAGGGTAAGTGAGGCAAGGATCACATACTGCTAAACTTCGCATATAGGGTAAGTGTGGCAAGGATCACATACTGCTAAACTTCACATACAGGGTAAGTATGGCAAGGATCACATACTGCTAAACTTCACATACAGGGTAAGTGAGGCAAGGATCACATACTGCTAAACTTCACATACAGGGTAAGTGAGGCAAGGATCACATACTGCTAAACTTCACATACAGGGTAAGTGAGGCAAGGATCACATACAGCTAAACTTCACATACAGGGTAAGTGAGGCAAGGATCACATACTACTAAACTTTACATACAGGGTAAGTGTGGCAAGGATCACATACTGCTAAACTTCACATACAGGGTAAGTTAGGCAAGGATCACATACTACTCAACTTCACATACAGGGTAAGTGAGGCAAGGATCACATACTACTAAACTTCACATACAGGGTAAGTGTGGCAAGGATCACATACTGCTAAACTTCACATACAGGGTAAGTGTGGCAAGGAACACATACTGCTAAACTTCACATACAGGGTAAGTGAGGCAAGGATCACATACTACTAAACTTCACATACAGGGTAAGTGTGGCAAGGATCACATACTGCTAAACTTCGCATACAGGGTAAGTGTGGCAAGGATCACACACTGCTAAACTTCACATACAGGGTAAGTGAGGCAAGGATCACACACTGCTAAACTTCGCATACAGGGTAAGTGTGGCAAGGATCACACACTGCTAAACTTCACATACAGGGTAAGTGTGGCAAGGATCACATACTGCTAAACTTCGCATACAGGGTAAGTGTGGCAAGGATCACACACTGCTAAACTTCACATACAGGGTAAGTGTGGCAAGGATCACATACTGCTAAACTTCGCATACAGGGTAAGTGAGGCAAGGATCACATACTGCTAAACTTCACATACAGGGTAAGTGTGGCAAGGATCACATACTGCTAAACTTCGCATACAGGGTAAGTGTGGCAAGGATCACACACTGCTAAACTTCACATACAGGGTAAGGGCAATTTCATTCACTCCAATTTTCCTGTGGTTTTCCCACAAAATCATGTTGGTTGTTTTTATTTGGTCTCTGTACCAGGGGAAGTCTAAGGTCCCACGTGGGGAAATAAAAATCTTGTCCGCAGCAATCCCATGATGCCATGCTTTAAGACATGCATCTGGTGATTAAAAATAAACTGTTTTGGTTAACCAGTATAATGATAACAATAATTCTTTTATACAGAGCCAGACCAAAATATTGTGCTGCTTCGCAACGTATTTAAAGCTATTGGTAAATAAACTAAATTAAATATGTATACTAATAATTAGTATTAGTTCCAAATAAACAACAAAATATTGCAATATAGTAGTAATACTAATGTAAATATATAAATATCATAACTTGTCAATTAAAATAAAAAATATTGCTCAGTAATGGATATTCATTTTTGAATTATGAGTAGAGCAACAAATACAGTGTTCATCTCTGTATAAGAGACACCGAAATGTGCTGCTGTTCTCTGTTGCTTGTCTGTCATATAACATATTTCCACCGTTGCCGTTTCAGGACACATTTCCATTTGATCCGCCGTTTGTGCGTGTCATCTATCCGATCATCACGGGTGGCTACGTGTTGGGCGGTGGCGCCATCTGTATGGAGTTGCTGACGAAGCAAGGGTGGAGCAGTGCCTACAGTCTCGAGTCGGTCATCCTACAGATCGCCGCAACGCTTGTTAAAGGGAAAGCCCGTATTCAGACGGGCGCATCAAAAGTGAGGCAACCACCACATACATGCATATACAGGCCAGCCCAGAATATCTGGGCTGGCCTGTTATTTATACCAGAAATATACCCCATTCTCATATATTTCTAAATAAATGTTTGTGATAGAAAATATCAGTGATGAAAGCGTGGCTCACACAAATACGTCAATGACGCCCAACATACACGTGATTATTAACCAATGAATGACTGTTATTAACTGTGTGTAACCTTCACCTAATGATCTCTCCCGCTCTTGTGTCTCCTAAGCATTGTTTGGCATTGAAATCTCTCTGTACTTTACAACACAGTGGGCGATGGCTTGACTGTATGTGCACAAACCCTGATTGCAAATTGCTTCAAAGGAGCATGAACTGATACATTGCAAAAGTTTCAAATAGCATGCATGCAAAAAAGGGGCCCTGTATAGATTGCACTATTCCGCAGCAGAGTATTTTGTCAGCCGACGCTTGGCGTCTGTGACTATTTATAGAACAGTGTGGTGCAGGCGATGTTTGCCGTCATTAGTTCTCGGGAACACAAGACAAGCGTGCGCTGCATCTAGTGATTGTGTTGTTGATAAGGATTTATTTATTTAGTGTTGTTAGTTTTCAACAGTATATGTCATAAATAAATCCTTATCAACAACACAATCACTAGATTCAGCGCATGCTTATCTTGTGTTCCCGTAAACTAATGACTGCAAACGTATCGCCTGCATGAGCCTGTTCTATAAATAGCCACAAACGCGAAGTGTTGGCCAGCAAAATACTTCTGCCGTGGAATAGCGCAATCTATACAGGGCCCCTTTAAAAATCCCTTATTATTATAGATAGCAGTCGTGCCACATTTTCTTGCTTGTAATATGTATGTTTTACTTGAAATTTTGTGTAAATCCATACTATGTATTTCATTGCCTATAGCAATCCATTTGAGAGGTGCCATTGAACAGACTAGTAAATACTTATACATCAAACAAAATTAGTATTTGTTTCATTGGAAATCTGCCGAACATTTTGCTCTTTGACTGCAATGAACTTGTGATCCAAATTTATGCTTGTGTGAAAACTGTTAGAAAGTACTTTGTCACACCTTTTACATTTTTAGTATATTCATATTTAAACAAGATATGGCCGTGCTCCTCCTGAAATAAAACATGTTTCTGTGTGTGCAACCTGTATAACTTTGCTGTAGCAATAAGCCAATAATGTCTAATTACAGTTCTTTGTATTAAAGTAATTTTTTCTTGCTAATAAATGTTGTTTTCGATTAATTCTTGGATTGAGTACATCGCAGTTTGTTTACGTCGCAGTCAAGATTATGCATGTGACCTCTGTCATGCTTTATCTTTGCCATCAACGTTGATAACAGTAACATACATGAATGACATAACTAGTGCTGCATGACAGCGACATAAAACATGCCTGCATACAGTCGTCACTTAAAAATGTTTCCTTATGTTTTTGCCATAAAGACAATCTTTTGGGGCCAGAATTTTAACGACACACAACGGAAAGTTCAAACACACCACATCTTCGGCATCCATTTTTCATAGCTTGGTGTACCTTTTGCTAGGCAACAGGTCATGTGATGGATAGGTCAATTAGACAAGCACCACTAAACTAAACACTGATTTGTTCATGTTTGTTTGAAGTATGGAAGTATGTCTCTGTAATGCTGTGTCTTGTCTCTTACAGGCTCAGTACAGCTTAGCCAGGGCACAGCAGTCTTTCAAATCATTAGTGCAGATCCATGAAAAAAATGGTAAGTTCACTTTGTGAATTTCTTTAGCATAATACAAGTACATGCATGCACCAGAAATTTGTCATTTCAACATGTTCTGGGTGTCTGAAATGCTTTGATTTGATTCACTGAATTACCAGCCTGCTGATGTCATTTTTGACAGATTGGTCAATAAAAGAGCTTTCCATTGATACCACGAGTGCAGGGGTCTAGACTTCATGAATGGATACGTAAATTCATTGTGCAGGGTGTAGTAAAACCACAAAAATTGTTGCCGCCAAGTTGGTCACATGTTTTGTCGGCTAGGCAGTCACTAACTGTCAAACAATCTGCTCATGAATAAATATACACCATCTTGAAAAATCTGTCGGCTATCCAACGATACCAAATGTTCACGTGTCAGTTACCTAGCACGGAAACTAAAAATGTTTCTATAAAGGTAGGTACCATCAGCCGATGAATCGGCATTGGCCGGTCGCTCGGTTAAATTATGTTGTATTGTATAAATTAGTATCTATGCAAATATTTTAACGGCATTTTTTAGATTATTGAATAATTTCTACACTGTTGTATGATTTGACCATTTTCTAGTGACAAATATCAACATTGCCATACGTTTATACACTTGTAAATACGCAAGTGTCATAGGTTGCACTGGAGTATTATTTTGCATGCAACATTTAGGTTGACTTCCTACTTGATATGTTTATGCTTCACATTGTGTATTGATTCATGATGTAGTAACATTTATAATAAATACTTCCTCCATGTGATTTGTCCAGTTCTGTAGTGGAAATGGTCTTGTCTGTACATAATTTATACACATTGGCATGCACACATGCACACAAACATGTACGTGTATGTAGACTTTTCTAGTATTTGCATAGTATTGCTTTGTCCTAGGGCCTGAACTTAGGTTTAACAAACTTAGACTTATTCATATTCTTCCATTTATTGATAAATCATTGAACAATTTTAACGGCATTTTTTAGATTTTTGAATAATGATTTCTACACTGTAGTATGATTTGACCATTTTCTGGTGACAAATATAAACATTGCCATACAATACATTTGCAGACAAGTGTCAAAAATTTATAATACTTGGGAAGGTTGACCTATGTTGGGTCTTCACTGAAGTAGGTGATGGGCACATTTCTAATTTGACCCAAGTATTCAGATACACATATGAAAACTTATAAAGCAAAATGTGGTTGTTGAAAACACATTTGGCTGGTTAATGCTGTTTCCCCAACTGATGTTATACAATGGACAAGAACTGTAGTTTTACTCCTTCCTGTCAGACGTACCAGTGATGTGATTATACCTGCCATCTGTTTTTGTTGAAATCTGGGACATTCATCAGTGGTTCAGCACACTTCCCTTGTCGCGCTGTCTCGGGTCTTCACATGGGGGGCGGGGGATGCTGTTGGAGATTTTCTGAGAAAATCTGGGAGATTTCCCTGTATTCCGGGAGATACACAAAAAATCCACGAGAATCCCGGATTTCATTGAAGAGTTGGCAGGTATATGTGATAGACGGGAAACAGACAGCGATGAATGAATGTGATGGCTGCACTGGTCTGTTTGTAGGTTGGTTCACACCGCCAAAGGAAGATGGCTAGCACACACCACACAGTCTAGACTCTTCTTCCACGTATACACAGACCTGCTTGTTGACGTTCATCTGTTGAAGACTTGCTTGCGTTGATGTGCCACCCGAACGTGGTCCCTCTGATGTTTGGAGAGCACCTAGAATCACCTCAAAGAGCCATCGGGAGGCTTGAATTTTCCTGACACATGTTTGCATCATCGTCACGGCAACGGTCGAGTTTTACAGTGCGATCCGACACCGTCCACCCGACACAGTTGCTGTCATGCCTGCTTGGTGATGGATACGGTCCTGTCATGCCTGACAGACGCGACGACAGTGACATCTTCACAGCAGTGTTTACTCAATCGGCCTTACGTTACATTCCTGCAGTGATTGCACGTGTTGGAGGCTACGTATGATAGCATGCCAGTGAATGCTGTGGCCGACCATGTCCCCAGGCATGTGACTTATCTGGTTGTTCGGGGATCAAGTTCAATATCAATAACTTGTTTCTGTTTTGTCGATGCTGTATCCGTGGCGTGGACTAATACTGACAATTATTTTACTGCTCGCAAGTGGACGTTTACTTGTTGGCAGTTTTTCATCAATGGTTTTTGAGAAGATGCCTATGTTTTGTGACTCGATCATCGCAGACTGAGTGCAAAGACGTCATGCTACAGACATAGCGACACAGTCGCACTTTGTTTGGTCACTGTGGAAACGTGGACATAACGGTGGAAAACACTGACCATTTGTATTTATTGTTTGGTGAATGTCCGACATGTTGGTCAGTGATTACACTGATGTTGTTTATAAGGCCGCATTCGGCCGATGCAAACATTGACCATGGTGGGTATCACATGCTCTCATCTGTCAGGTTTCGTAACATCGCCACAGATGAAATCTGGTCATTACTGATGAACGCGTGTGCATAACATAGTGTAATTTACCACATATAACCATCTCTGAAGTAGCTGCATTATGCTTCCACATGATATAACAGAGAAAAATCAACAACAAAAGTGAATTGATATAAATTGTGTTCATTATTATACTGATTTTCTGGATAACTGCTTCCTGTGAATGTGTAAAGGTTTTGAAAGGGTTTTTGTGTAGTTATCATCAGATGATGTGAACTTTAAAACAGCTATCCTTGCAGTTTAATGGTGCTTTTTGTGGATGATGAATGGTCATTATTTTGGGCCAAAGTCAGATAGTATCCAACACAGCTTGTTTCAAAACTGGTATAAACGCATTTTTAATTGTTCACGCAAACCTCAAACAGCTTCAGATACTACCTGAATTGGCTGTCTGTTCGCAGACACTTGAGATTATCTGAATTGCGGCTTTCTGACTGTCAGTATCCAGGCTCTTACGCTGAGTGGCACAAGGAATTTGCATTTGGGTGCTTTATAGAAAAAGTGGCTAGATAATAGGAGTAGCATGCAATATCTGTGCATAATCTGGATGGGGAAACTAAGTGGATTGTGCTGGAGTAATTTGATGTTGAATGTATGCAGGTATTGCTGTGTTTATTCACTTGAGTCGGTTGGCGGGAGATGACAGACTTAGTGCTTTTCAACATTGTGGTCTGCCATTTGTCAGTGGTTTTGCATCTGTTTGGGAGAATGATACAAGATTTAGAGCATCTAATAAGTTCCGTTTCAGTCTCTCACCTTCCTGTAGGAGGCTGCCCAATTATTGGAGAGACAAATTTGTTGAGAGACAATTTGTTGTTGTCACTGACAGATCAGGTTTGGAATTTGTAGAGACATGTGGGGCACAGTACAGTGTTTTCATCACGAGCTTCTTCAAGCCGGCATATTTTTGGGTTTAATATAATCTAGAGTATCCAACTTTGGCATGGTCTAAAACCAAGCATTCATGTTTAAATTCATACTAAAATGTGTCGCTATTTTGAAGAATTTGTTCCGGTATCAAACCAGTGTCACTTGTAGTTTTTTCTCTTTTTGCCCTTTAAGGTAATTTGCACATACAACCATCCTATTCATACATAGCTATTACAAACTACTTACTACAGTATTGTCTAACATAATCAAGTTGATTCAGTCCAGTTGTTTGCAAAAACTTTCATTACAATAAATATGCAAAGTAAATGCTAGTTAACGGTTTCAACTGTTTACATCTACATTTTGAGGTTTGACCTGCCCTAATTATTAATTATTTGTCCTGACCTTAAATAAGCCAGGTGTATGATCATAATTGAACTTGATGATTGAATGTGTAGATGTGATTGATTAAATGTTTCATGTGTCTGATTTTCTGTGTATGCGGATAATTGAGTGTGCATGTGGTTCAGGAACTGTGTAGTTTGAGTGATTGAATGTGTATGTGTTTCAGCAAATGTGTATATGTGGTTCAGCAAGTGTATAGGTGGAGTGATTGAGTGTGTAGACATGGTTCAGCAAGTGTATAGATGGGATAACTGAGTGTGCAGACATGGTTCAGCAAGTGTGTAGATGGGATGACTGAGTGTGTAGACATGATTCAGCAAGTGTGTAGATGGGATGACTGAGTGTAGACATGGTTCAGCAAGTGTGTATATGGGATGATTGAGTGTGTAGACATGGTTCAGCAAGTGTGTAGATGGGATGATTTAGTGTGTAGACATGGTTCAGCAAGTGTATAAATGGGATGACTGAGTGTGTAGACATGGTTCAGCAAGTGTGTAGATGGGATGATTGAGTGTGTAGACATGGTTCAGCAAGTGTGGAGATGGGATGACTGAGTGTGTAGACATGGTTCAGCAAGTGTGTAGATGGGATGATTGGATGTAGATGTGGTTCAGCAAGTGTTTGGATAGGATAATTGAATGTAGATGTGGTTCAGCAAGTGTGTAGATGGGATGATTGAGTATGTAGACACGATTCGGCAAGTGTATAGATTGGATGAGTGAATGTATATGCGTTTCAGCAAGTGAGATTGATGGGATGATTGAGTGTATAAATATGGTTCAGCAAATGTGTAAATGGGATGATTGTGTGTTACGGTTAAACAGGGTGTGTAGTTGGGATGATCGAGTGTGCGTTTTACGGTTCAGTAAATGTGGGTAGTATGAGAACACGTTTCTCTGACAGCTACAATATTCAGTGACAGTTGCTCACATGCAAGTATTCATGTATTACACCGCTGTTTTATGTGCCTTCCTGGTGTTTCCCAAAGCTGGCATATATTCAGAAGTACCTGTAGCCCAATATGCTACATTGTAAGTACTATTGTAGACATGGCTAGTTTCAACTTCATAAATCCAGTTTGGGAATCTCAAAAAAAATACACCCTCATCAGGCTAAGACCCCATTCCTGCTTGTAAAATACCTGTGTGTAAAATTATTACATATTAAGTAATTCTATCTAATATGGTGACGATCTAAACACATTTATTCAAAGCAACTCCCTCTTCTCTGTCAAAGAAATAGTTGTTCATGATGCTCATTTTTGATGGTAAAATCAAAATATATCTCCTTTTGGAAATGTATTTAATTGTCTCGGTGTTCATGCCCCCATGAGGGTTGCTTATGAGGGGTCGGTTGTGTAAATTGCGGGTTTTCAGTTTTCATTGGCAATCTGTTCAATGTGATTCTGCCAAGCTTCAGTCGTAGTTGAAAATTCTGAGTTTATGACGTCGTGATTTATCTGCACATCATGGAGATTAAGTGATTTAGTTTGTTACTTGAAATAACTGACGTGTTTTCTTACAACAAAATGCGCATTTGGGTGCTTCTAGTTATATTATTTTCAACCTGTTTGTTTGGATAACATTGCCCGATTGTCATCTTATTTAAAGGTAATGGAATAATTTATGCATCACACGGAACGTTTATACACTTGTAAATACGCAAGTGTGATAGGTTGCACTGGAGTATTATTTTGCATGCAACATTTAGGTTGACTTCCTACTTGATATGTTTATGCTTCACATTGTGTATTGATTCATGATGTAGTAACATTTATAATAAATACTTCCTCCATGTGATTTGTCCAGTTCTGTAGTGGAAATGGTCTTGTCTGTACATAATTTATACACATTGGCATGCACACATGCACACAAACATGTACGTGTATGTAGACTTTTCTAGTATTTGCATAGTATTGCTTTGTCCTAGGGCCTGAACTTAGGTTTAACAAACTTAGACTTATTCTTCCATTTATTTATAAATCATTTGACAAATTTAAAATATTTAATCCTGTTGTCAGTGAATGTTGATAACTTATTAGTAAATGTTTATTGAACCGACCCATTTGTTTTGTTGTAAAGTTTATAATGACGAAATAACGCACATACAAGTTTTCCTATGCATAATTGTGTTATTCATTTTTGTCTGCAGTTGGGGGGGCATAGCCGTGGCATAGCCATAGGGTTGTACTCAACGGCTAGCAGTAGCAACCTTCCCCATGTTTTATTGTAATTCTTCTTCTTGAGTTTGCTTATCCATTTCCGGACGTTGCAGCCTTGATGGATTGTCTATAGACAGCTCTTTCGTTTGCCAGTCTCCCCACTCGCTAGATGTCTGCTCCCATCCATTCCTCTATGTCCTTCCCCCATTGTCTCCTAGGTCTTCCTCTGCTTCTGCTGCCTTCCACTTTTCCTTCCATTATTAGTCTCTAGAAACTGATGCCGTTTCACATGGCCGAAATAACTTAGTTTCTGTTTCTTTACAAAGTTCAATAAAGTCCCGGGTATAACACCAAGCTCATCTGCGATGGATTCGTTAGTTCTACGTTCAGTCCACGAAACTCGTAATATCTTTCTATAACACTTGTTTTCAAATGCATTTATACGTTTAGTAATGTTCTTATTAAGAGTCCAGGTTTCGCATCCATATGTAGCTGTTGGAAATATGCAGACTCGGATAATTCGTAGTTTCATATCTTTGTTCATTGCTTTCCACAGCTTCTTCATCTCCGTCAACTTTTTATTCACCATTGCCAACCTCCGCTTGATCTCTTTCGTCCAATCTCCATCTGCTTCTATCAGTGACCCCAGATATTCAAAACTTTCCACTCGTTCTATTTCCTCGCTATCTACTGTGACTTCTGTTCTCGACATCCCTTCACATCCATAATCTTAGTCTTTTCAATCCTTTCATCTCGCTGTGCTCTTTAACAGTAGTTATCAGTTTATCCAATCCTTCTTTTGTATCAGATATTAACGCTGTGTCATCGGCATATCTCAGTTCATATATCTCCTGTCCATTCACTTTCAGTCCATTAAAAAACTTGCTTCTCGTGTCCGTCTCGACTTCTCTCATGATATTTTCTGTGTATAGCCTGAATAGGTGGGGGGACAAAATGCACCCGTCTCACTCCCTTGCTGACTGGGAACCAATCTGTGGTACCACACTCTAATCTCACTGCAGACTGCTGTCCAACATATACATTTTGGATAAGTGATGTAATTTTCTGGTCAAATCCAATGTGTATCAAGGTTTTCCAGAGTTGTTGATGACTAACATTATCAAAAGCTTTTGAATAATCTACATATCTAACAGATCCTTAGGTCATGGTTGAATTCTCTGCATTTCTGAATTAACATCTTCTGGTTGAAAATGTGATATCTTGTTCCTCTTCCAGTCCGGAAACCAGCTTGTGTTCTGTTGACTTCACATTCTAATTTTGTTGTGATTCTCTTCATTATGATTTTTAGCATAATTTTTCTTGTATGGCTGATGAGGGATGTAGTCCTGTGGTTTGAGCATTCTTGTATGTCACCTTTTTTCAGTATTGGTATAAGGATGGCTCGTTTCCAGTCCATGGGCCATGTTCCACTTCTCCATATTTTCTTGCATAATGTGTGATAGATATCCACGCCTGCTTCTCCACTTGCTCTTATTAGCTCTGCAGTGATGTTATCAGTGCCAGGTGATTTTCCGTCTTTTAGACTTTTTATTGCCCACTCCACCTCTGAACGCAAAGGCTCAAGTTCATCTTCTGGTTCTGTCCTCTCTCTGCCTTCATCCATGTCTACCTCTTTTGTTTCTTCTTTCTTAAACATGCTTTCACAATATTGCTTCCATCTTTCAAGTATGTCATTGCTTTCTGTCAGAGTCATTCCCGTTTCATCTTTAATAACGTCAAGTCTAGGTTTGAACGACTGTGTCATAGACTTGATTTCCTTGAACATACTATGACTATTGTCCCTTCTCATACATAGTTCTATCTTTTCGCAATTCTTCTCTAGATATTTCTTCTTGTCTTCCTTACACATTCGTTTAATCATCTTGCACTTCTCTCTGTATTTCTCATGATAATTCTCACTCATTTCTTTGTTCTTCTTTAACTCTTTCCTTTCGTTATTGTAATTAACAGTGCTGTAAAAATATTTAAAAAAACTTCTATAAATTTGTGCTGCACACCCTAACCGTTACATTAATAGCAGCGATCCGCTTCTGTGATGTACCATGCACAAACATACAACATCTGCAGTGGGACCTTCAGATTTAGATTTTTGTTAAAAAAAACGTGTTGCCGGAAATTGATATGACGTCATCGAACACTTCCGGCATACGGGGATTACGGGGGCGTCAGTTGCAGACGACGTTTGTTGCGTCTTTCATCGAGCTGAGACGACGGATCCTCACGGTTGTTCGTATCTACGCGTGGCATAGGTAACACCCGACCATCGTCATGCTACGACAAAAGAGTTGGATGACTTCCGCGACAACTTCGGGCGCGCTTTATGCATCGTCAGTGATGGCGATTCCGATTTGCTATGTCGTCACAAATACGGTCAAGTTTCACGTGGACGAAGATAGCAAAGGTTTCGCCCTGCTTTGCTTAGGCTTATTGTCAATTGCTTTCATTTGCGCACTCACGCGTGCACTTGTTGGCAAAAACGAAAGCCCGTTTCTGTATGGTGAGTTAACCCGAAATTTTTGATGGCAAAAATATTGCATGTCACGTGACGTTGTTTACATTGGTGTTTACTCCTACTGGGAGTTTACAAACAAATTCAACGACATGCTAGAGATGCCTTGTTAGGCTTGTACTTGTTGTATAACATTGTGCAAATCTACATCATTGTCACAATATGACAGGCACCATGAATTGGTCTGACAATTGCAATAATATTTTACATACTTTTTTCACAAATTGGTCGGATGAAAGGTTAATGGAGTAGCTCGTACAGACTCACACTCATTTATTAGCTCAAACATAGATAATACATTCATAGTAATAACATAAATAAATGGTCACGGATGCTCCATTCAAGTTTACTACTAATTCATGTCGTTTGTTTGTGATCTGAAAATTAAATCTCGTAAAATTTATAATATATTAATATATAATTCATGTAACAAAATGCGCACAATAGAAGAAAAAATATATAATTAGCTGTGTACAAGGCATACATGATACTTGTATAATATCTGGATCACTTTATTAAATTTAAATTAAGGATATATTGATCTGATTCGTTAAATGTAACAATTTGGCATATTACCTGACAAGTTTATGTTAAGCATACTGAAGTATGATGCTGTCTTCAGTAGTAATTCAGCGTTCGAAATAGCACTTGTCCGTTTGTCCGGGACAAGTGATTTTTGGCCCGGACAAGTAAAATGACTCTACATGGTTATCCGGTGGACAAGTGAAAATTTACAGTAAATAGTGACGCATGCCACATTGGAAACTTTTTATTTGAGGAAATTCAAACGTAAATGAAGTTCGCTAGCAATCGCGCACGTTGCAATCTTGTTAGTGTGTCGGCGTCTTGTTCTGCCGCCAGTGTGTTGTACTTCAGCGTTCGACCAAGTTTAGTGCCTGCGTTAACAGGGTCATCCGCTGAGTGCACCGCCCTAGCTCTGTCACACGCGTAGGACAGACTCCGCATCGGCCATCGTTGATCGAGGCTGTATTTCATAAAATCGTAAATCGTTCAGTTTGGCCGACGTACAATTTGCTTCCACCCACGGATCACATTTGACGAACTTTGGAAATAATAGACTTTGTATCGGTACCTGTTATTTGAATAATTATATAGTTTTAACCATTATTACGCCTAACCCACGCGAACTCGGCACTCTTCCAAGACCAAGTCATCGAACGTCGTTAGCCGATCCAGTCCCAAATCGATAAAAATTTTCAAAACTTGTAACTGGCTCTCCGGTAAATCTATGGTGATGGTTGATAAACGGAATATTAATGACATTTCAGAAGTGTTGTGTCTATGTAACATTTATTCTAACCATAAATTGCGAGTTTTCGAAGCCAAATTGTATGCAAGACGCGCGGCAGGGGTGCCAACCGCCATTGACATGTCGGCTTCTGCCAACTACGGCGGTCTGCGCGCGACAGCGACGTTACGTCGTAACTAAATCTATAAATTATATTCCGCCTGGTAGATGTAATTCGGGCACCGTTTAAAACTGTTTATACATCATTGAAATGGTAATATAAAATTTAGTAAAAATATGCGTTTGTTTGCTCGTGATCAATTGAATATTATCTTCGTTTGTAAAATACAGTTTTGTTAATATTGAAGTTCATAGAGATTGAACAAAATAACATCAGATTATATTATAGTTTATTATGATTTTGTGACATTTCCTGGCTTTGCATTGGTCGTGTTCCTGATGGTTGAGTGCCATCTTCAATGACAAACTGAAGCCAAAATTGTACAGCAGTGTTATATGTGTATATACCATATTAAACAAAAAAAGTTTTTACAACATTATAACAAATAGCAAGGATAACAATTATCTCATTCCTATCATCGTAATAATTATTTGTTATTAATAAAAGCGTTCATATCAGCATCACTAAAATATTGGTATACATCATGTAACGTGTCTACTTTTAATATTTGTGATGAATATATGTATATATATATATATATATACCGGTAGTAATGATAATGGACCAAACAAAATTGTTGCAAATATAATTTTGCAATTAAAAAATTTGCAGATTAAATCAAATTGTGTCTTTGATCACAAGTCACTCAGATGCACATGCAACGAAACAGCAGGAACATTGTGCTTGTTGTCATAAAAATAAGACAGACTTTTTTATGGTTTTTTCCTAAGCTTCGAATCCCCTTGACAACCAATCGGACAAGTGACAATTTTGGCGGACAAGTAGATTTCAAAACTTACTTGTCCGGTGGACAAGTAAATATTCTGCCTTATTTCTATCGCTGAGTAATAAAAAATCATGGCTTTGTCAGAACTACAGCTTCATAATTATAGTAACATTTGTGATGGGCCGCAATACTTCCGACTAAGGTATGTTTCACAAAACTGAGGGAAAGCAAAAAAATACATTCACGGGTGGATGTATAAATTTTCTTTCTATTTCAATTTAGAAACACAATTTACTGCCAGTTTGAATAAAGAAATTTGGAATTATTATGTTGAAAATGTGTTTGATGTGTATTTTGGATTGAATGACCATTATTAGATTTGAAACATAAATACCTAACATTGATATCGTCTGTCTCAAGACTTGAATTCTTGTCTGCATGGATGACACTGATATCATTGTAAAACCGAAATGTTGCCCTCTTTTGTGAAGCTCCATACTATTAAAATTGAAAAGGTCTGTCTTCAAGACTGGCAGATGACTGGCCCAGATGGGTAACTACAACTGATAAGACGAGTGGAATTTAAAGGGACCAGCTGGACATAAGAATAAGTAATAGTTGTAAGTTGGTCTAGGGGCCCACATTAATGACTATCATTGGCACAACTGGTAATGAAACAAATCTAATTATAAATAGATCCGCATTAATTAAACAAATGGATCAAAGCACTGGTTTGCCATTGAAAAAACTAAACTGGCCAATAATGGCAGTGATTGACGTGAATAGCATCCGTGGAAACCATTCACGCGCTAAAAGGTACGCTTTTTATTAATTCAAGACTGGCACAAATTATTTTGGCTAAGGGCCTGGGGCTGGTTTCATGAAGCTTACTTAAAGTTATGCAATTACTTAGTGTCACATGTTTGCGTAAACTCATGTTTGCTTACATTTAAAAAATCACATAACTTACTAAGACAATCATCTTTGCATTTTGTTTTTAACTGTAACGACATGTCACGTTCACAGACCACTGCAGTACTATGTTGTGTTTGTGCCGCAGCCTTCACTGTTGGTGGATTTGCATCAGTCGTCAACCTGATGATTGCCCTGGAGAATGACGAGTGGATCCGTGGCTTTGTCAATGGCTACTTGGAGGATGGAGAACCCTACCTGATGTCTTCCTATGGCACCATGCTGTCCTACTGGGGTGGTATCGGTCACTACATCATGTACCTCATGATGGTTGCAGCCTTAGCCTGGCGGTCAGTTCATTTAAACCGAGTTTGACTCTTCCTAATCTATCCATAATTTAGCTAACATGTGTATGTGTGTGTGGGGTATGTTAACGTTTTCCTCCTAAACAGTTTGCATCTCGGACACCAAACTTTCAGGGGGTAATCTAAGACTCTGCAGAAGAAACATACTTCTCTTGCTTTCAGTTTTTTCTAAATTTCCCACCAGTTAAGGGTTTTTGAAGGTTTTGAACTGTGAATTATAGACAAAACATTCAACTCCTAAACAGCTAATTAGCATTTATTTTGAAGGCAGGCATCACTATGCTCACAACCTTTGAAGTTGGATGGCACTCATACTCCTAGTAAAGTTCTTATTCAGTGAACTCCCTGCTAATAATGGCCACCTCTGGCTGATTCTGAGTAACAGTACAGACAACCTTGCTTGTGCATTACCACTGGCAGATCTATGCATTGCATGGAAGTTAGCTGAATCAAACTCATAATTGACTTCATCGTACCACCCTTGAGAACAGTGCAGACACCCATCCGACTTGCACTCCAGAGAACAGTGCAGACACCCGTCCAACTCGCACTCCAGAAAACAGTGCAGACACCCGTCTGACTTGCACTCCAGAGAACAGTGCAGACACCCGTCCGACTTGCACTCGAGAGAACAGTGCAGACACCCGTCCGACTCACACTCGAGAGAACAGTGCAGACACCCGTCCGACTCGCACTCGAGAGAACAGTGCAGACACCTGTCCGACTCGCACTCGAGAGAACAGTGCAGACACCCGTCCGACTCGAACTCCAGAGAACAGTGCAGACACCCGTCCGACTCACTCCAAAGAACAGTGCAGATACCCGTCCGACTCACACTCAAAGAACAGTGCAGATACCCGTCTGACTCACACTCCAGAAAACAGTGCAGATACCCGTCTGACTCACACTCCAGAGAACAGTGCAGACATCCATCCGACTCGCACTCGCGAGAACAGTGCAGACACCCGTCTGACTCGCACTCCAGAGAACAGTGCAGACACCTGTCTGACTTGCACTCCAAAGAACAGTGCAGATACCCATCTGACTCACACTCCAGAAAACAGTGCAGACACCCATCCGACTCACACTCCAGAGAACAGTGCAGACATCCGTCCGACTTGCACTCGAGAGAACAGTGCAGACACCTGTCCGACTCGCACTCCAGAGAACAGTGCAGACACCCGTCCGACTCGCACTCCAGAGAACAGTGCAGACACCCATCCGACTCGCACTCCAGAGAACAGTGCAGACACCCGTCCGACTCGCACTCCAGAGAACAGTGCAGATACCCGTCTGACTCACTCTCCAGAGAACAGTGCAGATACCCGTCTGACTCACACTCCAGAGAACAGTGCAGATACCCGTCCGACTCGGACTCCAAAAACAGTGCAGATACCCGTCTGACTCACACTCCAGAGAACAGTGCAGATACCCGTCCGACTCGCACTCCAGTTCCAGGAATCCAAATATAATTACCCATTCGACTATTCTCACAAGGCACTGAGCAGTATCGTGTAATCAAATACCTAACTACATCAACTGCCCAAACCACCAGAACGTGGGCAAGTGATATTATTGGCTGAGCTAATCCTCAGAGTTTAGCAAGGTGTTATGCCACGGGGGACCAAGACTGATGTAATCAGCAGCGCCCCCTGGTGCATGAGGATGTTTTAGCATAATACCTGTCTACACAACAACTGCATTTTTTTTTGCTAGTCGCGTTTTGTCAAATAAAAATATTTTGTGGTAGGTTGGATTTCACAGAGATTTCAGGTCAAATTTCACTGCGCAGAATTTTGCTAACAATACTTTTTACCAATATACATAATAGGGGTGTGGTCAGATTTCAGTGCACATGTCCCATATGTAACACATTTTAAATTGTCATTGTAATAACAACAATAATGATATTGTTTATTATTTTCTGTTAATGTATTATTTATATCTATGTGTATATATATATTGAATGCATAGTTTGTGTATTGAATATGTTGTGTGTGTGTGCGCGTGTGCGTGTGTGTGTGTCTGAAACAAATAAATATTTCCTGTTTGAATCTGCAACTGTATGTGAGCTACCTCTACCTCCAGCCATTTATTTATTTTGGTTGTGGCTTGTGTTGTAGCCATCCGTTCCGTGATGTTGGCCTCTACTGGATTGGGTCGATGCTGCACAGCATGCTGGTCCTCATAATTGGTGTCCTATCAAGTGAGTAGAGCTGCCTTGTGTTTACGTGCGTGGATGCGTGTGTGTTTGTATGCTTGAACACATACACTGTCCTGGTGACATTGTATATGTGTGTGTGTGCATTTGTGTGTGTATGGTGTGTGTGTGCATGCAAGCGTTTGTGTGTGTGGTGTGTGTGTGGTGTGTGTGGTGTGTGTGTGGTATGTGTGTGTGTATGGTGTGTGTGGCGTGTGTGTGTATGCTGTGTGTGTCTGTTTGTGTGGTGTGTGTGTGCATGCAAGCGTTTGTGTGTGTGGTGTGTGTGTGGTGTGTATGCTGTGTGTGTGTATGGTGTGTGTGTGGCGTGTGTGTGTATGGTGTGTGTGTGGTATGTGTGTGTGTATGGTGTGTGTGTGGTATGTGTGTGTGTATGGTGTGTGTGTGGTGTGTGTGTGTATGGTGTGTGTGGTGTGTGTGTGTATGCTGTGTGTGTGGTATGTGTGTGTGTATGGTGTGTGTGGCGTGTGTGTGTATGCTGTGTGTGTCTGTTTGTGTGGTGTGTGTGTGCATGTATGCATTTGTGTGTGTGCATGCATGCGTTTTGTGTGTGTGTGTGATGTGTGTGTGGTGTGTCTGTGTGTATATGTCTGTGTGTGTGTGGTGTGTGTGTGTTTGTGCGTATATGCGTTTTTGTGTGTGTGTGTGTGTGTGTGTGTGTGTGTGTGTGTGTGTGTGTGTGTGTGTGTGTGTGTGTGTGTGTGTGTGTGTGTGTGTGTGTGTGTGTGTGTGTGTGTGTGTGGTGTGTGTGTGTGGCGTGTATGCATTTGTGTGTGTGGTGTGTGCATGTATGCATTTGTGTGTGTGTGTGTGTATGCATTTGTGTGTGTGTGGCATGTGTCTGTGTTGTGTGGCGTGTATCTGTGTTGTGTGTCTGTGTTGTGTGGCGTGTGTTAGTGTTGTGTGTCTGTGTTGTGTGGCGTGTGTCTGTATTGTGTGGCTTGTGTCTGTGTCTGTGTCTATATGTGTGGACGTGTGTGCAGATATTAACATCATTATTTCTTTGGTGAACTTGGTGGAGGGACTGATGTTTTGTGGCAGGCACCAACCAACTGAACTGGCCCTTCGTGCTGCACCTGCCATTCATAGCTGTGCCCGTCGTCTGTGGCTTCTACTTCCTGCATTACAAGCCAACTACAGAGGACAAAAAGAAGAAAGTATGCACCACTCCATCAATATTACACATGTAGCATCATTCCATCAATATCAGCATCACTCCGTCAATATCAGCATCACTCCATCAATATCACCATCATTCCATCTGTATCAGCATCACACCATCTGTATGAGCAACACTCCATCTGTATCATGCATCACTCCATTTGTCTCACCATCACTCCATCTGTATCAGTATCACTCCATATGTAGCACCATCACTACCTCTGTATCAGTGTCACTCTGTCTGTATAATCATCACTCCATCTGTATCAGCATCACTCCAGCTGTATCAGCATCACTCCATCTGTATCAGCATCACTCCAGCTGTATCAGCATCACTCCATCTGTATCAGCATCACTCCATCTGTATCAGCATCACTCCATCTGTATCAGCATCACTCCAGCTGTATTAACACCACTTCAACAATTGTATTTGCATTGCATATTATAGTTATTTCAGAAATAATTTAGGATCACTAATATCACAGACAGATTCATTATGGACAAAGACACTGACATAAATGTTAACATTGCTGCATTCATTCCTGTTGCCACATTGACAATGGGCAATTTGTTCTCTACCAGAAATCATTAAGATATTTAATGGTTATGAAAATATTGATAGAATTATTTTGTTCTCGGTTAAGAAAGATAGAAGGACTAGAGGACATGAAGCAACATTACTGAGGGAACAGTGAAGGTTAGATATCAGAAAATATTCATTCTCACAGAGGTCTATAAATTAAAGGACCAGATTACCTGCTGGTTGTGTGGGTGCTAGAAGCTATGTTTAAAAACAAAATTTACATATACCTCAGAAGGCCAGAATATATACATAGATAATAACAGAAAAGGTTGGACTCTCAATAAGCCAAAGACTTCTTTGCCATGCTGAGATCATTCTCTGGGTGGCAGTTGTGTTAAACCTTGCTGAACACTTTCACAAGAGAGCTGTATTGCATCACTTGCAGACAAAGGTGTCAAAGGAGACACTGCATGAGTGTTTGAAAGGATTCATGACTGCTGTGAAAAGTCTGACCCTGCGTGTCGACGACCTGTTTCTCGTCCTTATGTTTGTTGCGTCTATTGGTATTGGTATCTTCCGTGGACTGGTGAGTTATAATGCCATCTTGTGGTCATTTCTCTACCGAGACACGCCCTGTGTCAAGGCAGTGGTCACACTGGTAGATTAACGTCTGCAATAACGGTGGGAAAACTTCTTTAAACAAATCACACATAACATATATACACAAACCATCCAACTGCAACGGTTACAATGTTTTAGCCAAGTTAAAACAAACTGTTTTACCAACTGCATGGTACTTGTTTGACCAGTAGAAGTTATTTCTGTGTTGCTGACAGTGGAGCAATCGAGATATTCTGGTTTTGAATCCTCTCATTGCCATTTTGAACTTTGTTCATTCACTCTTCGGTTCACTCAACTGTATGAATGAGAACTGGGGTACTGACAGTAGTGAATATTTGTATATAAATAGTCCTTGTGCAGTAATCACAGCATGTCTGAATGCTTCCCAGACATGTCAAGAATGCATTAAATTGAAAAGTTCTGCCAGTGTTTGAAGTGTCTCAATCTCTGCGCATTTCCAAGGGTGGAATGTCGCTCTATGAAAGATCTTACCTTTACAGTGACATTATTTTATGTTATACATGATACCATATTTAGTCTTTTTAATTACTCTTAGTGTGTACGTCTCTTCTAGTAATCCTTTATGCGATATACATTGATTGTTGGTTTCTTTAAAATATTTTCTAACCTAAAATGTATGCATTTTTAATAAACATACCCGAGTATATCTGTTGTGTTTATTGAACTTTAATAAATCGTACAGTTGCAAAGGAAATAAGCTACAAGTATATTTTAGACTTCTAATAATATTTTGGTGGTTTCTATAAGTAATAAATCCTGCTATCAGTTGACAAAATAAACAGGTTAAACAATGTATGTGTTTGCCTGGTGTGTGACTGTCCAGGCTGCCCTGGGCAGTGGTCTGGCTCCTCTCAAGACATACCGGGATGAAGTAGAACCATACATGATGGACCCGGTTGGCTTCCCTCGCATTCAGGTAACCTTCTCACGAGTTATTTTGCCTTGCAATCAATTGTAATTCTTGGGAGTCCAAAAGGTGGCGCCACCTCACCTGATCAAGACCTCTCCAGTGAAGCTTTGATTAAATGTAGAATTAATCATTTACTAGCTATCTACATATGATCTGACTTAATCTTTCAGCTGCTCGTCTACAATGTTTTGATTGAATCTTCCAGCTGCTTGTCTACATGTTCTGACCGAATCCTTAATTAAAGCTGTTCATCTACATGTTCTGACCGAACAATTTAAGCTGCTCATCTATATATGTTCTGACTGAAACTTTGAGCTGCTTGTCTACATGTTCTGACAGAATCTTTCAGCTGCTTGTCTACATGTTCTGACTGAATCTTTCAGCTGCTTGTCTACATGTTCTGACTGAATCATTAAGCTGTTCATCTACATGTTCTGATTGAATCTTTTGCTGCTCATCTATACATGTTCTGCCTGAATCTTTCCGCTGCTTGTCTTCTGTTCTGACTGAATATTTTAGCTGCTCATCTACATTTTCTGACTGAATCTTTCAGCTGCTTGTCTATATGCTCTGACTTAATCTTTCAGGTGCTTGTTTACATGTTCTGACTGACTATTTCAGCAGCTCATCTAAATTTTCTGGCTGAATCTTTCAGCTGTTTGTCTATATGTTCTGACTGAATAGTTCAGCTGCTTGTTCTGACTGAATCTTTCAGCTGCTTGTCTATGTGTTCTGACTGAATCTTTCAGCTGCTTGTCTACATGTTTTGACTGAATATTTCAGCTGCTTGTCTACATGTTCCGACTGAATCTTTCAGCTGCTTGTCTACATATTCTGACTGAATCTTTCTATTGCTTGTCTACATTTTTTGACTGAATCTTTCAGCGGCTTATCTATATGTTCTGACTGAATCCTTCAGCTGCTTGTCTACATGTTCTGACTGAATCTTCCAGCTGTTCATCTACATTTTCTGACTGAATCTTTCAGCTGCCTCTCTGCATATTCTGACTGAATCTTTCTGCTGCTTGACTATATGTTGTAACTGAATCTTTCAGTGGCTTATCTATTTGTTCTGACTGAATCTTTCAGCTGCTTGTCTATATGTTCTGACTGAATCTTTCAGCTGCTTGTCTACATGTTCTGCTTTGTGCCTGGCTATGTGATGATCATCTATGGCCTTCTCTATCCTAACAAGAGGTGGATGCCAGACTTTGCTCTGTTTCATGCAGGGGCTGCCATCCAGGTAACAGTCAAACAAGCTGCAGATTAGCAGGTAGTGCAATTAGTTGCAGATTAGCAAACAAGACCAACAACAACTACAGATTAGCACAAGACAACAACAGATTTGTGCAAGAGCATTACAACTGCACATATTAGCATGAAACAACAACGACTACATATTGGCACAAAACAACAACGACTACATATTGGCACAAAACAACAACAACTACATATTGGCACAAAACAACGACTACATATTGGCACAAAACAATAACGACTACGTATTGGCACAAAACAACAACGACTACGTATTGGCACAAAACAACAACGACTACGTATTGGCACAAAACAACAACGACTACGTATTGGCACAAAACAACAACGACTACATATTGGCACAAAACAATAGCTACTGATTAGCAAAAAACAACAAGAAATGCAACTTTGGAAGAAGACAACAACTACACAGTAGCTCAAGACAACAGCATCTCCAGATTAGCTCAAGCCAACAATATCTGCAGATTAGCACCAGACAACAATTACTTACCGATTAGCACAAGACGATAACTATTTACGGATCAGCACAAAATAACCATAAACTAACACAAAGCAACAACACCACCAGCTGTATAACTCCAACAAGAAATAAGTACACCAGATTATCCCTATTGTCTCTGACTCGCTGCAGGCCCAGATAGTTCACATTGGTGGCTCGCTGAACCAACGCACAATGTACATCTACCGCCTGCCCGAGGAGACCTTCGCCCTGTTCATCTTCTGGCCAATCAACATCCTCCTACTCGTTGTTCCGCAACTCCTTGCAGTTCGCTGCATCTACAGGCCGCAGTTTTTCGGCCATGACCTCGCGATAGAAGCCACCTCGACGGAAAAGAAATGTGTCAACGGCATGATGAAGATCACTGCCTCCGACAGCTTTGGCGAGTCGGCGCCACCACGCTGTTGCACCCCCGTCTCTATGGCAACCGGCCTGTTGTCGACTACGCATGATGACATAGATGTGTCGTTGAACGAGGAGAAAAAGGACATGAGTCGGTCGTCAACGCCAATGTTAAAGGTGAAGTTTGGTGGACCGAACTCTGCTAGTGGGGAGGAAATCGAGATGTCGCTGGCGCAGCTGAAAGCCTACCATGATGACCTGCGTAGTTTGTCGGCATCGGCGACCGGCCGCAACACGCACAGGTATGACTCGACAAACTTCACCTGTGACTTTTAAAAAGTTTCAGGACAAAATGTGATGTATCCATTTAGTTAGTTTTTCACTTTTGTGTTTCATCTTTGGAGTTGAAATAGAAACTTGTACATGATGCTGGAATTAAGAATCCAAGATTAAAGAGAATTATAGCTAAGTGTAAAATGTTTATTGCAGATTTGTTGTATAAAATGTGATATAAAGGCAGTACTGATTGGCTGAAAAGGATATATAGCATTTAGGTAAAAAAAAGATGTGGAAGTCATTTAATAGGGATATATATCGTGTTTTGGTATAAATTAGCTATTCTACTATAAACGACATTGTTGAATAAACGTTTGGTTTCTGTTCAGATGAAATTTCAAAAATGGTGTTTATCATGTTTTGCACTGAGCCCCTTCAACTGTTCCTTACCAGACTTTGTTATAACTGGAAATACATTTGAATGCGCTTCTGAATGCAGCTGTGACATTGTCAGTGCATGTGTACAATGTCACAGCTGCAGTGAATGCAACACAACAAAATAGATTTTTCAAATCCTCCATCAGATGAATTTATAATTCAAACGTAACTATTTGAATAATTATATTCATTATAGTCCGTACATATAGTACAGTTTTGTATTACTGCGTTAATGATATTGTGTACCATACACAGTTGTTTGAATCCTATTCATCAGTAATCAAATCTGTATTTGCTAATTTGACATCAAATCAAAACATTTTAAATTAATGAAATGCATTTACCAATGCTTAAATAAAATATTTGCATTTGAATGCAATCGTGGAAAATGGTAGTTGCATTTACATAAACTAAAAAAAAGTGTATGCAGATGCTTTCATGCTTGTTCCTGATACCATGAGTAAAATTTGCATACTGAAAATGCACATCTTTATGTCATTAATTGTTGGCAAATTCTTGCCAAATATCTTTGACACACAGAAATGCATGATTGTGTTAAGACATCACCCATGTGTTCGACAGACACCTCAGTGACGGGGGTCTGTTGCCTGGCAACATCCATGTGCGTCGAGCATCAGGCAGCGGACGTAAACTGACGTCCGACGACATGGTGCAGTTGGAGTCGCTGTCTCCATCGTTGCTCGCCGAGACAATGAAGCCCTACACCGACAGTGGCCCGCCATCGCCCGCCAGCAGCATGGGGTCGGCCAACAACAGATGGATGCTGGGAGGTAATCGTCAACGTCACACCAGCAACGTTAGCAACCAAGGAGATGGACTGAAGGTTGACTTCAACATGGACTCGCTGATGGATGAAAAGATGCCTGAGTTGGACCACCTCACCCCCAACTCCTCCATGTCTATCACCTAGATGCTCCGCTGGGGTGCCTTCACCCACACGACAACATCCACGGTTTTGAGACCGTTGTGGGTCACGGCTGTATGTTCACAAACACCCTGGATTAAAAGTTGTTATCCGTCATAATTGTGGCTGAAGTAACGCAACGTTGGATGGGGCATCACCAAGCATATGTTGATGTTGCTTGCCATTCGGTCATTCTGTATGTTAACGGTGAACTTTGAACTGCGCCATCAAAACGGGGTCAAAAGAAAATGTTGCCCCAATCAAGGCTGTATGTTCACAAACACGATCTCAATTAAAAGGATTTATCCGTCATAATTGTAGCTGAAGTAACGCAATGTTGGATGGGGCATCGCCAAGCATATGTTGATGTTGCTTGCCATTCGGTCGTTTTGTATGTTAAAGGTGAACTTTGAACTGTGTCATCAAAATGGGATCAAAAGAAACTATTGGCTCAAAGTTAACTGATCAGCACAGGGCTGGTTTATGGTTAGGGAGCGTTTTTATATTAGCAAAGAAAAGTGACTGGTAGGATTTGTTTCCTATTGGTGTATCATATCACCGACAGAAATATCTATAAATTACAAAACTGAAATATCTGTGATAGCAAGACGTCAAGTGCTAAGTCAAATGCTGCGTATATCAACAGTTGTACATCAAAGTTCAGTGTCACCTTTGATTTTATCTGAAGTTATAATAAATCTTATTTTATGAGAAATGTGTATTATTTATGAAGAATATACATTAGGAATAATGTTGCAGTTTTGTATTAAGTTATCAGAGTAACAAGAGGACTACTCCCAGGGTAGGCCGGTCTGATTTACCCTATTCACGCAGGCCACACCTAGCTATAATGAAGCTAGTGTGTTTTCCCTCCTAAATGCTTTGCACGTAGGACATCAAACTTTCAGGGATTTGTCTACAACTTCTCGGAAATTAACCAGTTAAGGGTTCAAACAGGATGATGGACAATTGATCGCAGTGCTTGCTACGATTGGTTTAAATTACGTAAACCGTCCACCAATTAGTGCAAGACACTTTACATACCAGCAAGTTGCAACCATCATAGAAAGCAAACCGTTCAGATTTACGTAATCCATGTTAAATGCTAATAATGAAAATGCCTTCAACTGGTTTAGATCCTCGTGAATCGGGTTTGTTGATGGTTAAAGGTGTAATGGTAGAATAGTCTTAAATAATGTGATGTGTCACGATGGTTTAGACCTGAAGGTAAATTTTGGTGGTATGATATTATCAGCGTAATGTTAAAGGGTAGCATTTCGGTTTTACAATTATGTCTGTCACCTGTGCAAGTCAATTTGTTGTGAAGTTACATATGGTTGACTTGACCAACCCGAAGAATTGAGACAGTTGACATCAAAGTTAAGTAAATCACAAAACATGCATCAAAAACACTTCCTATGGTCATATTGCAAAATAAAAACTGGTAGTTTCTAAAAATTTATGCTTTCACACTTGCGAATCTATTTTTTTCTCAGTTTTGTGAAATGTACCTTACAATTTGAACCGGTACTGCCTGCCGCATATATGTCGTCGGTTTACATGAGTGCAACATTTAAAAAATCACCACAAGAATTGCCTGTCATTGTTATATCAAGGAACTTGTGAAACTCTAAACAGCCTTATGTTGCCGTGTGTAGAGCAGGCCACTTTTTGCCATTTGGTCCTATTTCATTAGCAAGCATGTCGTAGTCGAAGAGTTGGATGCTTTCATGAAATGAGCGTGAAACTGAAAAAACACCATTGAGGTGGCACGTCTAAATAAAAAATGTACTTCAAAACAAGCTTATACACCATGGCTCGAATTGTATTATGTCAGACATCTCCCCCCACATTGTAATGTGTAGAATTGTTATACAGGAATCAGCATTAATATTACAAATTTAGAGGTATCTTTATCATTGCAACAGTTATATCAACATTACCCTCATAAACTGAATAAAAATCAACTTTTGTTACATATCTGGCGAATACGAGCTGGCTAATCGCAAAACAAATACCCATAACATAACCATAATTTGTTGTTAAAGGCACCCTGTTTTATGATGCTAAACACCATGGTAAGGAAAACATAGAATCAAGTGAACACTCACTTATTATACAACGTCACTTTATTAATATCGTAGTATATAGATCTTTATGTAATAATCATAACAAAATAAGACGTCTCACTAGTAAGCCAACAAGTCGTTGCTTCTAGACAACTGCTGGTTTCACCGCTGGATTCTAGAATCCGCCACACAGTATGGCAGCATGTCGGAAGGCAACACAGTCGAAAGCATTTCTTAAATTGGTAAAAGTTAAAATTATCACAGTAACAAAAGTGTAGTTCCTCCAACAAGAAAATGCATAATTACATATTGGCTTGCAGTAATGTGCCCTCAGTGAGATGGTGACATTGAGCAGGGTCTAGGAAGACACTAGATCGCCAGCCAGCGCGATGTATGATTTTATTATTTGGTGCGCAACACCCAAGTTGACGATAAATACTTTGAGTTGAGCAGCAGATTGATAGCAGAGGTACCAAAAATAAACTCCTTCATTCCGAAAGGTGCTCAGATTCATCTAATTTGACACTGCTTATAACATGTTGCAGTTTACTTTATGTAAATACTTCATAAGGTGAGCAGTGTATTAATAGCAGGAGGTGCCAAAAAGAATTGCCTTCATTAAGAAGGTACTCAGATTCATCAACTTTTTCACTGCTTCTAATATGTTGCAGTTTATGCAAATTTCTCACTTTGGCAACATTAAGTGGCATATTCTCTTAGACATTACTGTTGCTCATTAAAATAATAACGCAGTTTTGAAGAACATAATTTCACAGAAATATTATGTGACTCATGTATCACTTGCTATGTATGCTTACGATGGAGATGTGACAACATACTTAAACATCAGCACCTTCTATTTGAAGGGCATACTGTTGGTAAAACAATGACTAATGAAAACAATCTAGTAGACGTACTCATACCAACAGTGATGAGCTGAAATGGCACAGGGTGTAAGTTGCAGAGGCTAAGACACTGCAAAATAACATTCTTAAACGACAATAATAACAATATTGGCTTCCAGAGTAAACGCTATCGTCGACACAGACCAGAATCGCCAGTAAATAAAATCGGCAGTGAAAATCTAAAAATAAAACAAATGCAAAAACATACCTGATTTATAAAACGGACCCCACTGAACAGAACTTACATAAAACACCGAAACTGTGCGCAAGTAATCGCCCCATAGAAGGGTATAAGATACATGGTGGTTGCAGCACTCGTGGGCATAAACCGCACCGAGACGTAAGAAAAGGACAGATGTACTTGCAACTAAATCTACCTGTAAAATTAGCAGCACAGATCAACCATCGAAATCCAGCATTCAATACGACCAAAAAAGCAAGAAAATTAACAAAATAACATGCAACACGTAAACTTGACTAGCATTTGCGTATACGATAAAAAATTTCCACTCATGACATTATATACTCATGACGCTTATTTTGTGTGTAATATATATATATATACGATCTATATATATTTATATAGTTAGTATACATTCATAATGTATATGTAGAGATAAAATACTTAGAAATGCATGTTTCCTGATTGACGACTGTCACACATATACATGGCAGTGTGGCTATAATACACATGAAGAAGACATTGCTTGACCTCGTTGTCATGACTAGTTTTAAACATTGCCACCCTCTCACCACACATGTCAGAAGAACACGCATGTCAGAACACACTTTCCAATTCTCC
Source organism: Escarpia spicata (assembly GCA_963995525.1). Taxonomy (NCBI): domain Eukaryota; kingdom Metazoa; phylum Annelida; class Polychaeta; order Sabellida; family Siboglinidae; genus Escarpia; species Escarpia spicata. Next base: position 7,726,015 of record OZ023216.1, read on the forward strand.
TCAGATGCCAAGAGATCTGCTTTTTGATCATTTTTCAAAGACCATCCCAACCTCCCGCTTTAAAATAAAAACTCGTCGTATTTTGATCAAATCCTCTTTTTCGTAGATTTGTTGGCTTGATCAAGTTAACCTATGTACAATTGTATATCATTTTTAAATGGGAAAAACTACCAAGATCCGGAAAATGGCTTCTTGCAAATGTTCACTTTTTGTTGCACGCAAACCAGATGTAGAAGCCGGTCAGAACTTGCGTAATTCGGATAAAATGGAAAGTGGCACCACCAATGGAAACATATTTGCTAAACCTTCATGGACAAAAACACCCCATGTGGTGTGGGAAATCTTCAGCTATTAGCTTGTGCCAAGGTAGAAAGTCTGCATGACGACTCATGTGGTAGTTTCAATTTGTGTAACCACATATTTTACACATACTACTTCCCGTAGCAATCCCAATGACATATTCATAACTTAGCTGAGATAAGTTTAATATTCAATTGGCTTTGCACATGACTAGAAAAGTTATACTTCAGAAGTGTGAAAGTATCGACAGCTTGAGGGCTGTGGCGTAAATGGACACAGATGTCAATCGGAAGGTTGGATCAACAACAGCATGGCACTGTCAGCAACGACACAAAAGGTAATTATGGCAACAGAAAATACAATAACTTCTCCCCCGCATCAAGCAAAACACGGCTCAATGCCCATAAATCTGGTCCCTTGTAGCGTTACTTAATGCCAAATTTTGCAGAATTCAAAACCATTTAATTAACGACTCGCAAAAGTTGGAACGTATACAAAATACATCCGATCATAAAACAGTCTATGAAACAAGTGTGGCAAAATGCAGCCCATTCTAGATATGCAAGTCTGAAGTGGAATTCTGTCTTGTTACTGGAAGGAACAAAGACTGATAATTTCTATCATGTCAAATAATATAAACCATATCTATTTTAACATCTGACTGCTGAAATTAGTTCTAATGAACCATATTAAAAACATAATTTAACTGTTATCTGTAGATGAATATCTTCATTGCCATTCAACATACAATGTGAACTTGATGTTTGATGAGAAACATTCAAATCAAACAGATAACTGTCAAATAACATTAAATGTGCTTCGTAAATTAAGACATTAGGGTGGTACAGATGTTAGAAGGGATTTTTTCTGTCATATGGCTTTACAATAAAACAGACAGTGCACCTTTGAAATACACAACACTTTGTTCAAGTATCGTTAAAAAAGGAAATTCTGTTCAAGAACATCACGATGCAACAGATGTGACTGCTGCCTGCCCAATGCCGTTTCATTTTCTGACAAAGTTAAATTCTTGCGACTGTTCACAAGAAAAGACCTAGAACTGCAATTTCAATGATAAATATCTCCCAGACAATTACGTTTTTTGTGGCTGTCATTGACTTAGTAAGTAGGTAAGACTTTCCACGAAAAAGACTCACCGATTTTAGCAAATCTACCCACACCGGCATATATAAAAAAATATCCTGGCATCATCTTTGAAATATCATCCCAGATTGCAACACTCCCGAAAGTTTGCATACACTTCCAAATTTAGTGTCTTGAATGTCGTCATGGCGACCGTGTTTACCTTTTGATTTGTCAAACTACGCCATTTCCTATACCCACATTATCGGAAATATTGCAAAACAAAAACTTGTTGTCCAGTTTCATGTAATGCAGGTCACGTCTTAGGTCAACATTTTCCCGGTGTAGTTACATCAACTATTCAACTTGTTATCATCGAATGGCAGCGAGATCTCAAAATAAATAAACTAGATTGTAACTAAATGAGAAATCCAACTCCTCGATGCATCACTCCTATGGAGTGCCACACGCGTACAATGCGTGTTCTGACTCAACATGTGTGCACACACACACACATGAACTCGCACACATACATGAATGTGCATAATCGTGACTACACGGCATGCGTAGTTATGTAATATGTACAGATGCGCGCAAGAATCTGCACGACCCCTAAACCATTGAATGCGACAACAGCAGCTAAAGATTCGCCACCGCCAGAGGGCAGCAGCATCGGCCACCAGGTGGCGACACAGCATCATAACGTCTCATTGATGATTGGATGGAGCAGCGACATGTGTTCGGCACCTTTGATGGGCAGTTTGCTGACGGTATAGTGGTGGATCATCTTTGGAATACTGCTGAACGGCTGGCTGAATTGTCCAAGGATAAACCGCCCATCGCGGTTGACGATCTTCATGTGCATGAAACCACGTGCACTCCTACACAATCAGAATCACACTTGTTTGTCCCAGTTATACACACCAATATATGATACAGTGACTATGGATAAGTTATACTAATAACAAACAAAAGACATATGCAGTCAAACAAACTGTGTCCAATGAGTGCACTGAGTAGCATGAGAAATCGAACTACAGGTCAATATATATATATACGGAAAATGCATTAAAAACAGCATATCATGCAGATTTTTCTAACCAATTATTTAATTTGGGAGGGAGGGAGGGAGGGAGGGAGGGAGGGAGGGAGGGAGGGAGGGAGGGAGGGAGGGAGGGAGGGAGGGAGGGAGGGAGGGAGGGAGGGAACTTACTTGAGTGAGAGAGAGAAGTCCAGCTTGTTGCTTTCACTCATCCTCACGAGGTAACTGCCCTCCTTGTGCACCCTCAGAAGTTGCTCTGCATTCACCCGACTGATTGATCCATGATACCAGCTACAGCACAACATGTCAACATAATGTATCCATCTTCACATCAACACAGTATGATAATGACAAATGTAACATTTTGTTCAATAGAAATAAAACTGAAGAGCAGAGTGATAGTGACATGCTGTCATGGAGCAATACAATGTAATGCAAATAATACTTCTAAAACTACTCATCATATATTAATAAAAGTTCCTGTACCTAGTTCTATCTATATTAAATTATTAACGTCCATGGTAACCAGATAATCCTAGAGAAAAAGCAGATGGTGTGGTTTTGTGGAACATCCCATATATTTCAATTTTTTATTTAATCTAACATAATAATATATTAAGTTGTACAAAGAAGTAGTTTGGCTGTATAAGTTAAACAAACTTTTGATAAAAAATAATTTGTTTACATTATTTGACCAATTTGCCGCAAATAAAAAATATTAAACGTCATGTTTATCAAAAGTATTACGCTTTATTCAGGCAAAATACTTCATCGTTCAACTTAATGTTAAAAAAACTAGACTTGTTCAGCTCGGCACCCTACCCCTGTTGTTCGAGGGGTAACAATGGGTCAATCTTCTCAGCGGGAGAGTTCCACGAAGGCGAAGCGTGACCCGCTGACCCAGTTCTGGCGAGGTCAAGGTTCATCTTGTGGGTCTTCTTTGGTGATCTTTGTGATTGGTTTGACATGGCGTTGCTTTCGCTATCTGCATTCCAAAGCAACATGACATTAACGACCGGAAGAATAATATTATATACGCTAATTAATATGGACATTAAATCCACTCATTCTAAGAGTCTTACATATGGATAAAAGTTATTATCAAGTTGAAGCAGACTATATCACCAATATACTAGAGTTCCAATCTGATATTCAAGTTGAAGCAGACTATATCACCAATATACTAGAGTTCCAATCTGATATTCAAGTTGAAGCAGACTATATCACCAATATATCACCAATATACTTAGTACTCAGACTTCTAGCATTAAAATGTACCAAAGACAGACCACCATCATAATTTATATTTAGCTCATTATTGAATTGTTGTTCTGTATGGTATTTACAAGAAGTTGAGATGTTATTATAATAATTATTTTCAGGATCGACATCCTTTCCATAATGACACCTGCTGTGTTCAGTATATTTGTAGGTTTCAAATATGTTATCCATATCTTAACAATTTGAGAGTGGGTAATTCTCTTTCACAGTGTTAGCCATGTAAATGGTAGATAGTAGGTATTAAAATGAAGTAGAGACAGCAAAGCAATGTGTTTGCCATATCAAAGTAATATATAGTTTTGAGCATTGTTATCAATAAGAACAAACACACAGTGTGCAACTGTAATACAGTAGATGGACAACATCAACAAAAACTTAAGAGTTGTAGTGTTCATTTCAGTGGAATCAGACACCAAAGACAAAGTCACGCAGTGTGCAATAGTAATATAGTAGATGCACAACATCAACAAAAACAACATAGTCATAGACGTAGAGTTCATTTCGCTGGTGGAGTCAGACATCAAAGTCTCAGAAATCGTCCATGCACTTAACGAGTCAAATCTTGGCACTGTCCGCAGGACCGTTCGTTTTCATGAAGAACTTGCAGTTTCTCATCCACGTTGCCTTGCTTTCTCAGCAGACGGGCGGTTTTCGCGAGGTTCACTTGCTTTGCCGTCAACTGTTCGTTTACATAAACGTTGGTGCCGCGTAGATTCTTGCCCCATTTCAGAACGTTCACCAGAGCTTTTCTGTCGGAGAAGCGTACAATAATATGTGGCGGTGCAGTGGTTCGGTGTTGAGTCGTGTTCGTCGATGCAGATCTGGTGCCCACACTGAGAGTGTGACACGAAGAAATGCCTTTTTTTGCTGACGTCGATACCCTTCGAACTGAAGAACTTGACAACTTTCTCTTCCAATGTCGCCAGTTCTTCTTGCGGTGCTTCTGCATTGGTGTCTGCGTAGCTACATACCTTTACCACACCTTCTATATAAATTAACAGTTAAATAAATAATAAGTTACGTTCTAACCAATATCGTTCTGCAGGTGCTCCATCTGAATGGATACATAGTGGACCCTCATTTTTAAGGTCACCCTTGGAACTGGACAAAAGTGACCTGATTAGCAAGGCAATCGTATTAGCGAGACTAATATCATATGATTTACTGTATGTGGAAATAATTTGGGACTACCATCGGGTGACCTTAATTGTGAGGTGGTTGTATTATTGAGGTGATCGTAAAATGAGGTTTCACTGTATATATATATATACATACACTAGTCTATCGATGTTGACAAAAGATTGACTCACCCGCATGAGAAAGCAGCCCGCGGTTCTTCAGCTTCTGATCCCAGGGTTCGTCATATTCCTCCGGCGGTCGGACGTCTCCCTCGCTCGGCCGACCTCCAACCTTGGCGCAATCCCGACTGCCACATGTGCTGACGGCTTTCTTGAGAATGTCTTTCTCGAGTTGTTTCGCCTTCTGATCCCATGGAGCCTCATACTCATCCGGGGGGCGATCGTCCTTCTGATGGGGCTTCCAATCCCAGGGTTTCTCATACCCCTCCTGCGTCCGATCGTCTTTTTTGTGAGGTTTCCAATCCCAGGGTTTCTCATACCCCTCTTGGGATCGGTCGTCCTTTTTATCTGGCTTCCAATCCCATGGTTTCTCATAGCCGTCTGCTGTTTGCACGTCCGATTTCTGCCCTGGTGGCGCGGGTCTCGTGGGGCTGCCGGAACTACTTTTCTGTGGCTGGTCCTTGTTTGAGTGTGCGCTCGCCGCTTTTATTTTGTCCTCGAGCTCGCGTTGTGTCGATGTCAAATCCCACGGCTCATCATAGTTGCCGATAACCGGAGCTTTGGCGGAGCACGCCGTGGCACTGTCTTTTGGCTTCGGAGGCCCCTCCGGACCAAATTCTTCCCGTAAGTGTGTGTAACCCTCATCATCCTCCTCCACTTCAGCCTTTGGGGCGAGTCTGTCTTTGGTGCCATCGGCCGTCGCAGTTTTCCGGATCAACATAAGCGGAACTGATCCCCGCTGGCCACCTAACGTCGGCGACGCGTTCTGATTGGTTGACTGGTTCAGCTGGGCCTGGAGCAGGGCATTCTGTTTGACCGACCACTCCCACGGTTCGTCGTAGTCCTCACGGGGTCGGAGGTCTGACAACTCATGGGGGTATCTAGTGGGGGTACCTGTCAGGTCGTCCTGTCTCAGACCATGTCTGCTGGGTGACACTGGATCACACCCGGACAGTTCCAACAGCTTCATCTCTGCTGCAACACAACCAACTTTATACGGCACGTAAACCCATCTTCATTTATAAATTACTTAATGTAAAATCTGACTGTTTGTTTACTTAGTATGTGTACATGTAATGTATGGGCATATATATATTATACATATATAAATATAATATATATGGACACCTCCTACTAAGACTAAATATAGTCGCTCATAGAAGCCACCTTATTAGTTAATTTAAACAATTATTTACTTTATATAAAAGAAAATCGCTAGTAAAATTACTGTAAAAATAAAATTATGAATTATATCAGAATATATATACAGGTGTATATATATATTGTCTCCTGTATTGCAAATAGATAAAGCAAACATTACCAATCAATTGATGTATTTTCTCAAAACATATTACAGAATACATTAGGCAAAACAAGTGATGCAACGAACACATGGGAATTGTGTGTACATAATTAAATAATGAAAATACAGTTCGAGATGGGATGAATTGGATTTTATAAACTGGCAATAAATGACCAATGTATGAGGTGAGAGATTGTATGCAGGGTACATTAATTTTGATAAAATACAAGAAATATATATGTTCATTAGATCAAGTACAAGTACTTCAAAACCTAAACTGATCAGGTACAAGTACATTTTGGTCAAGTCCAAGTCCTTGGAAGTACATTTCAGTTATAATGATCAACAATTAATATTATTCAGGAGTCAGTTAACCGATCAAATAGATATAATGTATAATCAAGGTAGGAATTCAATGTTATGCATCACACAGGAAATACAGCAGAGAAATATTATTTTTTATTCTAAATAGTCAAGTTATGTATTTGAAATGTACTTGATATGTTGGCAATTACAGCTGACCAAGTACAAGTATAATTAATTGTCATTTCAGAAAAAATAAACCTAACAACAAGTCTATGTTGTGCCTGAACCTAACCTCGATTGTAAGATTATCATCTGCAGTATGCCAATAACCAACCACGGCGATGAGCAGTGTTTGAAATTACTGCCGACCCGGAGACCCGAGACCGTTAAATATTTCATCAGGCCGGTAACTTTGAAAAAGTGACGGCCAGCAAGACCGGCAGATTATTTAAAAGAAAATAATGAAGCACTTGTCAAGTATCCGGGCCAACCTCGATTTTGTCATTATAATTACATGTTTGTCTAAATTTGATACCTCAGTGGTTTAGTTCTATCATTCAACATCATCCCAGCCATATTTATATTACGAAAATAGTGCGTCTTAACACACTTTTGAGGCCCAAAGAGCGACCCGGTTTGCGTGAGTCTGCACCACTGCGACCATGCGCAGTGAGGGGTATAGCAGCATATGTTTTTGCGAACTGTCTCGCTCTTTGGGGTTCGAAAGGACGCTAAGACGCGATATTTTTGTAACATAAATATGCATGCGATGATGGTGAATGACGGCAATAACACATGAGGTATCAAAATTAGGCAAACAAATTTTATAACGACGAAGTCGAGGTGGACCCGGATACTAGTCAAGTGCCAATAATGGTGACCTTTGTGTACTTCTGAATGGGAAATTTAATGTTCGCGTGGTACAAAAACAAGGTGGAAAAACAATAAAATGTCGAGCTGATCAATGCTGATAGATCGACTGAGTTTAGTGAGTGAGCCACTGTCCGAGTCCAGCTTGGATTCAGCTGGAGTCACAGTCAGTGACTGAAGTGAGTGTTTCACGGAGCCTGACAGTCCTGCTACTCCTGTAGGTGATGGCAACAGTTCTGAGTAGTCCCCTGCAGACATTCGTTTAGTGGTGTTTGTTGTAATTTGCAACATTGATGTTTTTTCGGTCAACAATAAACTGTTGCCTATGTTGTCATTTTATACTTGCTGGTTCATTAATCTGAATATCGTAAATATGCTGGACAGACTTGGCCTGGACAGTAATTGATAATTGCCATGGGCTACAGCTGCAAATGTGTATACTCTTATGTTAATATTTGGACCACCAACTTTTGTGTGGGACCACCAACTTTTGAAAGTTGAAGGTCCGACTGACAACCAATTTTTCAGCAAAGATGTAGAACACTGGCGATGAGCTAGGTGAGGTGAAATACCTTGCATTAGTTTCTTGACTTCGTATGGTACTGAATAATCATCTTCGGCGAGAGGTACGCTTGCACAGGCTCCGAGCAGCTCAGTGTTCTCAGCTATCTGTTTCTTCAAGTCAAAGGGATCGCTGTATTCATCAAGTAGAGGTGGCTGAAATAACAAAACAATGATTATAAATAATTAGTACCGAAACGAGGGGGGGCATAATGAAAGAACCACCACCTGATTTACCTAAACTCACTCACTCACACGTGCCGGACACTTGGGTTGAACATTACTGGCTTCAACCATCCGTCTCCAGATTCCTCTGTCTACCACTGCCATCTTCAGCTCCTCCGACTGTACACCCACATCTTGTCGATGTAAGTTACTGCTGGTCTTCCTAACTATGTTTTTCCATGTGTCGGTTGCTTCGGGATGGTCTTAGATGCCATTTCATCCTGATGTCTGTAGCAGTGTCTGATAAATCTCAGTCGCCTTCTTATTTTATCAGTGACTTTACACATTCTACAGTGCACACAGTTCTGTTTGTCAAATGCTGCTGCCAGTGAATGTTTAACGCGGCTCATAGCATTCGTGTATAACATCCATCTAGTTGCTTATCAAGTTTTTTGTCATTGTCCATGATTCACATCTGTAGAGGTGCACAGACTCTAATGTTGCAATAAACAGTCGCTGCTTGATTTTGTGTGGGAATGTACATGCACAACAGTGATGCCTACTTATTCACAAGTTAGTGATGTTCAGGTCTTGTATGGTGTCCATGAAGACATTGTGTAGGCGGGGGTAGCTGGTTTCTCATTTGAGGGTCTTAGTTGCCCAGTCCCACCCAGGTAAGTTAGAGTCACCTCCTATTACTATGACCGCATTTTTGGACGTACATGCAACGTGCGCAGACTGGATTCATCGCTAGTATGGGTTCTGTAGTAGACACACACCAGGAGGCTGTGTCTGCCTGTTATTTTTATTTTGCTTCATTATGATCTCACAGTCCATGTTGGTTAGTAAAGGTTCCTCAGAACAAACTAGTTTCTCGGTGACGGCAATTATCAACTCCACCTCCATCTCTATTCCGTCTTTCGGAAGACCTGGTAGTTCCGTGGAAAGATCTCTGAAGAGTTGATTGAGGGTTCTAGCCACATGTTTCAGTCCCTATTCTGATATCAGATTTCATTTCTCTGTACGAGGGTATCCAATTCTGCAGTTTTCCCAACTACTGATCTGAAGTTAACATTCATGAAGCAGAAGGGAAGATGAGTGCTACAGTTCTGTCGAGTAACACGTGTTGGGGATGATGTGTGCACAGGCTTGAAAGAGTTATCTGGAGAAGCAGAATCATCAATCTCAAAATTAGTAATTGACTGCCTTGAGTCAAGACCATGCAGATCAAACTGAACTATGGTTATCATTGGCGCATACGATGCAATGTCAGGTGAGATCACTCCTTCCTAGCAAGTTATGTGACCCACTGCCCACACTCTGGCAATCTGAATGGAACCAATGCCCACAAAACTCGCATGCTATGCATCTCTCATTCCAGTTTACAGGTCGGTTTCGTGTACGGCAGGGATACTGTGTGTCTTCAGGTGGATTAGAATTGGAGCTGTTTATCTGTGACATGTTAAAAATTAGATTAATGAATAATGCTGCTGTGAGTGATAATTGGAGTGTATAGCAAACTGCTAGCATATTTCACGTGTAGGATGTCTATTTCCAATTTACAGCAGCACCAGAATGATAACTAAAATCACATACCAGCTAGCAGGCCTATTGCATTTCAAGAAAAATGGATTGATGTGCAAAAAGGAGAGTATGAACCAAAACAGTGGAGCTTCAGAAAGTGCTTCATCCCACCAAAATGTTCCCGCCACCATACTATCTAATTCTTATCTTGTTTCATATCTTCCCCTCTATAGTCAAAAGTAAAGGTTAAAACATACCTCAGAATGCACAATTTTAAGCTAGTTTTTAAAAATTCACTGGGGGAACCCCCCCACAACGCTCCACCTCTGCAGTGCTCACGTAGCCCACCACTACCACCTCACCCATCCTCGCACGCCAGGGGTCACTGCTGCTGAATATGTCACTGCCAGCTAGCAGTACCCTCTGGCTGATCGCTTTGCGAAACTCTGAATTTAAGCTCAGCCTATGAAATCGCTCACTAGATCAGTGGATGTCGGCAGGTCAGGTGATCATAATAAAACTAATTTCAACAAACCATGGCTCATGTTACATGCAATGTTTAGAAGCAATTATTCGAATACACAATACCACTCAGCTGCTTGTGCTAATGGGTGAACGGGTCATTATATATGGATTCCCAGAAGTTGTTTATCCGACTTCAAATTGGGGCGGGTATTTGCGCTGTTCTTATGAGTGATGCAGTCACGACTGGCGAAGTCAATTACTAGTTTGACTCAACTAACTTCCGCACTTTGCGTAGGGGATCAGCCAGGGCTAGTTTTGCATGGCAAAACAGCCTTGCCTTGTGAGGATGACCTCACCAATCATTTTACCCAGGGGAAACACTGCATTTGAACAGTAATCATAACTGATTAGTTGTGCTGTAAGGAAGGCTGTTAACGTGAAATCCAATAGACATAAGTAAGGTCTAAGCCTAAGCTAAGGAGAGGCTTCATAGTTCATTGTCTGTGGCGAGTAGCATGTTCCATGTTTAAAGTGAAATTCGGCTGCCTGAAGTGAAACTTCACCCAGATCCAGTCATATTCCTTCTCCTAGTCCTAATCCTACTCGGTTAGAAATACTAAAGATAGAGTACTCACAGTCCCTGTTCGGTAGTTAGTCATTCAAGTCTCAATTATTCAATTTCAGTCAACTGTCAAAACTCGAGTCAAGACGTCAAGTCGCGGAAACACTTACCGGTGGACCTGTCGACGATTCGTTTTCACTACCCCCGCCGGAGTGTGGATCCTCCGTCGTGGCGCCCGTACTGGCGTGTCTCTCGCAGCCTGACTTCGGACTGACGCTGCTACTGGACGGCTCCTTCTGTCGCGCCCCGCCGTACGTCGCGTACTTGTCAGACGTCGCAGCACCGCTACACATTCTCGAGGGAGAGCTGACCATGGAAGCCGTTTCGAAATCGCCCGCGTGTGACCCAGTCGCCGTTAGGCACATGCTGGATCGCTCGCTTGCAGGACTCCTCGGAAGTAACTCTTGAACGCTGCTCGATTTTTGTGCACCATAGTCGACTTTTGGGGGTTGTGGGGCACCCTTTTTGCTGCCGAACCCGAGATGCTTCAGCAACTTGGCCATTTTTTCGGTTTACTTCCTGGATCGCGGAAACATCGTACTGGCCTTGCGACTATTGGTTAAAATATGGTGCAGCGATGTCGGCATGAAGAACCACAAACATAATTTCATTGGTTGGTAATTTATGCGCTCAACGCTGAGCCAATGCAACCAAAACTTATTATATCAGGCGTATATGTTAGTGAGAAAATTGTTTATAGTTTCGTATGATATAACACAGATTTATGTGAAACATCGAGTGTCGTATGTAATATGAAAAGCACTTGCGTGACGAACAGTTTACAACATCGGAGACGCTGCCGCACGTTACAATACAGGCGCAGCGCTCTCGGCACGGATGCAAATGTTGTCCTTTCTAATGAACCAGTCATGTTAATTGCCGGAGATAATGGTTGAAAGACAAATGGTGCTTTTATGGGTATACTTCCATCCAAGAAAATTATATCAAAGACGAAAGTTAAAACGGTCGCAATTATGTTAGCAAGTAGAGACTGTATTGGTAGGGTAGACCGGGGCACATTTTACACATCGATCTGCAGAAACACTGACCGTACAAACAACAGTATAACTATATTTGGGTGGCAAGCTTTTACTGTAAATTTAAGTTGTGAATTATGCCTGAAAGCCAAGATGGGTCATTAGTAAATGTTGGCATACATTCAATGTCCCAACAGTTTAATTTGCTCTGGTCACAACAATTATAAAAACAAACCAGTTTTTAGTCCTTTGGGCCAAAGGTCCAACAGACTATTGCCATCACACTGTGTCTGCCGTTAGCTGCCGTATCTCAGAAACCGTTCAGTAACTTTTTATATAATTTTGCATAGACGTATCTTAGGGTATTGCCACTATGCACGAGAAATCTGTATTTGATCGAATCGTTCTAAGGGTCCCCCAGGGCCCCAAAAACTGGTAATTTTTACATTTTGCCTACTTTTTCAAAAACTGTTCAGTTCAGTAACTTTTTCTCTAATTTTACATATACATTTCATGTGGTAGTGCCACTATGCACAAGAAATCTGTATTTGATTGAATCATTCTAAGGGCACCAAAGGTCCCCTAAAATGCTAAATTTGCTAACTAAGTTGTTTACAGCAGGAGAACAGCCCAGCAGCTCTATTGACAACTGGCTGGCTTCACTCCTTCCCTCAACTAATCCCTTTTCCTACAACATCTGTCACATGCAGAATATGTGTTTTGCATGGATCAGAAGTTTTTTTTATTTCTATTTTTAAAAAACTTCAATAACTTGTTCTCAAATTTTGTTTAGATGTCTCTTATGGTAGTGTCACTGTACACAAGAAATTTATGTTTCATTGAATCATTCTAAGGGCACCTCAGGGCCTCACAAAAAGCTAAATGTTCACATTTTGTCTATTTCTGCCTGGACTAAAAAAATTCTGTTGGCAAAGTACCAAGTGATCCACTCCGCACATCAATGTGGAGGAAGGGTCTCTGCCTGCTATTGTTTGATGGAAACTGTGACTAATCTGTAATTTGTCAACAGACGGCATGCACTAGACCTCTGGACAGTTGCCGAAAGCTGAAACTGTGAGCTGTAACTAATGTGTAATGGGAATCCCTATTGCACTGGTAGAACCTGAGGAACTTTAAAACAGCAGTATACAAAATTATCAATGCAATATAAAAATATGACCTAGGATTAAAATAAAATAATTTAGGTATAAAATAATATATAAAATATAACAATGTAGGTATACTCGAGAAAAAAAAACATTTAGCAAAACATTATAAGGAATATTATTCAGATGTTTTACTATACATGTTGCAGCTATTCCATCACTCCAGTTATATTACTATTATGTTGTTACTACTATTTTTAACTGTCATTACTATTGTTTTAAAGTCAAAATGCATGTTATGCATATGTACATTGTTATCAAATAAAGTTTTATCATAGTTCATCTCTTTCTTCTTCCCATTCTGGGAGAGGGTGGTAAGGGCAAAAGGAGAACAAATAATGTGTGTGCATTTTCTTAAACAATGTTTTACTGTGTTACATAAAAGATTGCAGCTCACAAACTCTCCTGCAATGTTTCTACAACCACTGGAAATTGGTCTAAATAGAGGTATCTGGATAAAATCCAACAGGATTTTTTAATAACACATTAGCTAATATATACAATATTCACGAAATGGTCTACTCGAATACTTTATTTCCAGGTGTATCTTCACTGGCATGCATATAGTCTAGAGAGCTACTAAACATGTCATCACTTTACTTCCATCATAACTCTTAATGATCTGTAACTATGATTCACCAACAAACATTTCATTAATAATTACAAATTCACAATATAGTCCAAAGGACTTCAGGGCCTCTTGGCCCATTTTTTGCATATAATGTATATTAAATTTTACAAACCATGTATGTCTTTATTACAAAATGTAATCAGTTGCAATATTTTATTGATAATTAATTATGGTAAATGAAATAATATTAGGTCATCACATATCCACAAAATGACCAGTTGTGCCTGTCTCACTCAGTGTACATTTTTCGTAGAATGATCATAAAACAAATTTTTCACGCAAATGCCCCTTTTTCTGTTGTCTGTGATCTAAGTTTATTTGTAATTTTTCTAAATTTCTGCAAAATGTATTTAAAAATGGAACACTTTGCATATGTTTTTAGAATATTAACTCTGCAAGTAATTCTTAGTAATTAATCAGTAAAGGATATTGTCCTTGAATTAATTAACTTACTATTTTAATGATCTAATTGAGCATAAATTATATGTTTAGTGTTATTATTGCACTGTAAAACACCACAGAGAACCATGTGATTATGGTGCTTTATATTTTGTTTTGATTATTTTGCTAATTTAGACATGCTATTCACTAGTTAATAGTGATGGCTTCAATGACGATAGGTTCATTTACAGTGGAGTTATAACCATTAATAAAATGTCAACTCTGCAACGTTTCCCAGTAAACTCCACAATGTTTGCATAGTTGACTGAATAGGTTCATACATAATTATATCGGTAATACAATGTTAGGATTATAAATATATATAGCACATCAATAGATTCCTGGTCAATACTAAAGATAAGAATATTTTCATAGATTGATACATTCATTACATACATTCATTAAAACAAAATGTATATTTTTATGCAAAATGGTTGTGGCATTGACTAGTTAAGTTCATAATACATTGCTAGGATTAGAAGTAATATGCCAAGATAACATATCGATATATATATATAATATATATGGTCACTACTGAAAATGAGCATTGTTTTCATACATTCTTCACATACATTCGTTAATATAAGGTTTTAGTGAACAGTCCATAACGGTTATTTTCTGGGTAAATAAACATTTAGAAAGATGCATTGCTGTTTATTGGAATAATAACTTGAACTGTTTGTCTATATAAAAAAGTAAACAAATAAATGAAATCTAACAATATTTTGTTTAACTAAAATCTTGAAAGCATGCCACAATCTAATAATGTCTCAGATACCAATTAAATTAACAGCATGGATTGGGGTAGATTTAGCCAGTCATAATTAGTACTTACTGCATATATTGCTAAATAATGCAGTTCCTGTACACATGAAATGCTCATTTATGGCAACTGATCAGATTATCTTCTGCAATGTAGCTTACACCAAATAAATTGTTATTGTATTTTTTATATTTACCTTGATTTGAGTTTTGTCCACCCCATGATATAAAGACGCAGTACCTTTTTGTCAACATATATGTATTCAGATAATACATCGATTTATATTATTACCCCTAGACATTGTGGGCCACATGGCATCTCTCTGTGGGTGCAGATATGGATTTTTTCTCCCAACACATTACCCCACCCTCTCATGCAAGTCGTACATGATGCCTATTTTGTTAAGTTTTAGCCAAAAGACCGGCAGGAGACAGGTTTTTTAAAGCCACGTTAAAAATATTCACTGTTTAACCATGCCATGTTGGCAATATATAAAGTAAACTCAGATGGTTAATTTACAAACGATCGCAAACAGTTGCGATGTGTATTATCTAGCAAAACAATATCTGCTAGACACATGCGCTTCTCAACATAATTTGACGTGCTATAAAATCGTCGTTAAACTATCGTAGAAATTGTTTGTACGCGTCTTGTCATGCAAACATTTTGTCCAATCACATGTCGACACAGATTTTAGCCGGATATATTTACGTCCTTCAACTTCCTTTTTAGCAAGCTTGCACGGCGAGGCAAAGATGAGGCTTGAAAAGTGTTATTTCTGTTCGTCAACAGTCTACCCTGGCCACGGTGTTCAGTTTGTAAGAAACGATTGTAAGGTATGACAACAAGAATACAAACAATATGTACATTTCCTGTCTATTGTGGTCAAGAACAGCGTAACAATAGCAAATCCGTCTGGCCACATTTCCAAAACAAAAACACGTGGAAATTTGGGCGTTGTTTTAATTTCTGACTAAACTTTAGACATCTAAACCATAAAAACGACCGCCTATGAATATAAATTTATTATTTAATGTTCAAGAGGAACATAATTTGTGACTAATATTTCAATACATCCTTTAGGCTTTAGTCAGTATTTGGCCGATACTTTATTTTACGTAGGCACTTCAACAAAACATTAAATATCATGCTATAACATTGGGGATGGGCTTAAATTAAAGGTAATAGATTAAGGATCACATAATTCTAGTCTGGAGAACTCGAGGCTATATTTGGCGGAGAAAGATCGTAGAAATTGGTGGTGCAGAAACGTTGATAAACAAGTGGAATTACTGATTGGTAAGTATTATTCTTGCCTTAATTAGTTAATATCATTCATAAAGTTGCAATAAACATATATTGAGTAGCAGTTGTGCTTAAAGTTAGTTAGTTAAAGTATTTTAGAACACCTTAGTGTAGTGAGTGATAATAGGGTAACTCACTTAGTCTTTGATAAGTTGTAAACAAGATTTAACAAACCTGATTATGCGGTAGAATATATAGGCGATAAAGTAACAACCATCAAACTACTTGCATAAGATAATATCTGTGTAAGCCAGGGTATACCTAAGCCAGTACTTGCTAGATATTTTGATTAGGTAACATTGTTGTTAAAATTAAGCAAGGGCAATAGTCGGGCGGCGTAACCTAAATAAATAAAGCAGCCTAACATAACGTAATTGATTGTATTTAAATTAGGTCACTACCGGTAATGTTAGCGTTCGTGTCAGGATAAATAGTCGGCTGTGTAATTGAAATTTGTAACCTAAAGTGTGCTGTAGTACACAGGAAACGGTCTTTATAAAGACTAAGTTAGTTAAGTTATTAAATAAATTCTGATCGGGATATGGCGCCTTGCAAGCGGCAAGTCAAGGCAAAGCGACACTTGGTGTGCGATCACTGCCACAGCTGGGTAGATTTTGCATTGTCCGGCTGTGGGAAGTCATGGGCAGAAACCATGGAGGAAGGATTCACCTTTCAGTGCATTGGGTGTTGGAAGGTGGAGTGTCTGCAGAAGGAGGTAGTTAGGTTGACAGATATTGTGAAGGGAATGGAGATGGGAATTAGCAAGGAGGCAGGTCGAATGGAGAGAGACGACAGGGAGAGAGGTGAGAATACTGCAAGACTGAAGGAGAATAGCAGTGGCAAGAAAACTGAGGAAAGGAGATTGAGAGGAGGGAAGGTGATTGGGGGGGAAGAAATTGGAAAATCGACAATAGAAAACGTGACAAGCGTGAAGGTGACAGGGAAGAAAGTGACCATAGAGAAGGAGGGAGGGAAGATGGGACGGGAGAGGAGAGAGGAAAATGAGATGGGACGAAAGAAGAAGGGACGAAAGGAAGTGAGAGCAAATGTGATAGAAGAGAAGTCGATAAAAGGGACGCTGACAGGAGGAAACATGACAAGAGAAAAAGCGACAGGAAATAATGGATCGGAGAGAAGACGACAGGGGGGGAAAGACAACAACCAGACAGATGCAAACCGAAGAAGGAGCTATTCTAAGGCAGTGATTGAGGGGGCAATGAGGAAAGAGAGGGTGTTTATGGGCGACTCCATTATGAGAAAGACGGACAAGAAAATGAGCGAGGGGAAGGACGTCGTTGTTTGTTTACCAGGGGCTAGGATTGAACATGTAACTGACAGGGTAGAGAAGGTATTGGGACATGGCAAGGGGGGGTCTATACTGGTACATGTAGGAACAAATAATGCAGACAGGGAGGGAACAACTGCGATAGTACAGAAGTATAGACAGTTAGTGAGGCAGCTAAAGAAGACGAGAGTTGAACAGGTTATTCTGTCAGGAATTTTGCCAGTAATGGGAGGAAGGGGGGCAACATATAGAAACTGCAAGAGGATGGCGATCAACGCACTAGTTGAGCAGATGTGTGAAGAAGAGGGGATGGGATTCACAGATTTATGGGGATACTTTGTTGGGAGGGAAGATATGTACATGAGAGATGGCCTCCATCTTAGTGGAAAGGGGGCAGCAGTTTTCTCAGAGAACCTGCTGCTGTTGACAGTGGGATAGGTTGCATCTATTTAAACTAGATTCGCAGGGGGGACTCACAAAAAAGCCTGAAAATGGAGGCATAGATAAAGACAGCACAAATAAATCAGCAAATAACAGTCTGGAAAACTCTTCTGAAGCTGGATATAAATGTGTTTGTTTAAATGCAAGGAGTATAGTAAACAAAAGAAATGAACTAAACATTATGGTAGAAGATATTGACCCTCATATAATAGGTATAACCGAATCCTGGACCACCACCGATATATCAGATGCTGAATTGGGACTGACAGGCTATGTAATGTTTAGAAAAGATAGAATAGGAAGAAAGGGAGGTAGAGTTATTTTATATATTAAAGAATCTATTCAGGCTTATGAAATAAAATTAGAAAGAGAAGCAGATTGCGAAGAAGCTGTTTGGTGTAACATAGTTACAGGAAACTCAACGTTAACAGTTGGGTTAGTTTATCGAAGTCCAAACATAAGCATAGAAGACAATGAAAAAATACAAAACGTTATAAGGGAAGTAAGCAAACAGGACTGTATTATTATGGGAGATTTTAACCACAGGCATATACAATGGAAATCTCTACAGAGTATGGGGAGTGAGGACCACAAGTTTTTAGTTCAAGATACATTCCTTTCTCAACATGTGCTAGAACCAACCAGGGGTGAGAATGTGTTAGACATAGTTTTGTCCTCACAGAATGAATTAGTTGACAATGTCAAAATATGTGAGCCACTGGGGAGTAGCGATCACAACCAGATACATTTTACTATCAAAGTAAAATCAGAAAGGAATAGTAAAAAGCAGTATAGGAGAAATTTCCACAAAGGAAGCTATAAGGACATGAGGAAATATTTAGCAAAGATAGACTGGAATAACACACTGAAAAATAAGACGGCAACAGAATGCTGGAATATATTAAAGAGTGAAATTAAGTGCATAGTCGATCAATTTGTACCCTTAAAAAAACAAGGAAAACGGTCCAAAAAGAAACACTTATCGAAAGAAGCCATTAGAAAAATTAAGTATAAACAAATGATGTGGAAGTGATATAGATGTACTGGAAATGATGAAGACTACAACAGTTATAAAGAAGCACTTAACCAAGCTACAGCTGAAATTAGAAATTCAAAGAGAAGCTATGAACAACAATTAGCTAGTAATATAAAACATGACAGCAAGAGTTTTTATGCGTATGTTCGAAGCAAACAGAAAGTTCAAGATAAGGTCGGTCCTCTAGAAGATAGTGCTGGAAATATAATATCAGGGATTCTTAATGGCAGAAGACCTGAATAAGTACTTTAGTTCAGTGTTTACCAGGGAAGATATTAGTTCACTGCCAGTATCAGAGGCTAAGTTTAAGGGGGCAGATTCAGACTATTTAGGACAATTAATTGTAACTCCGGAAATGGTAGCTAAGAAAATAAGGGCTATGAAGGATAATAAATCACCTGGAGTGGATGGTATTCCACCCAAACTACTACTGGAAATTGTAGAACAAATTAGCATAACGCTTGCAACAGTTTTCAACTTGTCATTAGAACAGGGAGTGGTTCCTTTAGAATGGAAAGAAGCAAACATACCGTTATTCAAAAAAGGTTCGAGAAACAAGTCGGAGAACTATAGACCAGTGAGTTTAACATCAGTGATTTGTAAATTATTAGAAAGACTAATTAAAGATTACATGGTGGATTTTCTTGTTAAACAAAACTTGATAAACCCATCTCAACATGGTTTTTTAAAGCGAGGTCATGCTTAACAAATATGTTATGTTTTTTGGAAGACATCACTAAGTGGGTAGATGAGAGATCACCAGTAGATATCGTCTACTTAGATTTTCAAAAAGCTTTCGACAAAGTACCACATCAAAGATTACTGCTTAAACTAAAGGCCCATGGCATAGGAAATGGTATAATAAACTAGATAGAACAATGGCTGATTGACAGAAGACAACGTGTAGTAGTTGATGGGGAGGCTTCAAACTGGAAATCGGTATTGAGTGGGGTACCACAGGGATCAGTATTAGGACCTATATTATTCTTAATATATATCAACGATTTGGATGATAAAATAACAAGCAAGGTGTTGAAATTTGCAGATGATACAAAAGTGTTTAGAAGGATTAAAAGTGATGGAGATAGACAGCATTTACAAGATGATCTTGACAGGTTGATCAAATGGTCTGAAAAGTGGCAAATGCTGTTCAATTTTGGGAAATGTAGATGCCTCCACACAGGACATGGGAACGAAAAGGTAGAATATACAATGGGTGGTACTGTACTAAGTACTACTGTAAAAGAAAAGGACTTAGGGTTAACCATTAGTGCTGATATGAAGGTTTCAGAGCAGTGCGGAATTGCAGCTTCAAAGGGAAATCAAATCCTTAGATTAATTGGGCGAAACATAACGTATAAGGAAAAAGAGCTAATAATACCACTGTACAAAACAATAGTTAGGCCTCATTTAGAATATTGTATTCAAGCGTGGAGGCCATATCGCAGGAAGGACATAGATATGCTAGAAAGGGTACAGAGGAGAGCAACTAAAATGATACCAAAACTGAGGGATCTTAGTTACGAAATACGCCTAAAAAATGCGGCTTAACAACACTAGAGACCAGGAGATTGAGAGGAGATCAGATAGAAGTGTTTAAAATAATGAATGGTTATGAAAATATTGATATAAATATGTTTTTCTCAGTTAAGAAAGATAGAAGGACTAGAGGACATGAACTTACATTAGCAAAGGAGCAGAATAGATTGGATATAAGAAAGTTTTCATTTTCACTAAATGAATGGAACAGATTACCTGCTGATTGTGTGGGTGCTAGTAGCTTGAATATGTTTAAAAATAAAATCGACACACCTCAGACGGGCGGGATACACATAGATAAAAGGGTCGGACTCTTTATAAGCCAAAGGGCTTCCTTGTCCACCTGCCATATAGAGTTAATTCTCTGGGTGGCAATCTTGTTAATTGTTTATTTTATTAAGATATTTTTAATAGATCAAAAGATATTGCGATTTTTAGACGGAAAAATTATAAAAATTTTGTGTATCTCTTACAATGGCAAAATGGACTCATTTTTGTGTTTTCTGTTGGTAAATATTTGCTTTAAAACAACATAACTTTTTTATTTATACATATATTTAAATACTGTCTTCAGGGTTTTCAAACACATTGACAAGAGTAATAAATGTATAATATTTAATATTTTTAGTACCAGTTATAACCAAATTAATTAGTTAATTTTAGTTATGGACCATGCAAAACTCAACAGACCAAAACGCTCCAATTAAAGGCAATAATGTCCATGATTATGAAGATTTTATACATATGTAATGTGTACAACCACATTAATAATGGTAATAACTACACATTAACAAATCATTTAATAAGTCAGAATTGGCTAATTAGTGCACAACCTCGACAAACTTACACATTTCAATAAAAGGCCATAATGTCCATGATTATGAAGTTATTTGTATAATTTATGAAAGCAGTAAACCACATTAATTATGGTAATAAATATACATTAACCAGTCATTTCACATTAACAATAACTTAATTAATAAGTTAATATTGGCTAATATTAGCACGCTAACGACTGACCACTACATTTCAATAAAAGGCTGGAATGTCCATAATTGTGAAGACAGTTGTATATAATTTATGCAATGTTTACCACCACATTAAACATTATAACTATACATTAACTAGCCATATAGCATTAACAATAACTTTATTAATAAGTAAATATTGGTTTATGACAGAACAACACAACAACTCATTTGATAAATGCATCAAATTGTTATTATGGCAAAATGGGACAGTCAGGCCAGATCTCTTTGGGGCCAGCTGTGACAGCCTGAGAACAGGATGCAAGACCAGGATATTTCACATGATCGGACGTGATCCTGGGTCAGTTACTTGATCATGTGACTGCGGCCACATGACCAGAATCCTGGGTCTGCATCCCTCTGGGTGTCAAGCCGAGCCAGAAAGAGGTGTTGAGACCGCAGTACCCCAATGTAGGTGACATACAACTAAATGAAGTTCAACCATGCACATTGTATTGCAGTGTGTCCTAAGTACATCATCAGACATTCACATTGCATGTGATAGCATTGCCATACTGTCAAGTCAAACTAGTGAACATTATAATTGTGTATTCAACGACTACAACAAATGCCTACTGCATGTCCATATACTTTCACATAGTATTATTACTAGACGTTTTGACTACATCCTCTGTGGGAACAAATATATACATTTCTCATATGATCTGCATGCCACTAATCACCCTGCCATTCACAACACTACATGGGCAACAAAATGTAACATTAATTGGTCCCTGTCCCACAAGTTGTAGGCAACTACCGTGGTTAGCAACATATGTCACAGGTTACTAGACATGGCTTGTTGGGCTTCTTGTAATGATTTGCGAGATGTCTGAATGTAACTGCAATAACAATCTGAATTCCATCTCCCCATGGTTCTTATCATGTGATCTGGAATGTGTGAATCAGCTGCTGTAGTGGCAGCTTCTATCTGGAATGTGTGAATCAGCTGCTGTAGTGGCAGCTTCTATCTGGAATGTGTGAATCAGCTGCTGTAGTGGCAGCTCCTATCTGGAATGTGTGAATCAGCTGCTGTAGTGGCAGCTCCTATCTGGAATGTGTGAATCAGCTGCTGTAGTGGCAGCTCCTATCTGGAATGTGTGAATCAGCTGCTGTAGTGGCAGCTCCTATCTGGAATGTGTGAATCAGCTGCTGTAGTGGCAGCTCCTATCTGGAATGTGTGAATCAGCTGCTGTAGTGGCAGCTCCTATCTGGAATGAGTGACCACTGTACAAAGCAGGATTGTATCCAAGACTGGACAGAAGCATCTTTAATTTACCAGTTATGAAAGAGCGTGTCAATGGATCCCCTGCCAAAGTGGTAAACGAGGTCATGTGACTGTGCTAGCATCTCACTCCTTATATGCAACATGGACTGCATAACTTTAAAAGCATAAATATTCTTATCTGTTGCGAAATATTTGAGTGTTACCCCTTTACGAAATGGATCGGTCTTTGATCTTTTTAAAAGAAGTGTGAAACATCTGTCCTGCACATGCATCTGGATGTCTCCTACAGTCAAATCTGCTGCAGGGTCAAACGTGTTGGACTGACTTGTAAATTCTCCACATCTTAAAAAGCCAGACAGAATGCAGTCTCCAGGACTAAGTCTTCATACGGGCCAAAAACCCCTGATCGTAGAGCATTACATAGTTTGTTTAGAATGTTTGCTGTAATAGGCAACCTGGGTTTAACTACATTGTCCTGCGACTTCTTAACTGCTTTTAGGATAGTTTTCAGACGTTGGAAAGGCTGGCCATTTAGGAAACAGCATGGATCCTGAAAACCTGCTTTGATATAAGCAAACCTAATACCTGCCAGATAAGTCTTAATGGTAGAATACGTTATCTGTAAGGAACTGAAGCAGTGTGCTACAAAGTAGATGAGTATTTCTTCTGATATAAGTGGGTATGTGTGGCCCATAGCCATTCCCACCCAGATACATATCGGAAAATCTTCTAAATGCTCTAAAGCCTGCTTCATATACAGCTCTGGTAGACTCATTCAATGACAAGTCCCATAACTCACTGACTACAATATCTAGTACCACATTACGTCTGAAGGCGTTGGACACTGGCAAGGATTGAGTGCCGTCCCAGGTGCTAGCTGTCGGAATCTGCTGATCTGGAACCGAGACAATGTATCGGCAATATCGTTATGAACACCAGCGATGTGTTTTGCATTAATGATAAAATTTCCTGATGCTGCACACCATGTCAGACGTCTCATTAATCTCATAATGCATTGAATTTTTGACCTACCTTTGTTAATAATATGGACGGTAGCTTCATTGTCACAATAAAAGAGAATCTGTTTGCCATTCCACTCGGATCCCCATAGCATAGTGGAAACAACAATCGGGTACAGCTCCAAAAATGCCATGGACAGCTGTTCATTATCTATAAGCATTAATTCCGGAGGCCATCTACCCTTAAACCATCTGTTGTGAAAGAAGCCACCATAACCGACTGTGGCCGCTGCATCGGTATATAACGTAAAGTCAGCTGCATTCGTCACCTCTCTATCAAGAAATAGGGCCACCCCATTCCATTGTGCAAGAAATCTATGCCACATAGCCATATCTAACCGACATTCTTTGTTGAGTCTGACATGGTGATGCAATTCCTTCACAGAGGCTGCCAAAGATAGGAGATAGCCTACGAAAGTAAACTCAACATCTCCCTCTTTGAAATGCTGTGTTTACTTTCGAACCTGTCCAGTATACTGATAATCCTGGTAATTTTGTCTTTAGGAAGTTTTGCTTGCATTGTGCTAGTATTTAAAATTATTCCTAAATACTGCAACTCTACCGTCGGTCCAACCGTCTTATGTGGGGATATTGGGATACGTAGCCTATTAAAAAGCACCGCCATTGTTCTATCCGCTGTAGCATTAGGCAAATCGATTGTCAGAAAATCATCTAACAGATGCAGAATACAATCAATTCCATAATTATTGTGTGCTATCCAACATATCGCTTGCGATAGCCAGTCAAAAAATTTGGGACTTGAACGGCTGCCAAAGACTAGCCTAGTATAGAAAAAATATTCTCCGTTCCACTTAACTCCATATAAATGCCACAGTGATGGATGGATTGGAATCTGCTTAAATGCATCCACTATGTCCGTCTTACATAACCAGGATCCTTGACCCCTATGACGGATCCCCTGTATAGCATCATCTAATTTGACATAGGACAAAGAGTAATCTTCCTTGTTAATCAACTGATTTAACCTAGTATGTTCGTCACTGTTATGTGGGGCTGACAAGTCAACAATGAGACGCATCTTCCCAGAATAGGTTCCCTCGGCTAAACCCAGGGGACTATTAATAAGTAAATATTGGCTAAATAGCACACAAAATGAACAGATAAATACATAATAAAGAAATACAATATTCAACCCCTAGTTCACTGTGTCTATGTGTGACTGTGTCATGACAGGTTGGATGAATGCTGCAGTCTCTGTGTCTATGTGTGACTGTGTCATGACAGGTTGGATGAATGCTGCAGGCTCTGTGTAGTTCACTGTGTCTATGTGTGACTGTGTCATGACAGGTTGGATGAATGCTGCAGGCTCTGTGTAGTTCACTGTGTCTATGTGTGACTGTGTCATGACAGGTTGGATGAATGCTGCAGGCTCTGTGTAGTTCACTGTGTCTATGTGTGACTGTGTCATGACAGGTTGGATGAATGCTGCAGTCTCTGTGTAGTTCACTGTGTCTATGTGTGACTGTGTCATGACAGGTTGGATGAATGCTGCAGTCTCTGTGTAGTTCACTGTGTCTATGTGTGACTGTGTCATGACAGGTTGGATGAATGCTGCAGGCTCTGTGTAGTTCACTGTGTCTATGTGTGACTGTGTCATGACAGGTTGGATGAATGCTGCAGTCTCTGTGTAGTTCACTGTGTCTATGTGTGTCTGTGTCATGACAGGTTGGATGAATGCTGCCGTCTCTGTGTAGTTCACTGTGTCTATGTGTGACTGTGTCATGACAGGTTGGATGAATGCTGCAGTCTCTGTGTAGTTCACTGTGTCTATGTGTGACTGTGTCATGACAGGTTGGATGAATGCTGCAGTCTCTGTGTAGTTCACTGTGTCTATGTGTGACTGTGTCATGACAGGTTGGATGAATGCTGCAGGCTCTGTGTAGTTCACTGTGTCTATGTGTGACTGTGTCATGACAGGTTGTATGAATGCTGCATGCTCTGTGTAGTTCACTGTGTCTATGTGTGACTGTGTCATGACAGGTTGGATGAATGCTGCAGTCTCTGTGTAGTTCACTGTGTCTATGTGTGACTGTGTCATGACAGGTTGGATGAATGCTGCAGGCTCTGTGTAGTTCACTGTGTCTATGTGTGACTGTGTCATGACAGGTTGTATGAATGCTGCATGCTCTGTGTAGTTCACTGTGTCTATGTGTGACTGTGTCATGACAGGTTGGATGAATGCTGCAGTCTCAGTGTAGTTCACTGTGTCTATGTGTGACTGTGTCATGACAGGTTGGATGAATGCTGCAGTCTCTGTGTAGTTCACTGTGTCTATGTGTGTCTGTGTCATGACAGGTTGGATGAATGCTGCAGTCTCTGTGTAGTTCACTGTGTCTATGTGTGACTGTGTCATGACAGGTTGGATGAATGCTGCAGTCTCTGTGTAGTTCACTGTGTCTATGTGTGACTGTGTCATGACAGGTTGGATGAATGCTGCATGCTCTGTGTAGTTCACTGTGTCTATGTGTGACTGTGTCATGACAGGTTGGATGAATGCTGCAGGCTCTGTGTAGTTCACTGTGTCTATGTGTGACTGTTTCATGACAGGTTGAATGAATGCTGCAGTCTCTGTGTAGTTCACTGTGTCTATGTGTGACTGTGTCATGACAGGTTGGATGAATGCTGCAGTCTCTGTGTAGTTCACTGTGTCTATGTGTGACTGTGTCATGACAGGTTGGATGAATGCTGCAGTCTCTGTGTAGTTCACTGTGCCTATGTGTGACTGTGTCATGACAGGTTGGATGAATGCTGCATGCTCTGTGTAGTTCACTGTGTCTATGTGTGACTGTGTCATGACAGGTTGGATGAATGCTGCATGCTCTGTGTAGTTCACTGTGTCTATGTGTGACTGTGTCATGACAGGTTGGATGAATGCTGCAGTCTCTGTGTAGTTCACTGTGTCTATGTGTGACTGTGTCATGACAGGTTGGATGAATGCTGCAGTCTCTGTGTAGTCCACTGTGTCTATGTGTGACTGTGTCATGACAGGTTGGATGAATGCTGCAGTCTCTGTGTAGTTCACTGTGTCTATGTGTGACTGTGTCATGACAGGTTGGATGAATGCTGCAGTCTCTGTGTCTATGTGTGACTGTGTCATGACAGGTTGGATGAATGCTGCATGCTCTGTGTAGTTCACTGTGTCTATGTGTGACTGTGTCATGACAGGTTGGATGAATACTGCAGTCTCTGTGTAGTTCACTGTGTCTATGTGTGACTGTGTCATGACAGGTTGGATGAATGCTGCAGTCTCTGTGTAGTTCACTGTGTCTATGTGTGACTGTGTCATGACAGGTTGGATGAATGCTGCAGTCTCTGTGTAGTTCACTGTGTCTATGTGTGACTCTGTCATGACAGGTTGGATGAATGCTGCATGCTCTGTGTAGTTCACTGTGTCTATGTGTGACTGTGTCATGACAGGTTGGATTAATACTGCAGTCTCTGTGTAGTTCACTGTGTCTATGTGTGACTGTGTCATGACAGGTTGGATGAATGCTGCAGTCTCTGTGTCTATGTGTGACTGTGTCATGACAGGTTGGATGAATGCTGCAGTCTCTGTGTAGTTCACTGTCTCTATGTGTGACTGTGTCATGACAGGTTGGATGAATACTGCAGTCTCTGTGTAGTTCACTGTGTCTATGTGTGACTGTGTCATGACAGATTGGATGAATGCTGCAGGCTCTGTACAGACCAGTAATCAGTTGTCAATGCTTCATAATGTAATGTTCCGCATTTTAACATGAACTTGATGAAGTAATGTTTATAAATTGTTCACAGTATTCCGACACTGAATCCAAATATGCCAAATGCAAAACTGCTTTCTGCGTTACTCCCCATGGCCCATGGGAGGCAAGCCATGAAGAAGAAGTCTGCTCATAATACAGTCTTTTTGTAATATTGGAAGTTGATTGTCTCATAATTTAATGCCAGTAGGCTGCAAGATTCATATTTCGGTATCTTGCAAAATAACGTTACTTATCAACATGATGTATATAAGTAATGTTTGTGTTATGTTGAGTGGACACTGTTCAAAGTAGATATCAGATATATAATCAGCCATATTAAATGTGTACGTATGGAGGCAGGTGATGGGTGTCATATTCAGACAACTCTGTGGCTTGGTACCTTCACAGTTAACTGTCAAACACAGATCAGAGTAAGATCAGTGTCACTGCATGTACCGGTAACTGCGAACAATATCTGAAATAAAAAGGTCATCGTGTATCATATAATGATGACTGTTTTGATTGTACATGCAAATCTTGTGAAATAATTTTCATATTCCTGCCTGTTACTCAAGAGAGCCGTGTGAAATTATATAATAATGCATTATGTCAGACATAAATTCATAATAATTGTGATACTTCAGAGGAATAACTGTGGTGTTTAATGTATTGCATGTTGTCATACAATGAAATGAATGAAGCTACAACTGATCAAGGCATTTATGGTTTATATTACAACATGCTTTAGCAATTTTGTGAAGTGACTCATGAAACATTTTTTTAAACAAATTAAGTCGAATTATTTACTCATTCTACCTCCAAATTTTTTTTTCTAACAAATTGTTGATTTAATAGGTAACTAACAAGAATTAATTAAAATTACTGCATAATGACATTTATATTATTTCTAAGTCTAAATAAATGCATAACCATAATTAAATAATGGCATTTAATGTTAAGCCATGCCAAGGGTAAGCAGTAAACAGTCCTGACCTAAGTGTAAGACTACCATGCTTGGCCCGTATTATACTTATATAGGCGTATACTATTAATTATATTCATAAAATACAAACTTAAATTAACATCATATCTAAAAGTCAGAACATATAATGTTGTTTCTGTAGTGGTTTAAATTCAGAGAAATAGAATAAAGCATGATCTGCATCTGGCTGGGATGACGCACTGTCGGTCTGACTGACGGATCGGTCAAATCAGACAAATGTGGCATGTTTTCAATGGCGCTAAAACCATATTTCTCTTGACTAATAAATACCCATAGAACTGGCTAAAGACACCTGTTTTCTTAACTAATACATCCGTTTGTGTTAAAATTACAATTAAAACAGTCATACCGTAAAATCGATGAAATTAGCTTACTTTTGGTCAAATTTCAATCGGAAAAATACGTAATGAAAGGACAACTTACGCTCGGGAAGAATCCTGCAGTGAATGAGGTAAGCAACCGGGAAGAGTGCCAAAACGCGAATTGAAATAAAACGCTAACCGGGTGCAGTGCAAATGAGATGGCCTGCGGTGATCGCGAATCGACGCACGCGAAACGACCCAGTTTGCGGAATTCGTTGAAGTGTCTATTTTACGTTATCACATCAGTTATTGTTGTAAATTTTGCCCAAAATAGGTTCATCATACTGACCCTAATGTCCCAAACCTATGCTTCAACCCAGGGGAGTGCCTACCAGGCGGATGCTGCTAATAATTTTGGCCAGTTAAGTAAAAGATTGCATTAAGTTCTGTGAACATTACCATAATCAGTGACTACCTCCACAATTTATTGACAATGACCAATGTAGCGATTGTTTGATAATTGTTGTTTTGAGCACCTCTGAACAAATTTTATATCTGAATATATGGCACTACACAAATACAAGAGACCTAAAGGTTTAATTTATTTGCTGGTATGAAAAAAAAACATCACATTGCAGTTACATACCTGAAGACATCTGTTAACAATACATCTAAATGTCACATTTTTACTTGTTGGCAGGTCTTTCGTTTCTGTCGTTCAAAATGCC
The DNA here is from genome assembly GCA_963995525.1 of Escarpia spicata. Classification (NCBI taxonomy): domain Eukaryota; kingdom Metazoa; phylum Annelida; class Polychaeta; order Sabellida; family Siboglinidae; genus Escarpia; species Escarpia spicata. The sequence continues at coordinate 7,755,470 of OZ023216.1, forward strand.
ACCGTGCATTCAAGAAGAAGCGGAACCCTCGCACAGTAAGGTGGACGAAGGCTTTCCGCAAAGCCGCAGGCAAAGAACTCACAGTCGACCCGTCATTTGAATTTGAAAAGCAGCGGCATGTGCCAGTTAAATACAGCCGAGAATTATGGCAAGATACAGGTTGGTGATTCAAATGTTTTTATGATGTCATTGTTAATTACAAAGAGTCTGAATGACTTAAGGTTAATGTTCAAGCCAATCTTGGCTGTATTTCTTAAGGTAGCTGGGCTGGCTATCATGTCAGTTGATTTCTTTATTTTTTCCTTCATAGAACATTAGTAGGTGTCAGTATGAACATGTGTACTATTAAAAAAACCAAGGCACTATCGCCATATGTCACCAATCCGTCCTGTAAAAACTAGTATTTTTAGTATGTCTGTGGAAAGTCCCTTTTCAGATTCTTGGAAACTGACGATGTTTCCATTGTGACGATCACGTGTGCGTCAGCCAAGTTCAAACATAAATTCGTTCACCATGAATGCAGATCATATAGTCTGGTTATTCTCATGCCACTATGTTGTTGTATTATAATTACCTAAATACATCACACTGTCAAATCACCAAATACTGGCGGTAGTTTTGTTTATTCTCCAATAATGCCCGACCTCAGCCGCTTTTGCAATGACACGTGACTGACCCCAGCAGGTGTCAATCAATTTTGTCTACCACAAGAAGTTCAACACATGGCCTTTCATAACACAATATCATTAGACAGCTTGGCGGGAAAACCTTGGGGGGAAATCTCAGTAATAGAAGTGTCTGTCAAATCGTGTTGAAATAAACCACATGCTAGTTAAAAAGTCACATTTCTAAGCAAAAAAACAAGCATCTGGTGACACTTATATTATCAGTAACAACCAGGAAGTATTACTTAATGTAACTTTTTTATAAAAACTACAATACTTACAAAGCCATACCTTGGCATATGAACTCGACTTGTGTTTACCCAAAATTGTACGGGATGGTTTTATGTTTGGTGAAGGGGTCGTGCCAAAAATGCAGTACGAATTTTTGCTGTCTTTCAATATTGTAGCAAAATGTTTATGAAGCTGTATCAAACTTAATATGCATTTGTTTACCAAAAAAACCTGTGTGAATGTCAATAACATGTTTATACTTACAACCCGTACACATTTTTCTTTTGGGGAGTTTCTCAAAATGAAATAAAATGCCATTTTAGGGTGATTTTGGACATATTTTTTAATTGTCTTTAAACACATTTAAATATCTCTAAACAACATACAAAATCAGTTCTTTTTGGTCTGGAGTATTGTTTAGTGTCTTAGGCAAACTCTGAGAAAAAATGGTTAGTTTATCTTCAACATTTATATTATAAATGATTAATTCAAAAGAAGCATATGACAGCTGATGTAGCCACATTAAATAGCTAATGAACTACTGTGTAAATTGAAGAGTTGTAAGTTTTTGTTTATTTCAGTGAAAGCGATGAAGAAAATTGACATGATCCGTATAAGACGACAGAACCAGTTCATCACCAAGAGGTCGGTAACTCTGTGCTCTCCACTTCTCTCATAAAGGATGTTTGTCGTGTGTCTGTTTTTATTGTAAAATCATGTTATACAGTATAAAAATTTATATATAGTATCCTAACATACTTAGTGCTCACATATGTTTTAATGAAACATAAACAAATCTCTGTCCCAGTACTTCCTCAGGCCCTTGGAACTACAATGTTGGTTCCTAAAGTTCCTCAGGCCCTTGTAACTACATTGTTGGTTCCAGAAGTTCCATGTATTGAGAGCATGTTTACACGGATAGCTTTTGGGTTGAAACGAGTGTCAGAATGAGTTATTGTGCAATATACCAATGTAATACAAACACTAGTCAACATAAAGGAACAAGCAGTTATCTTATGGTTCCACATGAATCCAATTTTATTAAAAACAATAAATGTGAATGGGCCTACAAGTCGACTAGGTTTCGCCGAGCTTGGGCTCGTTTTCAGGATAATTATAATATCGAATGCAACCAACGGGAGATAATCTACACCAATAAACATACATAGCAAACATATATTGTATCAAGCTACAGAAAGTAACGTGTATAATATCACATATAATATATATGAAGGAGGAGTTGTACAATTTATCATAACAACTTATGAACAGTGAATTTCCGTCGATGTCGCTAGCTCAGTTGGTAGACGTATTGGTTTCTTGTTATTTATTTTACAATCGGGCGACGCCGGTTCAATCCTGGCACCAAACCATTGATGTTTCTAAATTTGTATTTATCCAGACAGATCACAATTTGTTTTCACATATATAATTACAATATATTACCGTACAATATATATACAATGAATAAATTATATATCCATTACATTATATTTGTTTGGATAAATAACATTTAGAAACATCGTTATATATAATTACCATATCTTTGTGACAAATAAATAATTACTACAAAAATATAAAAAAATATTTACAAACAGTGCATCATAGTATAAAAATGATTTGGCCGATATTACTTTGCTAAAACATCAACAAAAAAGTGTAAAGAAAATAATTGGTTTGGTGTCAGGATTGAACCGGCGTCGCCCGATTGTAAAATAAATGACAAGACACCAACGCGTCTACCAACTGAGCTAGAGACATCGACGGAAATTCACAGACTGATTTAAGTTGTTATGATAAATTGTACAACTCCTCCTTCATATATCGATATTCTAGTGATATTATGATATTATCCACATTACTTTCTGTAGCTGGATACAATATATGTTTGTATGTATGTTTATTGATGTAGATTATCTCCCGTTGGTTGCATTTGATATAATTATTCTGAAAACGAGCCAAAGCTCAGCGAAACCTAGTCAACTTGTAGGCCCATTCGCATTGTTTTGAATAAAATTGGATTCATATATGTGGAACCGTAAGATAACTGCTTGTTCCTCTATGATGACTAGTGTTTGTATTACATCAGAATATCGCACAATAACTCATTTAGACACTCGTTTCGACCAAAAAGCTATCCTTGTAAACATGCTCTGAATGCAGGGAAAGGGTTGGCCTGATGCAAGTATGGGCCGTTACATCTCGGCATCCGCGAAAAGAACGCAAAAAATAGGCATATTCGAAAATGTCTGACTGCACAGCATAAAATGTGGAATTTCTAATTCAGTTAATTTTTTATTTTTTTGGCTTGGTGGACATGGAAATAGATAGCAGGATGTAATATAATATGAATTCAAGCAATAGGTGTTTTTATTTCCTTTGATGGTCCCCGATTGAAGACGTTGGTCAGTGACGTGGTCTGTGGTTGTGTTGCAGGTTAAAGAAGGGCAAAGAACTGAGGAAGGAAGCAGACATCAAGGAAGTGGAGAAGAACATACACCTCATCAAGTCACCTGCAGGTCTGTCCCCCTGTCATTCTGTATTTCCTCTCTCATCCTCTATTCCCTCTCTTATCCTCTATTCCCTCTCTCATTCTCTGTTCCCTCTCATCCTCTATTCCCTCTCTCATCCTCTGTTCCCTCTCACATCCTCTGTTCCCTCTCTCATCCTCTGTTCCCTCTCTCATCCTCTGTTCCCTCTCACATCCTCTGTTCCCTCTCTCATCCTCTGTTCCCTCTCTCATCCTCTGTTCCCTCTCTCATCCTCTATTCTCTCTCTCATCCTCTGTCCCCTCTCTCATCCTCTATTCTCTCTCTCATGCTCTATTCCCTCTCTCATGCTCTACTCTCTCTCTCATCCTCTGTTCCCTATCTCATCCTCTGTTCCCTCTCTCATCCTCTGTTCCCTCTCTCATGCTCTATTCTCTCTCTCATCCTCTGTCCCCTCTCATCCTCTGTCCCCTCTCTCATCCTCTATTCTCTCTCTCACACTCTATTCCCTCTCTCATCCTCTGTTCTCTCTCTCATGCTCTATTCTCTCATCCTCTGTCCCCTCCCATCCTCTGTCCCCTCCATTCCTCTGTCCCCTCTCTCATCCTCTATTCTCTCTCTCACGCTCTGTTCCCTCTCTCATCCTCTGTTCCCTCTCTCACGCTCTGTCCCCTCTCTCATCCTCTGTTCCCTCTCTCATCCTCTGTTCCCTCTCTCATCCTCTGTTCCCTCCCTCATCCTCTGTTCCCTCCCTCATCCTCTGTTCTCTCTCTCATCCTCTGTTCCCTCTCTCATCCTCTGTTCCCTCTCTCATCCTCTGTTCCCTCTCTCATCCTCTGTCCCCTCTCTCATCCTCTGTCCCCTCTCTCATCCTCTGTTCCCTCTCTCATCCTCTGTCCCCTCTCTCATCCTCTGTTCCCTATCTCATCCTCTGTCCCCTCTCTCATCCTCTGTCCCCTCTCTCATCCTCTGTTCCCTATCTCATCCTCTGTTCCCTCTCTCATCCTCTGTGCCCTCTCTCATCCTCTGTGCCCTCTCCTATCCTCTGTTCCCTCTCTCATCCTCTGTCCCCTCTCTCATCCTCTGTCCCCTCTCCTATCCTCTGTCCCCTCTCTCATCGTCTGTTCCCTCTCTCATCCTATGTCCCCTCTCTCATCCTCTGTTCCCTCTCTCATCCTGTTCCCTCTCTCATCCTCTGTCCCCTCGCCTATCCTCTGTTCCCTCTCATCCTATATTCCCTCTCTCATCCTCTATTCTCTCTCTCATGCTATATTCCCTCTCTCATCCCCTGTTCCCTCTCTCATTCTCTGTCCCCTCTCTCATCCTCTGTTCCCTCTCTCCTCTGTCCCCTCTCTCATCCTCTGTTCCCTCTCTCATCCTCTGTTCCCTCTCTCATCCTCTATTCTCTCCCTCATCCTCTATTCTCTCTCTCATCCTCTGTTCCCTCTCTCATCCTTTGTCCCCTCTCTCATCCTCTGTTCCCTCTCATCCTTTGTTCCCTCTCTCATCCTCTGTTCCCTCTCTCATCCTCTGTTCCCTCTCTCATCCTGTTCCCTCTCTCATCCTCTGTCCCCTCTCCTATCCTCTGTTCCCTCTCATCCTCTGTTCCCTCTCTCGTCCTCTCTTCCCTCTCTCGTCCTCTCTTCCCTCTCTCATCCTCTGTTCCCTCTCTCATCCCAGCTTCCTTCCTCCTCACACCAACAAATAATATGTCCAGATCTATTTTACTGAACAATATTAATCAAAAACGTCTGTTTGTCTATTTAACTTGGAGGATGTTTTGTAGAGAATAATTGTTTACATTGCATACGGAGTGTAATTTTATGGAATCCCATGAATGCCCAACCCCAACAAACAATGCTGTATCGTTTGTAGTTATTTGTACGTTTAGAGATGGTCTCATCATTTTGCATACTAAGTTAAAAACGTCATGCATTAAGCATCAACCATCACACCAATACATAGTGAGGAACTTGTGATTTTTACAATTCAAAATGGCTGTTCAAGTATTTGTGTGCATTGACATGATTCACTGGCTTTGATGGCACCACCGAGAATTTCTTCCCCCGGCGATACATGGTGATGTCAAACCCCTGTAATACTTAACAAGTATTAATACTTACAAGTATTATTTGAGAACTTGTGGCCACACGTTACGAATCAAAAATACACTATGTGCATGACATTCACTGTGCGCTGGCCGTTGTTACTTTCAGTCGGCATGATGGCGAAGAAATTAGAGACAAAACTTGTCGAAGTGATACACGAAGAGGACGTAGAGATGATGGATGTATAGCCACCGGTGTGTCAGTGTCTGCCACCAGGTATCAGCATCATCGTACGGCAGAATGTGTCCAGGTGGCACCACTGTTGTGTCCGAGTCTGGAAGGCGGTGCTTTATTTGCGTCTACAGAGGGACGTTGGGGGTCTTATCTGTGTCCACATTTCTGTTACTGTAATGTATGGCTGCATTAGATATAGAAGGAACGTTCACGATATGCACACAACCGTTGTGTGGAAACATTTAGCTGTACACGGTCGCCATCTAATAAATATTCATCAATGTGTGTCAGGCACCAATGTAAATGTGTTGTATTATTACTCATGCAAGTCATCTTGAGAAACGGCTTTCACTTTTTTTAAATAAATGTGAATAGCATACCTCAGAAATCACAATTTGTAAAGTAATTTTTTTTAGGTACTGTGTAAACTATATTTTTGTCTCGCCCTTCAAATACAAAATGGTGCGGGTGTGAGATATAGGGACATGCTAATTTTTTGCAATTTGTAAATGACAATAATATTGCTTAAACATACATTTCTTTGTCACAATGTAAAATTTTGGAAAACAAGTCGGTTCTCTTTAGCTAGACAGCAAGAAATGTACTTACTTTTGAGTAATTGTTGAAACGTGACGTTTCGACCCATCTACAGCAGATCTTGTTCTTTCACTAATGTCATGTGACGCTACAGATGGGTCGAAACATCGCATATATTTAAACAATTGTGCCAAAGTAAGTTTATTTCTTGCTGTCAAATGGAATCTTGGAGGCATGAACAATATATTTCATCTCCTTAGCTAGTTTTTGCAAGTTTTTGCAAGTGACCACTGGCAAACTAGTCACCAGAATGATGTCATAAATCTCCTGTTTAAATATATATATTAACCGATTCAAGATTGACTTTTGCTGGTTTCATGTGGACAACTGTTTGTCAAGGTGTGGTCAGCAGATAAGTATTGTCGTCAGTGCGGAAAATTGGGTGAAGCACAAAGACATTTCTGGGTAGCTTTTTGCTGCTCCTTACAGTAAATTTGGAAAGAACGACTTCCCCTTCTGTTATCTGCAACTTGTTGCCAATAAATGTGGTAGGCAATTGCCTGCACATAACACAAACATCTGACTATTCCACTTCTTTGGTCTGCAACTTGTTTTGCAGCTGGCCTCGTTACAATACAAGTTTTACGCAGCCTGTTCTTTTGCACATTATATTATGGTATGCTAAGACACTGAGCTGTTAATGTCACATCTTTGCCTTGCGTGAATAAATCTGCTACTTCCAGCAAACAAATAAGAGTAAGACATTGTCTCACTGCACATAAAAGGCACTGTTTTATCGATGCACTATTTTTTTATTCATTGATCATTGTTTTGTATTGACATATATCTGAATTACATAATAATTACTGTAATTTTACCTTAATAAAGCATAATTAAAATTGAGAACACGTTAACAAATCCTTAATTTGTTAGCTCAACAATCTTGCTGACAAGACACAATTTGATGATACAATAATATAACAGTTTGTTGTAACTGGACATAACACATACATACAGGTTGATATATTCCACTCAAGTTACCACACACTGGCTAACAGAATGTGTAGAAATACCCACATGGTGTTCTAATTTTTAAGGATTACCATGTTATGGGCATCTCGCAAACCACAGGTTGTATTTATACTACACAAATGGTGTATGAATGGGCGTTGGATCATTTTACTTTGCCCTAAGTGGTGTTCAGATTCTCATCACACGATTCCAGACCAACTTCGAAGAACAGTTCAAAGAACTGCATGTCATTGCTGTAGGATTATGGGTTATTGCATTCACGATAAATCCACATTTAAAAAAGTCAATATGACTTAGTCGGTGATGACTCCTGGTTTGCGAGGAAGCTTATGGGGAAAAACTTAATTTGAAAGAATTACTACTTGATCCTATGACTTGTATCATCAGTAGATCAACCCGTGCATGATGATCTCTATAGTATACAAATATTAAAACACAATCAGTCGGCACATTGAAGATAGACTGCCGAAAAGAGCGTGGAAAGTAGAAGAGGGTGGCAGACAACGGAGAGGAAGACCAAGGCTGAGATTAAACGACAGCATAAAACGAGACCTGGGGAGGGCTGGTGTGAACAGCCATGAATGGACGGTCATTGCGGACGAGAGAGAGATGGAAAGAACTGATACGAAAAGTAGAAGAAGCGACGTGGACCCCACCCCGCAAGGGGAAGAAGAAGAGTTAGTTGGCACATTTGCGCCATAATTACATATAAACAAGAAAAGAATAATTACGTTAGCCTCGTACTAAATAAACTGACATGCTGTTCGACGTATATTTTACACATAAGAAGTGTAAAATGAAGCTGTAATAAAGAACAAAATCTGTGTACATTGTATTTACAAACTGGACATGCTGGAGGTAGTGCATGAAATGCTATCAGGATCTGATTGGTTGTTAAGTGATCAGGTCAAAGTCCAACGTGATCTGCTATGCATACTGGGGTTAACAAAATATCACCGCCAATCTCCGAGGGTGAAACACTAGAAGAAATGCAACCCTGGGGTGGAAACATTAATTTGACTTTGTTCAAACAAATAATACTTTAAAACTAACACTACTTGGCAAGACTTCCAAAGCAACGAAAATGTTTGTATATTTTTGGAAAGAGCCGACAGACATTTGCATGCATGTTCTGTGCCTGCTTTCTAAGTGGAATGGTTTCTGACTGGGGAAAGCACAACTGGTTCACTTCCTCAAGTCAAACTAAAAAGCAGACTGCTATTTGCAACTGGATTCATCAATAGCTGAATTACAGCTATCCGACTGCACAATCAGCTGAATCTGTCAGATGAGCTGCCGGCAAACAGCAATGTAACTAGTGCCATTGCAGACCGCTTGAGGGCGCTAGTTGATCTCAGAGATTGTCTAGTGCGGCGTCAATCTCATCCATGTTGGCTTTTAGTTTCTCCCACTGGTCTGGCATCAATGCAAGCCCTGTAACATAGTGCACACAGATGTAACAGACAGTGTAATATAGTGCACACATGTAACACACTGCACTACAGTGCACACGAATGTAACATGCACTGTAATATAGTGCACACCAGTGTAACAGACACTGTAATATAGTGCACATGGATGTAACATGCACAGTAATATAGTGCACATGGATGTAGCAGACACTGTAATATAGTGCTCATGGATGTAGCAGACACTGTAATATAGTGCTCATGGATGTAACAGACACTGTAACATAGTGCACATTGATGTAACATACACTAATATTAGTGCACATGGATGTAACAGACACTGCAACAGTGCTCATTTATGTAACAGACACTAACATAGTGCACATGGACGTAACAGGCACTGTAATATAATGCACACAGATGTAAGATACTGTAATATAATGCACACAGATGTAACAGACACTAACATGATAGTAAAACCACGTCCTGTAATGCAAGTATAAGGATACTTTTATTAGTCCCAGCAACAATGAAAGACAACATATAATAATAATGGAATGCCTTCTTTACCACCAATATCCTCAGAAAATCCGAGCTCAGTGGCGCAACAAATCCAAAGGATTAGGCATTCTCATGTACAGTGCAAAAGATGTCAACAGATGAATGGAATTGATAAGCTAGGGAGGATATGCAGTATTAAAAAGACAGGTTTTAAGATGACGGCGAAATGAAACTATATTTCTTACTACTACAGCGATAAAGAGTAAGTTCCACAAAGTTGGTGCAGCAACCGAAAAGGCTCGACTTCCAGCATTCGTCTTAACTATGGGAACAAAAAGTAGATTAGAGTCTGCCGACTGAAGCTGTTTGGCTTTTTCTGCTGGAGTGAGCATAGAATGTAGGGACGCAGGTTGTTTGGATGATCAGGCTTGATAGGGAATTGTACAGATCTTTGTTCTTCTATAGCACAGCATCCAGTCACTCCAAAGCACTTCACCCCTAGCAGGCCTGCTCATTCCAACAAACTGCTGGGAAGCATTCAGCCATGCTGCAATTATTGCACAAAGAATATAATGTTCACATATCTACAGCCAGGTACTCAGCGCAGTGAACTGGAGCAACACTGCATAAACAAAATTGCCTTAGCTTCGAAATGGCAGCAAAAGATCTCAAAACCAGATTTTCTCAAATGAGTCGGAATGTTCTATCAACTATGCCACAGTGCCCTAAATGATGATACCCGTCTCACCACTAACCTTTCTTCCCTGGCCGCAACTCCCCCTCCGCCGTCATGTAGAACTCTCTGATGTTCACCATCTTGCGACCCTTGAATTCACTCACCGTCGCAAACTTTAGTTTCCCTAGCTGAAAACAAGAATTTGCACAACCAGGTATATCATCAGATTGGGGAAGGGGACGTTTTAGTAAATGACCTTCCACCTTATCAAAGAACACAAAGTGTTGTTAAAAGTTATTCCTTGGTTTTAATAGCAAGAATTAAGCTTACGATATCTTCCATAGTATTCCTCGGTTCATTTAGTAACAAAATACTGCCTAGTAGGATCCTCTGTAACACTAACATGCTAACTCGTTTCAACACAATAAATACTTAATTTAGTTTAGGTGAACTTAACAAACTGTTCAATTATTTCTGATAGGATTCGGTCACAACTCAGCAAGTGGTCAGATTAGGCTATTCACTGTTTTGCCAGACACCTGACCTAACAATCACAATCAATTCTTTTGATGATTATACCAAAACTATGCACTACTTTGTTAAACTTTCTGCACAATATAATACTAAAATTGAAACACTACAAATTGATGTGAACAAGATTTGTGATGATCTAAATCAATAATAATCTTACCTCAAATCTGACCTCGTTTCCAACCTTTACCCCAGCACTGCTGCTCTTTGCGGGCGGAGTACTAGGTTTCTTTTTCACCGCCGTCTTCGACTTCTTCGGCGGCGGCTGTGGAACAATACACTGTGGTGTTACTGACGACAATCTTCAAGTTATTGAGCACTAACAACAGGGGAACGTTTCAAATTCAATAACATTCTTATAACGTCACAATCCAGACCTGCCTACCCCAAAAACTTCCTGTCAGTAATCCATCTTCCCATTTACACTGATTTTCAGGAATATACACTTCCTGTCAGTAATTTAGAACCGCGTGTCAGATATTGTCACCGGGGGGGGGGGGGGGGGGGTAGCGATTACATTACACTGTCATCGACATCGCCTAGACTCTAGTAACTGTATGATAGGCTGTAAATGATACACTAAACTCCTCAATAAATACACTAACTTAGTCTTAGTACAGTCAGTTGGCCTAACACTACAAGTACAACACTCACTACATTTTTGCATTACACATTTCTTTTGGGTTGGCGGTGGTGTCGTTTCGCTGTCAGCCATCATTTCATGCCGCGTGACTTCGTTTTGTTTGATCGCGGAAATGCGAATTTGTCATAACACTGTTTCCTATTGGTTACATTACGACCACACTCGGCGAATGAAAAACCATGTCACAACATGCTGCATACATATGCTGCCACCTGTTGAATATAGTGGAACCTAAATTTGAGTGATTGCCGAACATGGTCACAGTCCGTAATATTGTCATCCCTCACCGTAATTTGAGGTGACTTTCCGGAATGATTCCGGACAATCCGGAATGGTAGGCAGGTCTGCACAATCCCAATTTGGCTCTTTAAAATAGATTTCGGTCCTTAGCAGTGATCTTGTGTACTGCCGGTGTGTCAGAGAAAATAGTGTCCTCTGTGATATGGCGGCGGCTTTTTGTATTTTGAAAAAGCTGCTTAAATTAACAGAACGGATTCTGTTTAATGATGAAACCACCTGATGTGAAACACAATTCCCAGACCATATAATAACCAGTCGCACTTGGAGGCAATTACAGTACTGATAAATCATTTACTGATTCCAAAATATAAATTCTGTTTGAAATAATGGTATGTGAACAGAACAACCAGAGGCATATCAATGCCAAAAAATATGTATTTTTCAGAACAGCTTTATTTAACACAGATCTATGTGATTTAAAGAATAATTTTCAATTAAAAAATGAGTATATTTTAAAGTAAGAATAGAAAGTTTTTGAATGCAATTTGTTTTCTCAACAAATGAACTGAATTTTTACAAATTTCAAGTACTTTTAAGAAGTAAATTCAATTTCCGGAATCGATTTCGTTTTCAGTGTAATTGATGCCAAGCCTGGCTATAATGCAGGTTTTACCACACTATCATGAGGTGTCAAGTGTTTATAATACCCTTGGCCAAGAGTCCACCATTTTACTGTGCTCCATGCCATACAATTGTCAAACACAACTCGTTTCTTGAAATAACCGACTCTTTTATTCCTTCTCTCTCAGAATATATGTATACACCATATAATGCAAGTTTCAATTAGCTCAGTGTTAGTAGCCAAATTATTTATTAGTGCCAAAGAATTAGTATTAATTACCCTAAAGAAAATAATAACTATATGGGTTAAATTTTGTGCAGACAATGATGTTAGTTTTGAGTTTGTCAGAATGCAGAAATCAAAGTACCCCGGTAGGTCAAGTTGGTTATGGGGCAGGTCAATCTGTTTATGGAGCAGGTCAATCTGTTTATGGAGCAGGTTAGGCTGTTTATGGGACAGGTCAGGTTGTTTATGGGACATATCAGGTTGTTTATGGGACAGATCAGGTTGTTTATGGGACAGGTAAGGTTGTTTATGGGACAGATCAGGTTGTTTATGGGACAGATCAGGTTGTTTATGGGACAGATCAGGTTGTTTATGGGACAGGTCAGGTTGTTTATGGGACATATCAGGTTGTTTATGGGACAGATCAGGTTGTTTATGGGACAGATCAGGTTGTTTGTGGGACAGGTCAGGTTGTTTATGGGACAGGTAAGGTTGTTTATGGGACAGATCAGGTTGTTTATGGGACAGATCAGGTTGTTTGTGGGACAGGTCAGGTTGTTTGTGGGACATATCAGGTTGTTTAAGGGACAGGTCAGGTTGTTTACGGGACATATCAGGTTGTTTACGGGACAGATCAGGTTGTTTATGGGACAGGTCAAGCTGTTTATGGCCAGGTCAAGCTGTTTAAGGGACAGGTCAGGTTGTTTGTGGGACAGGTCAGGTTGTTTGTGGGACAGGTCAGGTTGTTTATGGGACAGGTCAAGCTGTTTATGGCCAGGTCAAGCTGTTTAAGGGACAGGTCAGGTTGTTTGTGGGACAGGTCAGGTTGTTTGTGGGACAGGTCAGGTTGTTTATGGGACAGGTCAAGCTGTTTATGGCCAGGTCAAGCTGTTTAAGGGACAGGTCAGGTTGTTTGTGGGACAGGTCAGGTTGTTTATGGGACAGGTCAAGCTGTTTATGGCCAGGTCAAGCTGTTTAAGGGACAGGTCAGGTTGTTTGTGGGATAGGTCAGGTTGTTTATGGGACAGGTCAAGCTGTTTATGGCCAGGTCAAGCTGTTTAAGGGACAGGTCAGGTTGTTTGTGGGACAGGTCAGGTTGTTTGTGGGACAGGTCAGGTTGTTTATGGGACAGATCAGGTTGTTTATGGGGCAGGTCAAGTTGTTTATGGGAAATAAAAACCCCTACCACTTGAATTCATATTATGGTACATCCTGCTATATATTTTCATTTCCACCAAGACAAAATGAATAAGAATTAAATAAATTAATCATTCCATATTATACGCTGTACAACTGGCCTTCTTCAAATATGCATATTTTGGCAAACTTTTCAGTATGCATATATGTGATGTCACAGTTGACATATACTCACATCAAGCCGACCCTTTCCATGCATTCAGAGCATGTTTACAAGGATAGCTTTTAGGTCAAAACGAGCGTCAGAATGAGTTACACTAATCATCATAGAGGAACAAGCATTTATCTTACGGTTTCACATGAATCCAAATATATTCAAAACAATAAATGCAAAGTGGGCGAACTAGTTCCAGGGCCAGGTAATGCCAATGGGCTTACAAGCCAACGAGGTTTCACTGAGCTTCGGCTTGTTTTCTTTAGTTTTCACAAAGTAATATACACCAAACCATTTTTACACAATGATTCACTTTTTGTGAATAAATTTTTTTTTTGTAGTAATTATTTATTCGCAAAAAAAATTAGAATATGGCAATTATGTATAACAATGTTGTAAATCTCTAAATTTTATTTATCCAGACAAATCATACTTTGTTTTCACATATATAATTACAATATATATATATATAATTAATAAATTATATATCTATTACTTTATATTTTTCTGGATAAATGAAATTTAGAAACATACAGCATCATTATACATAACTGCCGTATTTTCATTTTTGTCGCGAGTAAATAATTACTATAAAAATTATTTACAAACAGTGCATCACTATATAAAATGGTTTGGTTTATCTATCTTCACAAAAACATTTTTTTTAAAGTGTCAAGAAAATCAATGGTTCGGACAGGCTTGAACCGGCGTCTCCCGATTATAAAATGATTGACACCAAACCAACACATCTAGCGATTGAGCTACTAGGATTAACGGAAACTCAGTGACTGATTTAAGCTGTTATGATAAATTGTACAACTCCTTCATATATCAATATTCTAGCGATATTATGAGATTATACGTTATTTTCTTTAGCTAGATACAATATGTTTGTTATATATGCTTACTGGTGTAGATTATCTCCTGTGGGTTGCAATTAACATAATTTTAAAATTATTCTGAAAACAAGCTGAAGCTAAGTGAAACCTCTTCAGTTTATAGGCCCATTCGCATTTCATGTGGAACTAAGGAACCGTAAGATAACTGCTTGTTCCTCTATGACGACTAGCGTTTGTATTACATCACAATATCAAAAGCTATCCTTGTAAACATGCTCTGAATGCATGGAAAGGTTTGGCCTGATGCAAGTATATGTCAACTGTGACGTCACGATACCACGTGATCGCCTAGCTCATTAAATTTCAATTTTCAGGGGGAATCACTACACAGACGGGTTTAAAATCGAATTTATGCTATAAATGTATAAATGTATGTTCTCGAAAGTTACATACAAGGTTAACCTTGTGTACATGTGAAAAACAGATTTTAGCTTATACCTTGTTTTTTATTTCCTTTAAGAACATAAAATTAATTAATAAATGAAAACCAAGGAACAGATTGCCTCCTCTAATTCTTACCTCAACGTCCTCCGAATCTTGTCCCTTGACTGGGTTTTTAATCGCTTTAGGACTGTCAGTTACAACCGGTTCAACCCGTTTGACCTGCTGTTCAAATTCAAATTGACCCAGCACATCGTCTAAAGCCTAAGTGTAAATAGAAAGTACTGCCAGCAGCATACTCAGTGGCTACATCATGGTAGGGTAGGGTGGGGCAATACACCCTCATATGTGAATTTGCTATCCCCCTCACCTGGCCATAACGTTCGAAAGTAAGAATTTGAGGTACAGCCAGATGAGTCAGTCAATCATCATGTGACATGGTAGTGTGCAACTACTCAACTACATCTGAATATGTCAAAATTCTTATTTGTTAGCTTTACATTTATTAGAAATGGGAGGAAAACAGTTTGAGACAAATGACACCTCGCTCCACCCTACTTAAGTTGAGATGGGACAAGATGACCATTTGATATAGAAGCCATCTTGCCCCACACAACAGAAGGGACAAGATAAATGGCGGGACAGATCTTGTATTAAAGAGATTTTCTGCAAGCGCCCTCATCTAAACTCGTGGTCCTTATCTCGCTAAGTTTATTACATCAGCACATCATGTCTTGTGTTTATAATATCACAGTCGTATGTCACAACAACTGCTAATTTATTGTATCAAACCCAATGGAGCAGCAACCTTTTTAGAAACGTTATTTCTATCAAGGTATGTCTACACTCTATAGGAAGTATGTAGCCCAATTTCACAAGAGCAAAACAGTTTGGTAGAAGACCCAATGGTGCTTGCAAGGATCTGCCTTTTCGATCTAGTTATGTCACTGGCAATGTCCATTGTTGTGTCTTCAATAGTTTACTTCATACACTGTATTCGTTCTGTTAAGCTTACAGTATGTTTAACAAATACTTATATTGCAAAAATAGGCCAAACTTTGCATTCCAATAAGCGTATACCCATTTTCTGGGGTTCTCCAGTACATCCTTCCCAGCAGATGAGACTGGCAAGTGATATACACCAACAACAGAACACCAAAAAAGTCTGATAATTTACGTGGACCTTTTCGTATTTTTTAATCACTGATCCTTGAATCTAGTGCGAAAATGGTAGAATTGTAAATTACAATGATGGATTCAACAAACAAGTGGCATTGGAGATTGTGTCACACTACTAAAAGGGGATGTACTCTAGTTAGGGCATGTACGCTTAATAGAACGAACACGGTATATATTGTAATGCCATTTACCAACTGTAACATTGTCTCATTATCTAAGCAGTAAGCACCACACTCAACAAGTACACTATGGAGTAGGAACAGGCTTCGTGAGTAACACATAGCTTGGTACCTCGCATTTAATTACAGTGGAAACATACCTTTCAGGAGCTGTTTTTATACTTTAATAAACATTATTATTGATTACCTGTTCATCCGAAGAGCCCGATTCATCTGATGAACTGATGTAAGCTTTCGTCTTTGGCATCTTAGAAACAGCTCCTGCAAGCATAGTGTTACAAGAAATGTAACAACAACAGTGAGACGTTTTACTTGTACCCACTACACGTATAACATGAAAAATTGATTTTGGGGAAAGGTACACAGCCTTGCTGGGGTACAACATTTTCATTACATTAGCTCTACAATATGGTTAATTTGCAGACATTGTCTTGAAAAGGTATGCAAGGAGTTAAGAACAGGACAAAACTGAACCTTGGAGCTTTTGTCTGGAAGAACGGCAAACTTAATTTTTTAAGGTGATATCAAAAAGGATTAAATACAATTAATGCAATTTCAATGAGAGCCACTGTACATACATTTGCAATAATGGAATATTTACATCACTATGTAAAGATAATAACCTTCTCTTTAAGTATGGGACTGGATGCACACAGGATTTAGTTTTTTAGATATTGCTGTTTAAACAGCGCAAATGCGTACTCGTGCAATGTATTTGGAATTGTTTTATTGCAGCATAGCGAACAAACAGCCATGGATATAATTACACTTGACGTTTAACATACCAGGTTTATGTAGACTAGATATGGAAGTGGTAAGCCTACAAGGATCCAGGTGAAGGGATGGAGGGAAGAGGTGGGTTGGAGAGCCCAGGCAAGGGTTAGTGCGTGGACAATTTAAATTTAAAGAAGTAAAACATTACCGATATATTCTCACGCACAAAATGATTTAGCAGCATCGC
The DNA here is from genome assembly GCA_963995525.1 of Escarpia spicata. Lineage (NCBI taxonomy): Eukaryota > Metazoa > Annelida > Polychaeta > Sabellida > Siboglinidae > Escarpia > Escarpia spicata. Next base: position 7,772,503 of record OZ023216.1, read on the forward strand.
ATTTACTTGAAACAATTACTCTATCCATGTATATATACCAGGTAAATATTAGTGCATCAGGGCTTAAAAGCTGTGGCTCGTCAATGACAACTAAATATTGTCTTGGCGACTAGTTTTTAAATAACGGGGGCCAGCTGCCTGTCCAGTTGCCCTGACCACCACGTACCAGTGGCAAAGAAATTCATCATTCACTTGTTACAATTTATCAATAAATGTTGACAACACAGAATAAAATTACCAAAACACAAGCAAGGAAGCTGCCAATGCAGTAGGGTGGTAGGGGTCTAATTCTAGTGATAAAGGGGCCTGTCAGAGTAGGCAGTGAATGTCATCATTCATTTGAAACAATTTAGCAGTACAAAGTCTACCAAGTCAGTATGATTAGATTACCAATTAATTAGTAACTGCCTGAATGTAGGAGTATTCCCAGGGTATGTAAATGGGCTGGCACGTCTACTTCTGAAAAGGGGTGGATTGGCCATACTGTGGACAGTGAAGAGGGCAGCGACACCAGGGGGAAGGTGTTATTATAGATGCAGTTTTTGTCTAGTAAGCAACCTTGCATTTATGTTTTCCATGACTGCTTGAGCTTTCGAGGATCTTGAAACGTGTGTATATATTATGGTTACTTTAAAGCTGAGCCATATTTGTTATAGTAAATCAAGACAGTTAATCAATTTATCAGTTTTTATTACTAGTCTAGTACAGGTGTGTTTGACTGACAAATATTCACATGGCCATCATGCAGTAAAACATGTATTTCCAGTAAGGATGATTAAGAATATAGATAATGGTTCATGTGAAAATGTATTAGAAAGCAGGTTATCTATTACAAACCAATGGAAGTCTTCAGCAGCCAGTTTCGGTGCCAAATGTAATTATAGTAAGACTTCTTAATTAAGATAAATCACTGTTTATTTGTAGCAGTTACACAAAAAACTCTTTTTAAGTAGAATTATGAATTTGGGGGGAGAGAGACCTGTATTGCAAGGTCAGTTTTATGCAATAAGATTAAATTGTTATTAATAATAATTGCTTTATTCAGACTCCATGCAACATACAAGTACATTATCATGGTTCTATAGTTGTGTTATAAACAATAGTTACAATGTACAGAATGAAAAATCACCCGTCACCAAAATGTATATACAGGGAATTGAACCAGTATTTCCATATTCTAGACATGTATTTCACGTCACTATTAATAATGCTACGAATCAATATGTTTTTTGAGAACTGCAGTCGGCATATAAATCTATGTCAAATTTATAATAACAGCAGCACAGTTAGGTAAATTATTGTTAACAAACATTTCACTAGCACTACAATATCTGTCATAACCTAACACCATTCAAAATATATTGTTGTAAGAGACAATTTCCTGATAGCATAGTTGTGAAAATTCCACCATAGATGGGCAGTATACATAGGTGAGCAAAAAGTAGTAAACAATGTTTTCTTTACATCATTTGAACAAAATGAAATTTTCTTATGATCATGTTGCCTTGTGCATACAACTGGCGACATTGTCTAGATATATCATTGTCATCTAGCATACTATTTGAAATTATATGACCCAAATATTTTACAGATTCTACCTCACATAGTTTGTCGTTACCAAGCATTTAAAACTTGGAAATTTAACATTCTTACAACTCGTTTCTAATTATCATGACCATAGTCTTTTTGGCATTCTACCTTATGTCATGAGATAATCCATATTGATCACAGACGGTGAGAAGATATTAGTTGTGAAAGTATTGAGAATAACAATTACAACTGTGATAATTTAAATAAGATATATATTTCATAATCACTGCACAAAAACAGCTATTCCCACCAGCTGGCCCCTAAATTTTGTTACTGGCCCCTAGATATTTTTGCGAATTTTAAGCCCTGGGCATGCACGTCAAGATCTGCTTTAGAGGTAATGATCACATGCACCATATTTCTAGAGCTGCTCTAGAAATATCTGTCAAATTCTGCATTATTTCTAGAGCTGCTTTAGAAATAACGGTCAGATTCTTCATTATTTATAATTCAAGAGCTCTAGTCTAGGCCCTAGCCTACAGGATTTAGGAGTAGGCTTTTACCACAAATGTACATGCTGTCAGCGGATTGCCTAGTTCATTATTTCGCCACCTATGTATGAGTATAATAAAACACATTATTTTCAGGCTTATTATGCAAGAATGGTGCAAACAGTCTCTTTGAATTATTAATCACGTCATGTACCTCTAGGCTCTAAAACTACTGAGTTGGCACTATATATTATAGACTAAACTAGTAGTTTACTGTCTAGTCTATGTACTATGTCTATGTATGATATGAATGATCTATCTGTCATGGACTACGACGCTAAAATTTGAATGCTAGACTTCTTGGCCCACGGACAACTTGGCCCGGGCTGACTTGTCTGAAGTCAACTCGGCCCCATCCTGAAACAACTCGGCCCCCGCTTAGACAGGTCAGCTCGATGAAAAATGATATCACGGCGGTTAGAGACAGATGAATTCGGCCTATGGTGAATTCAGCCCAAATGATTGTACAGGTGTGACCAACACTTAACTAAAAATTGGATATTACTCAGTTCAACTGACTAATAGCACATATAATTCAATTATTAATACAATTAACAGATTAATAAGTATGTTAAATAAATAATTGATCAGAGGTAATTGTTTGTTTTAAGCACAATGATCGATCAAATTAAGTCACCGGGGCGATTAGTCTTGGATCAGTTTGCGAGACAAAGCATTGGACTTCAGCAGTATCTAACTAAACTGGCTTCCCTTTGATGACGAGTACATGAATAACAAGTGCTCAGAGTCGATGGTTAATGAGCAGATCTTAAGTGTCACTTTTGTAGAAGCCATGTTCAAAATATTGTAGCAAGACTCGTGCAGTAAGACTCGTTGACCACACAAATCACCTTAATATAACGCAGTCCTTAATATAAAGTTTAGACCCCTTATAGCCTAAATAACATTTATTTATTCTGGATTGACTTGCAGTGTCTATTATGTCATCTTCTAAATACGTTTGAAAAAATACTGAACATCACTCGTTCCATTACAGTAAGTAGAATGAAGAATTTTAATTACAACAATGTGTACCTCGATCATTGATCTCACAGATTACCCGTTATTGAACACTAGCAGAAATGCCCGTCACCTGATGGTATGCCTTAGTAGAAGAGTCGTGAAAGTAATATTTATTAAATGTTGGAAAACACTCAGGATCGTTACATAAACAATACATTTGCAGATATTCTTTGTTTGTTCAAAATGTTAAAGGTCGGAGAGAATATGAAGTTCACGTCCATCAATAGGCCCTATTCGAGCGTGATAGTGTAGAATCGTCAAACAATATTCGTATTGCTATGCTATTGGCATGAGGGTAGACATAAGCATTATTGTGTCTGCGTTTATTCTATTTTGCCAAGTCTTTGACGCAGGGGTCGTTTTCCCAAAGTTTTTGCCGCTCCCGTGGTCCCTGTGATTGTTATGGTATGTATTAGGCGCTCATTATATTTTACATATTAACATTACGTTTTAAGTTCAAAACCGTTAAGGAACAAACTGATTTACCCCATAAAGGTATCTTGACATATTGGGTATTTTTTAACGATATAGGTATTACGTCCTACTCTAGGGGTCGTTGATTAATCCTTGAAAGTTCACACCATCTAAGAGGGAAACATTAAGGTACATACGCTAGGTCGATTAAAGTTAGAGGAAGATGTTTTAAGATGTTGTTTCATGTGAAATAAATATAATTTTAATTGGCTACAGTATATGGCCTACTGAATATATTTTGTCCAAGATACTCAGGTTTTATCACATAGGCCTACATATGCATATAATGTAACATGGGCTGGTCATATTCGTGCGTAATCATCTTTTTTGTATTCAATCGTACATATAAAGTTGTCCAAAATACCAAGTTCTCGTACTCATCATAATCGCAATCCTTATCATAAGTGTCTGCATGATGTATGTTGATATTGCCCCTTGTTGATGTCTCATCTACAATCTCTTCCCAAAAATTTACGTTGTTTGTTTGCATACATTCTGATTGTGTGCGTGACCTAACATTAACTGACTATGGCTAGAAAATGTAAACTGTGTTCAAACAACAGGTTTACACTGTTACTGAAAGTGTGACAAAAATCAGTTGGTTGTAAATTCCTAGCTTCGAAAGTACTTGCTCAATGAAGCAATGATGGAGCAGCAAGCCAGTTACCCCATTGTATCCCTTCACACATAAACACTGTCTTTGTGCACAAGAAGACAACCAACTGAATTCCCTTCAGAAGTATCTGCTCAATGAAACAGTGACTGAGCAGCTAGCAAGCCAATGAAACAATTGTGTCCTTTCGCACATTAATCACTCAATGACAGCGACCATGCCAATAAAATCACTGAATTCTGTCAGTTGTGCGTATCATTATTATTAATAAATAATAAAACAATACGATACATGCAATTATGCGTACAGACGTTGTATCCGACATTGTATTTTTTTTATACTTGTGACATCTATACTGCAAATGTTCATAACTGTATGTGGCAACAGTCCTAGCAGTCCTCACATTTGCGATACAACACTCCAAACCCAAATCACCAGAATCTGACACCATGTCTTCCATGTTTCCAGTGATGTGGCAGATTTTGGCTTAGGCACATTATTACTTTACACTATTTTTCATACTATTTCATTTGGAAATTGATCAGATAGGCTGATTTTCACACATTAATCTACGAGTACGTGTATATTAACTAAGTAAAAAGGCTGATTTTTACACATTAATCTGCGCTTATACTAACTTAGGAACCTGTCGGGTATTACACTTACAGTTTAAACCTATCTAAATTAAATAGCATCATGATTCATGTTAGTATTATCATGATGTTCACTTGGTTAAATATTGATACTAAATTTGTATGTTCATGTCACCTTTAAGTTTAAAGCAAAGAGCAATATTTCCATCATGACAATCGATAACCCACACAACTGGTACAATTTGGCAAAACCCTGACCGGTCCAAACCCGAAACCGAGCTGTCTCTAAGCGCGGGCCGATCGAGTTGTCTCAGACTCAGAGTGGGGGCCGGATTGTCTCGAGACAAGTCGGACCGGGCCAAGTTGTCTCCGGCCGAGTAGTCCCGACACCTAAAATTGGTATATAATATTACGGGGATTTAAGGACACGCAACATTGTCATTAAACGAAACGAGTGCGTGCTACTACGCAATGAAATTACCTCTAAGAACTTACAACAGGTGGTTTACAGACAAAATCAAGAAACAACCGACGTAAACACTTACTTCGGAATTGACAAAGAAAACGCGGGATTTCAGGCGAGATTCTGGCTTTGCTTAACATTCACTAGGTGGCGCTCCAATAGGGGGATAGCGCGGCACGCAAGTTTTGCGATACCCAGGGGATGTGGAGTTATTTGATATATTAAAGAATCTATCCAGGCTTATGTAATAAAATTAGAAAGAGAATCAAATTGCGAAGAAGCTGTTTGGTGTAACATAGTTACAGGAAACTCAACATTAACGGTTGGGTTAGTTTATGGAAGTCCAAACATAAGCGTAGAGAATGAAAAAGTACAATTCCTGGCTCTATACAGTGGTGGATATTTGGGCTCTTGTGTAGAATCCGGACCCACCTCGATTTCGCTGTTAACATTTGAGTTTTGCCTAACTTTGATACATCAGAACGTTAATTCAATCATTCAACATCATCCCAGGCATATTTATATTACGAAAATATTGTGTCTTAGCACACTTTTGAAGCCCAAATATTGACCCGGTTTGCGCTAGTCTGCACCGCTGCGGTCGTGCGTTACCGCATCACGCTCGTAAAATGAGCGATATATCGGCGTATGTTGATGCAAACCGGGACGCTATTTATGCCTCAAAAGTGCGCTAACACGCAATATTCTTAAACGTAAATATGCCTGGGATAATGTTGAATAATGGAACTAACGCACTGAGATATCAAAGTTAGGCAAAACTCAAGTTATAACGGCGAAATCGAGGTGGGTCCGGATTCTACCCAAGTGCCGATATTTGTGTATGAACATAGTTTTTATGCTGTAATTGTAATAGGGCTGAATGCTTCCCAAAAAAATTGAGATGATGTTCGATTGAACATATCTACAAGGGGGTAAAATGTAAAACATTTTGAGCAGTCCTAACTATAAAGACTCGATATGCACGTTATACAATTTTTAAGAACTTACCTTTTTATTGGCACAACTTACACAGCAGAACAAATTAAACACAATATCAAGTTCACAGTTTAGATATTTTAATTAACACTGTCTGTATTCGTTTTTGTATATATATGTGTGTGTGTGTGTGTGCGCGCGCGCGCGCGCGCGTGTGTGTATAACATAATGAAACATCTGAATAACGCAGGAGGTTCTCTTGAAAGCTCTCTGCATTTATTAAGAAGGTTTGTATGCAGAGCTCTGCCTGCGAGACCAAGTGGACACTGCAGCAACACACAAATATTTTGGTCGCATGCTTGAATCCCATATGACGTTATTTTTTGCATTTTTATTGGTAGGCCAATAATTTATATTTTTAATATTGAAGAATATTTACATTATTTATACAGGTACCTTTATTAATTGTGCCGCATCCTAGAGCTCTTCTCAGCCGCATGTTAGTGTCTATTTCCGTCAGCACATCCAATGCCTCTGTATACAGTCTGGTACCAAGCAGTTTGACGCCAAGCAACGTGATTTTCGGCATCTGCCTCCCAGTCTTCAGAGCTGATGTTGCAAGCCTTCAGGTCGCGCTTACAGACGTCTTTGGATCTGAGGGCTGTGCGCGTCGATGCCACTGTTTTCGCTCACTGGCCATCGAGTTGTCCATAGAGGGTGACTTTCGGCAAGCGGCCATCCTCCATATGCCAGGTCCAGCAAGCGGAGATGTTTCTGGCTCAGCAGTGAGTATAGTCCTGCATGCTTACATGCTGGGGATGCATGTTAGCACGGTCCAGCATGTCGCTGAAAGGGACACGGTCCTGCCAGCTAGGTGATATTGAAGATGCGATTGCGGCACCGCATGTGAATTAAGGTGTTGAGACGGCACTTCTGGCGCATGTCGGTGGTCCACGATTCGCTGTCGTAGAGGAGGGTGCTCATGCAGCACCCAGCAACAGGAGGCCTTTCAGACTGTCACCTTGGCCGTGTTCTCAGTGAGTATCTTAAATTGTTTCCCCATACTCTTATGGTCAACTTGCGTCATCATAGTGACTGCGGCTTTTGAACTTGTTAACATACAACATTAATTATCAATGCAAAATCCTTTTAGCAGAAATGGTTCGTCACCAGCTCGAATGCGTTATATCTTATTAAAGTAAAGGTTACGTCACATATCTAGTGGTCGTGCGTGATTGCGTGCGTATAATTGAGGTTATCTGTCAGGTAGGGCCAAACTTGGTCTTGAAACATAATCACATTTCATGGTCGTCTTCAAACAACATAACTTCTTTCTAAACTATATCTTAATAACGTACCTTCCACTTGGATACACGATCAATGTCAAGTTGTTTTATGTTGCAGTCGCCCAGCCGTCGGACATGTAATCTCAAATAAGAGTCTGACGGTCTACATCAACTATCTATACATATTATGTTCACATCTTACGGTACCAGTGTGGATAATTCAGGCCTGTTAAAATGACACCCTCCTCTAAAACAAAGAGTCCGCTTGACTCTTGAGGGGATTCAAAAAGTGAACACTCCCCCGTCTTCTGATGTCATGTCCGGCAGTATGCAATTTCGTTAGAGTTAACAACTACGATGTTATGAATATACAAAATATTACGATGTTATAATGCATAAATCATCAATAAACACTTTTATATTTTATGAGCTGTGCTTTCATCCTTAACAGCGAGTTTACAGTAAACACAATAGTTTATGCCATTGTTGCATAACGCTTCTTTTTATGCCCGCTCGCAAATGCATTTTATATTTGTGTCATCAAAGTAATAATTAATTCTCATGAAGGTTTAAGAAGAAATAGGTGCGCCAGGGGTAAAATGTAAAGCGCATACAGAGGTTATTAGGACAGGATACTGCGCTTCACAAAACAAATCTTCCAATACACAAAAAGCTTGCATGAAAGCTACGTTCAGGGGTTTTCGTTTGGTACACGGACGCATGGCCAATATACCTGAGTCTTCTACGTTTGATGACATCTGAGATTTTTGGTATATCCGGCAGTAATTTCATTTAATATTTATTGAATGTTGGTTGAAACACATTATAGAGCAAACAAATCAGAACAAATCATTAGTCAAAATCAAGTCATGCATGCAATTCACGAAGGTGGTAATTGTGGGAAGATGTAATGTAATGGCATAATAAAACGAACAAAACTTGTTTGGAAAGGAGTAAATGTGAAGTTGTAAACTTACAAACAATAATGTTCGTGGGCATAAAATCCGTTCGTGTTTTGGGCCGGTTAACATGTACGACCCAACAAGGAATCTGTAACACAACAAGTATAATATATTATATAACCCTGGCGGAATTGTTTCGTGCAAGCGGTTGCATATGCTATTGTTACGTCATGCGCCAGACGCGGGTAGTTTAGCTGGAGCCATAACCAGTCACAGTTTGCTAGGGATCATGGACGTGTCCACAAAGATATAGGGCCTATGTACAATTCTTTCGGCTCCGTATTACGAGTATCAATAAACACGCCCTGGTGAGTTATTTTGTTCATGTTTATATGTTATATATAATAGTGATATTATTATAATAATGCGTAACTTCCCGCCCGCCCGCCCAATCTTGAGCCAACGAAGTTAATTCTAAAAAAAAATATGATTGGCTTAAAATTACGTTATGTCACCAAAATGCACCATTTCAAATGTTTTGTAAATAAAATCGACTTTCACCCTGCTCCCCAACCCAACAGTGCTTCCTGTTGGTCACTAAATGGTGCATTCATAACTGAAATAATAAAATATACATTACTTTTAAAGTTTCTTTAATAAATTACAACCAAATACCTTACAATAAAATTGTTTGAGTTGAAGAAAAAAAAAGATTATACAGTGTATCGGACATGTTGCCTTACTAGAAATTTGTAGTTATGGACGATCTCATAATGCAATTTTAAATTGGCCAATGCATATCAATATATAATATTAGTGTCACAAATTCCACCCATTGTTGCAAGTCTGTACACCAAATGTTATACAATTATACTATTTTTAATAAATGTTCCCTTTTGCAACAGTTTGTTCTTCTCTACACATTAACATATCCACCAAGGATAACATTAAACAATGGATGCTACAATTTTAAAAATTAAGAATCAGGATTAGAACATAAACGGCAGAAACAAGAAAAATGAATGGCGCTTTTCAATAGTTTTTTGGGTGTTGTTCTGATGTAGTGTGTAGCAATCTCCCTCCCTCCCTCCCTCCCTCCCTCCCTCCCTCCCTCCCTCCCTCCCTCCCTCCCTCCCTCCCTCCCTCCCTCCCTCCCTCCCTCCCTCCCTCCCTCCCTCCCTCCCTCCCTCCCTCCCTCCCTCCCTCCCTCCCTCCCTCCCTCCCTCCCTCCCTCCCTCCCTCCCTCCCTCCCTCCCTCCCTCCCTCCCTCCCTCCCTCCCTCCCTCCCTCCCTCCCTCCCTCCCTCCCTCCCTCCCTCCCTCCCTCCCTCCCTCCCTCCCTCCCTCCCTCCCTCCCTCCCTCCCTCCCTCCCTCCCTCCCTCCCTCCCTCCCTCCCTCCCTCCCTCCCTCCCTCCCTCCCTCCCTCCCTCCCTCCCTCCCTCCCAACAATTTTCCACCTATGTATAACCTGTCCTCACCAGATAGCTGTAAATTTTTTTTAACGTATTCACACTGCTAATATTAACACAATCATCAGATAATTTGTTCCAGTCATTTACTGTCCTCTGAGAGAATGAGTACTTTATCATATCCAACCTACACTGTTCCTTAACTAATGCTGCATTGTGCCCTCTGGTTATATTGCCATCTTTCAGTTTGAAGAAAATAGTTCTATCAATATCCTCATAACCACTCAATATCTTAAAAACGTCTATTTGGTCTCCTCTTAGTTTCATAATCTCTAGTGTTGTCAACCCACATTCTAATAGGCGTCTTTCATCAGCAAGATCTTTCAGTTCAGGAATCAGCTTAGTTGCTCTTCGTTGCACTCTTTCTAGCTTATCTGTGTCCTTACGATATATGGCCTCCAAGCTTGTATACAATATTCCAAATGTGGCCTAACCATTGCTTTGTACAGTGGTACAATTAGCTGTTTCCTCTTATATGTGATATTTCTCCTAATTAGCCCTAGTATTTGGTTACCCTTTGAAGCAGCAATTCCACATTGATCCGAAACTTTCATGTAAGCACTAACTGTTACTCCTAAGTCCTTTTCTTTTAAGTTTTTCCTAATATAGTATCCCCCATTATGTATTCTTTGTTCACATTTCCATGTCCTATGAGGATGCATTTAAACTTTCCAAAATTGAATAACACTTGCCATTTTTCAAACCATTTGGCTAGATCATCCTGTAAAATGTGTTTATCTGCATTTGTTTTAACTAATCTGAACACTTTTGTGGTGGATGGTCCCTCATGTTACAGTGCCATGGTGTTTGATGTGGTCCTCGTGTTGCAGTGCCATGGTGTTTGAGATGGTCCTCATGTTGCAGTGCCATGGTGTTTGAGATGGTCACTCATGTTGCAGTGATGTGGTATTTGAGATGGTCCCTCATGTTGCAGTGCCATGGTGTATGATATGGTCCTCACATTGCAGAGTCATTGTGTTTGAGAAGGTCCCTCCTGTTGCAGTGCTGTTTGAGATGGTCCCTCATGTTGGAGTGCCATGGTGTTTGAGGTGGTCCCTAATGTTGCAGTGCCATCACATCAAACACCTGTCATATTACACCACCACATCAAACACATATCATATTACACCACCTTCAAACAGCTTGAAACAGTCTACGGAAGTGATAACTAATGACTGCACTTATAATGGACCAGTGACATATGATGCATGCTTCAGTAGTAATATAATGTCTCTTGTATGTTCTTACAGCTTGTGACAGTCTACATAAGTGACAACTAATGACTGCACTTATAATGGACCAGTGGCATATGATGCATGCTTCAGTAGTAATATAATGTCTCTTGTATGTTCTTACAGCTTGTGACAGTCTACAGAAGTGACAACTAATGACTGCACTTATAATGGACCAGTGACATATGATGCATGCTTCAGTAGTAATATAATGTCTCTTGTATGTTCTTACAGCTTGTGACAGTCTACAGAAGTGACAACTAATGACTGCACTTATAATGGACCAGTGACATATGATGCATGCTTCAGTAGTAATATAATGTCTCTTGTATGTTCTTACAGCTTGTGACAGTCTACGGAAGTGACAACTAATGACTGCACTTATAATGGACCAGTGACATATGATGCATGCTTCAGTAGTAATATAATGTCTCTTGTATGTTCTTACAGCTTGTGACAGTCTACAGAAGTGACAACTAATGACTGCACTTATAATGGACCAGTGGCATATGATGCATGCTTCAGTAGTAATATAATGTCTCTTGTATGTTCTTACAGCTTGTGACAGTCTACAGAAGTGACAACTAATGACTGCACTTATAATGGACCAGTGGCATATGATGCATGCTTCAGTAGTAATATAATGTCTCTTGTATGTTCTTACAGCTTGTGACAGTTTACAGAAGTGACAACTAATGACTGCACTTATAATGGACCAGTGACATATGATGCATGCTTCAGTAGTAATATAATGTCTCTTGTATGTTCTTACAGCTTGTGACAGTTTACAGAAGTGACAACTAATGACTGCACTTATAATGGACCAGTGACATATGATGCATGCTTCAGTAGTAATATAATGTCTCTTGTATGTTCTTACAGCTTGTGACAGTTTACAGAAGTGACAACTAATGACTGCACTTATAATGGACCAGTGACATATGATGCATGCTTCAGTAGTAATATAATGTCTCTTGAATGTTTTTAAAGCATGTGACAGTCTACAGAAGTGACAACTAATGACTGCACTTATAATGGACCAGTGACATATGATGCATGCTTCAGTAGTAATATAATGTCTCTTGTATGTTCTTACATCTTGTGACAGTTTACAGAAGTGACAACTAATGACTGCACTTATAATGGACCAGTGGCATATGATGCATGCTTCAGTAGTAATATAATGTCTCTTGTATGTTCTTACAGCATGTGACAGTCTACAGAAGTGACAACTAATGACTGCACTTATAATGGACCAGTGACATGTGATGCATGCTTCAGTAGTAATATAATGTCTCTTGTATGTTCTTACAGCATGTGACAGTCTACAGAAGTGACAACTAATGACTGCACTTATAATGGACCAGTGACATATGATGCATGCTTCAGTAGTAATATAATATCTCTTGTATGTTCTTACAACATGGGACAGTCTACAGAAGTGACAACTAATGACTGCACTTATAATGGACCAGTGGCATATGATGCATGCTTCAGTAGTAATATAATGTCTCTTGTATGTTCTTACAGCTTGTGACAGTCTACGGAAGTGACAACTAATGACTGCACTTATAATGGACCAGTGACATATGATGCATGCTTCAGTAGTAATATAATGTCTCTTGTATGTTCTTACAGCATGTGACAGTCTACAGAAGTGACAACTAATGACTACACTTATAATGGACCAGTGGCATATGATGCATGCTTCAGTAGTAATATAATGTCTCTTGTATGTTCTTACAGCTTGTGACAGTCTACAGAAGTGACAACTAATGACTACACTTATAATGGACCAGTGACATATGATGCATACTTCAGTAGTAATATAATGTCTCTTGTATGTTCTTACAGCTTGTGACAGTCTACAGAAATGACAACTAACGACTGCACTTATAATGGACCAGTGGCATATGATGCATGCTTCAGTAGTAATATAATGTCTCTTGTATGTTCTTACAGCTTGTGACAGTTTACAGAAATGACAACTAATGACTGCACTTATAATGGACCAGTGACATATGATGCATGCTTCAGTAGTAATATAATATCTCTTGTATGTTCTTACAACATGGGACAGTCTACAGAAGTGACAACTAATGACTGCACTTATAATGGACCAGTGGCATATGATGCATGCTTCAGTAGTAATATAATGTCTCTTGTATGTTCTTACAGCTTGTGACAGTCTACGGAAGTGACAACTAATGACTGCACTTATAATGGACCAGTGACATATGATGCATGCTTCAGTAGTAATATAATGTCTCTTGTATGTTCTTACAGCATGTGACAGTCTACAGAAGTGACAACTAATGACTACACTTATAATGGACCAGTGGCATATGATGCATGCTTCAGTAGTAATATAATGTCTCTTGTATGTTCTTACAGCTTGTGACAGTCTACAGAAGTGACAACTAATGACTACACTTATAATGGACCAGTGACATATGATGCATGCTTCAGTAGTAATATAATGTCTCTTGTATGTTCTTACAGCTTGTGACAGTTTACAGAAGTGACAACTAATGACTGCACTTATAATGGACCAGTGACATATGATGCATGCTTCAGTAGTAATATAATGTCTCTTGAATGTTTTTAAAGCATGTGACAGTCTACAGAAGTGACAACTAATGACTGCACTTATAATGGACCAGTGACATATGATGCATGCTTCAGTAGTAATATAATGTATCTTGTATGTTCTTACAGCATGTGACAGTCTACAGAAGTGACAACTAATGACTACACTTATAATGGACCAGTGGCATATGATGCATGCTTCAGTAGTAATATAATGTCTCTTGTATGTTCTTACAGCTTGTGACAGTCTACAGAAGTGACAACTAATGACTACACTTATAATGGACCAGTGACATATGATGCATACTTCAGTAGTAATATAATGTCTCTTGTATGTTCTTACAGCTTGTGACAGTCTACAGAAATGACAACTAATGACTGCACTTATAATGGACCAGTGGCATATGATGCATGCTTCAGTAGTAATATAATGTCTCTTGTATGTTCTTACAGCTTGTGACAGTTTACAGAAATGACAACTAATGACTGCACTTATAATGGACCAGTGACATATGATGCATGCTTCAGTAGTAATATAATATCTCTTGTATGTTCTTACAACATGGGACAGTCTACAGAAGTGACAACTAATGACTGCACTTATAATGGACCAGTGGCATATGATGCATGCTTCAGTAGTAATATAATGTCTCTTGTATGTTCTTACAGCTTGTGACAGTCTACGGAAGTGACAACTAATGACTGCACTTATAATGGACCAGTGACATATGATGCATGCTTCAGTAGTAATATAATGTCTCTTGTATGTTCTTACAGCATGTGACAGTCTACAGAAGTGACAACTAATGACTACACTTATAATGGACCAGTGGCATATGATGCATGCTTCAGTAGTAATATAATGTCTCTTGTATGTTCTTACAGCTTGTGACAGTCTACAGAAGTGACAACTAATGACTACACTTATAATGGACCAGTGACATATGATGCATGCTTCAGTAGTAATATAATGTCTCTTGTATGTTCTTACAGCTTGTGACAGTTTACAGAAGTGACAACTAATGACTGCACTTATAATGGACCAGTGACATATGATGCATGCTTCAGTAGTAATATAATGTCTCTTGAATGTTTTTAAAGCATGTGACAGTCTACAGAAGTGACAACTAATGACTGCACTTATAATGGACCAGTGACATATGATGCATGCTTCAGTAGTAATATAATGTCTCTTGTATGGTCTTACAGCTTGTGACAGTCTACAGAAGTGACAACTAATAACTGCACTTATAATGGACCAGTGACAGGTGATGCATGCTTCAGTAGTAATATAATGTCTCTTGTATGTTCTTACAACATGTGACAGTCTACAGAAGTGACAACTAATGACTACACTTATCATGGACCAGTGACATATGATGCATGCTTCAGTAGTAATATAATGTCTCTTGTATGTTCTTACAGCTTGTGACAGTCTACAGAAGTGACAACTAATGACTACACTTATAATGGACCAGTGGCATATGATGCATGCTTCAGTAGTAATATAATGTCTCTTGTATGTTCTTACAGCATGTGACAGTCTACAAAAGTGACAACTAATGACTGCACTTATAATGGACCAGTGGCATATGATGCATGCTTCAGTAGTAATATAATGTTTCTTGTATGTTCTTACAGCTTGTGACAGTTTACAGAAGTGACAACTAATGACTGCACTTATAATGGACCAGTGACATATGATGCATGCTTCAGTAGTAATATAATGTCTCTTGTATGTTCTTACAGCTTGTGACAGTTTACAGAAGTGACAACTAATGACTGCACTTATAATAGACCAGTGACATATGATGCATGCTTCAGTAGTAATATAATGTCTCTTGTATGTTCTTACAGCTTGTGACAGTTTACAGAAGTGACAATTAATGACTTCACTTATAATGGACCAGTGACATATGATGCATGCTTCAGTAGTAATATAATGTCTCTTGAATGTTTATAAAGCATGTGACAGTCTACAGAAGTGACAACTAATGACTGCACTTATAATGGACCAGTGACATATGATGCATGCTTCAGTAGTAATATAATGTCTCTTGTATGTTCTTACAGCTTGTGACAGTCTCCAGAAGTGACAACTAATGATTGCATTTATAATGGACCAGTGGCATATGATGCATGCTTCAGTAGTAATATAATGTCTCTTGTATGTTCTTACAGCATGTGACAGTCTACAGAAGTGACAACTAATGAATGCAGTGACATATGGTGCATACTTCAGTAGTAATATAATGTCTCTTGTATGTTCTTACAGCTTGTGACAGTTTACAGAAGTGACAACTAATGACTGCACTTATAATGGACCAGTGGCATATGATGCATGCTTCAGTAGTAATATAATGTCTCTTGTATGTTCTTACAGCTTGTGACAGTTTACAGAAATGACAACTAATGACTGCACTTATAATGGACCAGTGACATATGATGCATGCTTCAGTAGTAATATAATATCTCTTGTATGTTCTTACCACATGGGACAGTCTACAGAAGTGACAACTAATGACTGCACTTATAATGGACCAGTGGCATATGATGCATGCTTCAGTAGTAATATAATGTCTCTTGTATGTTCTTACAGCTTGTGACAGTCTACGGAAGTGACAACTAATGACTGCACTTATAATGGACCAGTGACATATGATGCATGCTTCAGTAGTAATATAATGTCTCTTGTATGTTCTTACAGCATGTGACAGTCTACAGAAGTGACAACTAATGACTACACTTATAATGGACCAGTGGCATATGATGCATGCTTCAGTAGTAATATAATGTCTCTTGTATGTTCTTACAGCTTGTGACAGTCTACAGAAGTGACAACTAATGACTACACTTATAATGGACCAGTGACATATGATGCATGCTTCAGTAGTAATATAATGTCTCTTGTATGTTCTTACAGCATGTGACAGTCTACAGAAGTGACAACTAATGACTGCACTTATAATGGACCAGTGACATATGATGCATGCTTCAGTAGTAATATAATATCTCTTGTATGTTCTTACAACATGGGACAGTCTACAGAAGTGACAACTAATGACTGCACTTATAATGGACCAGTGGCATATGATGCATGCTTCAGTAGTAATATAATGTCTCTTGTATGTTCTTACAGCTTGTGACAGTCTACGGAAGTGACAACTAATGACTGCACTTATAATGGACCAGTGACATATGATGCATGCTTCAGTAGTAATATAATGTCTCTTGTATGTTCTTACAGCATGTGACAGTCTACAGAAGTGACAACTAATGACTACACTTATAATGGACCAGTGGCATATGATGCATGCTTCAGTAGTAATATAATGTCTCTTGTATGTTCTTACAGCTTGTGACAGTCTACAGAAGTGACAACTAATGACTACACTTATAATGGACCAGTGACATATGATGCATACTTCAGTAGTAATATAATGTCTCTTGTATGTTCTTACAGCTTGTGACAGTCTACAGAAATGACAACTAATGACTGCACTTATAATGGACCAGTGGCATATGATGCATGCTTCAGTAGTAATATAATGTCTCTTGTATGTTCTTACAGCTTGTGACAGTTTACAGAAATGACAACTAATGACTGCACTTATAATGGACCAGTGACATATGATGCATGCTTCAGTAGTAATATAATATCTCTTGTATGTTCTTACAACATGGGACAGTCTACAGAAGTGACAACTAATGACTGCACTTATAATGGACCAGTGGCATATGATGCATGCTTCAGTAGTAATATAATGTCTCTTGTATGTTCTTACAGCTTGTGACAGTCTACGGAAGTGACAACTAATGACTGCACTTATAATGGACCAGTGACATATGATGCATGCTTCAGTAGTAATATAATGTCTCTTGTATGTTCTTACAGCATGTGACAGTCTACAGAAGTGACAACTAATGACTACACTTATAATGGACCAGTGGCATATGATGCATGCTTCAGTAGTAATATAATGTCTCTTGTATGTTCTTACAGCTTGTGACAGTCTACAGAAGTGACAACTAATGACTACACTTATAATGGACCAGTGACATATGATGCATGCTTCAGTAGTAATATAATGTCTCTTGTATGTTCTTACAGCTTGTGACAGTTTACAGAAGTGACAACTAATGACTGCACTTATAATGGACCAGTGACATATGATGCATGCTTCAGTAGTAATATAATGTCTCTTGAATGTTTTTAAAGCATGTGACAGTCTACAGAAGTGACAACTAATGACTGCACTTATAATGGACCAGTGACATATGATGCATGCTTCAGTAGTAATATAATGTCTCTTGTATGGTCTTACAGCTTGTGACAGTCTACAGAAGTGACAACTAATAACTGCACTTATAATGGACCAGTGACAGGTGATGCATGCTTC
Source organism: Escarpia spicata (assembly GCA_963995525.1). Classification (NCBI taxonomy): domain Eukaryota; kingdom Metazoa; phylum Annelida; class Polychaeta; order Sabellida; family Siboglinidae; genus Escarpia; species Escarpia spicata. The sequence goes on from OZ023216.1 coordinate 7,790,564, forward strand.
AGTAGTAATATAATGTCTCTTGTATGTTCTTACAACATGTGACAGTCTACAGAAGTGACAACTAATGACTACACTTATCATGGACCAGTGACATATGATGCATGCTTCAGTAGTAATATAATGTCTCTTGTATGTTCTTACAGCTTGTGACAGTCTACAGAAGTGACAACTAATGACTACACTTATAATGGACCAGTGGCATATGATGCATGCTTCAGTAGTAATATAATGTCTCTTGTATGTTCTTACAGCATGTGACAGTCTACAAAAGTGACAACTAATGACTGCACTTATAATGGACCAGTGGCATATGATGCATGCTTCAGTAGTAATATAATGTTTCTTGTATGTTCTTACAGCTTGTGACAGTTTACAGAAGTGACAACTAATGACTGCACTTATAATGGACCAGTGACATATGATGCATGCTTCAGTAGTAATATAATGTCTCTTGTATGTTCTTACAGCTTGTGACAGTTTACAGAAGTGACAACTAATGACTGCACTTATAATAGACCAGTGACATATGATGCATGCTTCAGTAGTAATATAATGTCTCTTGTATGTTCTTACAGCTTGTGACAGTTTACAGAAGTGACAACTAATGACTTCACTTATAATGGACCAGTGACATATGATGCATGCTTCAGTAGTAATATAATGTCTCTTGAATGTTTATAAAGCATGTGACAGTCTACAGAAGTGACAACTAATGACTGCACTTATAATGGACCAGTGACATATGATGCATGCTTCAGTAGTAATATAATGTCTCTTGTATGTTCTTACAGCTTGTGACAGTCTCCAGAAGTGACAACTAATGATTGCATTTATAATGGACCAGTGGCATATGATGCATGCTTCAGTAGTAATATAATGTCTCTTGTATGTTCTTACAGCATGTGACAGTCTACAGAAGTGACAACTAATGAATGCAGTGACATATGGTGCATACTTCAGTAGTAATATAATGTCTCTTGTATGTTCTTACAGCTTGTGACAGTTTACAGAAGTGACAACTAATGACTGCACTTATAATGGACCAGTGGCATATGATGCATGCTTCAGTAGTAATATAATGTCTCTTGTATGTTCTTACAGCTTGTGACAGTTTACAGAAATGACAACTAATGACTGCACTTATAATGGACCAGTGACATATGATGCATGCTTCAGTAGTAATATAATATCTCTTGTATGTTCTTACCACATGGGACAGTCTACAGAAGTGACAACTAATGACTGCACTTATAATGGACCAGTGGCATATGATGCATGCTTCAGTAGTAATATAATGTCTCTTGTATGTTCTTACAGCTTGTGACAGTCTACGGAAGTGACAACTAATGACTGCACTTATAATGGACCAGTGACATATGATGCATGCTTCAGTAGTAATATAATGTCTCTTGTATGTTCTTACAGCATGTGACAGTCTACAGAAGTGACAACTAATGACTACACTTATAATGGACCAGTGGCATATGATGCATGCTTCAGTAGTAATATAATGTCTCTTGTATGTTCTTACAGCTTGTGACAGTCTACAGAAGTGACAACTAATGACTACACTTATAATGGACCAGTGACATATGATGCATGCTTCAGTAGTAATATAATGTCTCTTGTATGTTCTTACAGCTTGTGACAGTCTACAGAAGTGACAACTAATGACTGCACTTATAATGGACCAGTGGCATATGATGCATGCTTCAGTAGTAATATAATGTCTCTTGTATGTTCTTACAGCTTGTGACAGTCTACAGAAGTGACAACTAATGACTACACTTATAATGGACCAGTGACATATGATGCATGCTTCAGTAGTAATATAATGTCTCTTGTATGTTCTTACAGCTTGTGACAGTCTACAGAAGTGACAACTAATGACTGCACTTATAATGGACCAGTGGCATATGATGCATGCTTCAGTAGTAATATAATGTCTCTTGTATGTTCTTACAGCTTGTGACAGTTTACAGAAATGACAACTAATGACTGCACTTATAATGGACCAGTGACATATGATGCATGCTTCAGTAGTAATATAATGTCTCTTGTATGTTCTTACAGCTTGTGACAGTTTACAGAAGTGACAACTAATGACTGCACTTATAATGGACCAGTGACATATGATGCATGCTTCAGTAGTAATATAATGTCTCTTGTATGTTCTTACAGCTTGTGACAGTTTACAGAAGTGACAACTAATGACTGCACTTATAATGGACCAGTGACATATGATGCATGCTTCAGTAGTAATATAATGTCTCTTGAATGTTTTTAAAGCATGTGACAGTCTACAGAAGTGACAACTAATGACTGCACTTATAATGGACCAGTGACATATGATGCATGCTTCAGTAGTAATATAATGTCTCTTGTATGTTCTTACATCTTGTGACAGTTTACAGAAGTGACAACTAATGACTGCACTTATAATGGACCAGTGGCATATGATGCATGCTTCAGTAGTAATATAATGTCTCTTGTATGTTCTTACAGCTTGTGACAGTCTACAGAAGTGACAACTAATGACTGCACTTATAATGGACCAGTGGCATATGATGCATGCTTCAGTAGTAATATAATGTCTCTTGTATGTTCTTACAGCATGTGACAGTCTACAGAAGTGACAACTAATGACTGCACTTATAATGGACCAGTGACATGTGATGCATGCTTCAGTAGTAATATAATGTCTCTTGTATGTTCTTACAGCATGTGACAGTCTACAGAAGTGACAACTAATGACTGCACTTATAATGGACCAGTGACATATGATGCATGCGTCAGTAGTAATATAATATCTCTTGTATGTTCTTACAACATGGGACAGTCTACAGAAGTGACAACTAATGACTGCACTTATAATGGACCAGTGGCATATGATGCATGCTTCAGTAGTAATATAATGTCTCTTGTATGTTCTTACAGCTTGTGACAGTCTACGGAAGTGACAACTAATGACTGCACTTATAATGGACCAGTGACATATGATGCATGCTTCAGTAGTAATATAATGTCTCTTGTATGTTCTTACAGCATGTGACAGTCTACAGAAGTGACAACTAATGACTACACTTATAATGGACCAGTGGCATATGATGCATGCTTCAGTAGTAATATAATGTCTCTTGTATGTTCTTACAGCTTGTGACAGTCTACAGAAGTGACAACTAATGACTACACTTATAATGGACCAGTGACATATGATGCATGCTTCAGTAGTAATATAATGTCTCTTGTATGTTCTTACAGCTTGTGACAGTCTACAGAAGTGACAACTAATGACTGCACTTATAATGGACCAGTGGCATATGATGCATGCTTCAGTAGTAATATAATGTCTCTTGTATGTTCTTACAGCTTGTGACAGTTTACAGAAATGACAACTAATGACTGCACTTATAATGGACCAGTGACATATGATGCATGCTTCAGTAGTAATATAATATCTCTTGTATGTTCTTACAACATGGGACAATCTACAGAAGTGACAACTAATGACTGCACTTATAATGGACCAGTGGCATATGATGCATGCTTCAGTAGTAATATAATGTCTCTTGTATGTTCTTACAGCTTGTGAAAGTCTACGGAAGTGACAACTAATGACTGCACTTATAATGGACCAGTGACATATGATGCATGCTTCAGTAGTAATATAATGTCTCTTGTATGTTCTTACAGCATGTGACAGTCTACAGAAGTGACAACTAATGACTACACTTATAATGGACCAGTGGCATATGATGCATGCTTCAGTAGTAATATAATGTCTCTTGTATGTTCTTACAGCTTGTGACAGTCTACAGAAGTGACAACTAATGACTACACTTATAATGGACCAGTGACATATGATGCATGCTTCAGTAGTAATATAATGTCTCTTGTATGTTCTTACAGCTTGTGACAGTTTACAGAAGTGACAACTAATGACTGCACTTATAATGGACCAGTGACATATGATGCATGCTTCAGTAGTAATATAATGTCTCTTGTATGTTCTTACAGCTTGTGATAGTCTACAGAATTGACAACTAATGACTACACTTATAATGGACCAGTGGCATATGATGCATGCTTCAGTAGTAATATAATGTCTCTTGTATGTTCTTACAGCTTGTGACAGTTTACAGAAATGACAACTAATGACTGCACTTATAATGGACCATTGACATATGATGCATGCTTCAGTAGTAATATAATGTCTCTTGTATGTTCTTACAGCTTGTGACAGTTTACAGAAGTGACAACTAATGACTGCACTTATAATGGACCAGTGACATATGATGCATGCTTCAGTAGTAATATAATGTATCTTGTATGTTCTTACAGCTTGTGACAGTTTACAGAAGTGACAACTAATGACTGCACTTATAATGGACCAGTGACATATGATGCATGCTTCAGTAGTAATATAATGTCTCTTGTATGTTCTTACAGCTTGTGACAGTTTACAGAAGTGACAACTAATGACTGCACTTATAATGGACCAGTGACATATGATGCATACTTCAGTAGTAATATAATGTCTCTTGAATGTTTTTAAAGCATGTGACAGTCTACAGAAGTGACAACTAATGACTGCACTTATAATGGACCAGTGACATATGATGCATGCTTCAGTAGTAATATAATGTCTCTTGTATGTTCTTACAGCTTGTGACAGTCTACAGAAGTGACAAATAATGACTGCACTAATAATGGACCAGTGGCATATGATGCATGCTTCAGTAGTAATATAATGTCTCTTGTATGTTCTTACAGCTTGTGACAGTCTACAGAAGTGACAACTAATGACTACACTTGTAATGGACCAGTGACATATGATGCATGCTTCAGTAGTAATATAATGTCTCTTGTATGTTCTTACAGCATGTGACAGTCTACAGAAGTGACAACTAATGACTGCACTTATAATGGACCAGTGACATGTGATGCATGCTTCAGTAGTAATATAATGTCTCTTGTATGTTCTTACAGCATGTGACAGTCTACAGAAGTGACAACTAATGACTGCACTTATAATGGACCAGTGACATATGATGCATGCTTCAGTAGTAATATAATATCTCTTGTATGTTCTTACAACATGGGACAGTCTACAGAAGTGACAACTAATGACTGCACTTATAATGGACCAGTGGCATATGATGCATGCTTCAGTAGTAATATAATGTCTCTTGTATGTTCTTACAGCATGTGACAGTCTACAAAAGTGACAACTAATGACTGCACTTATAATGGACCAGTGGCATATGATGCATGCTTCAGTAGTAATATAATGTTTCTTGTATGTTCTTACAGCTTGTGACAGTTTACAGAAGTGACAACTAATGACTGCACTTATAATGGACCAGTGACATATGATGCATGCTTCAGTAGTAATATAATGTCTCTTGTATGTTCTTACAGCTTGTGACAGTTTACAGAAGTGACAACTAATGACTGCACTTATAATAGACCAGTGACATATGATGCATGCTTCAGTAGTAATATAATGTCTCTTGTATGTTCTTACAGCTTGTGACAGTTTACAGAAGTGACAACTAATGACTTCACTTATAATGGACCAGTGACATATGATGCATGCTTCAGTAGTAATATAATGTCTCTTGAATGTTTATAAAGCATGTGACAGTCTACAGAAGTGACAACTAATGACTGCACTTATAATGGACCAGTGACATATGATGCATGCTTCAGTAGTAATATAATGTCTCTTGTATGTTCTTACAGCTTGTGACAGTCTCCAGAAGTGACAACTAATGATTGCATTTATAATGGACCAGTGGCATATGATGCATGCTTCAGTAGTAATATAATGTCTCTTGTATGTTCTTACAGCATGTGACAGTCTACAGAAGTGACAACTAATGAATGCAGTGACATATGGTGCATACTTCAGTAGTAATATAATGTCTCTTGTATGTTCTTACAGCTTGTGACAGTTTACAGAAGTGACAACTAATGACTGCACTTATAATGGACCAGTGGCATATGATGCATGCTTCAGTAGTAATATAATGTCTCTTGTATGTTCTTACAGCTTGTGACAGTTTACAGAAATGACAACTAATGACTGCACTTATAATGGACCAGTGACATATGATGCATGCTTCAGTAGTAATATAATATCTCTTGTATGTTCTTACCACATGGGACAGTCTACAGAAGTGACAACTAATGACTGCACTTATAATGGACCAGTGGCATATGATGCATGCTTCAGTAGTAATATAATGTCTCTTGTATGTTCTTACAACATGTGACAGTCTACAGAAGTGACAACTAATGACTACACTTATCATGGACCAGTGACATATGATGCATGCTTCAGTAGTAATATAATGTCTCTTGTATGTTCTTACAGCTTGTGACAGTCTACAGAAGTGACAACTAATGACTACACTTATAATGGACCAGTGGCATATGATGCATGCTTCAGTAGTAATATAATGTCTCTTGTATGTTCTTACAGCATGTGACAGTCTACAAAAGTGACAACTAATGACTGCACTTATAATGGACCAGTGGCATATGATGCATGCTTCAGTAGTAATATAATGTTTCTTGTATGTTCTTACAGCTTGTGACAGTTTACAGAAGTGACAACTAATGACTGCACTTATAATGGACCAGTGACATATGATGCATGCTTCAGTAGTAATATAATGTCTCTTGTATGTTCTTACAGCTTGTGACAGTTTACAGAAGTGACAACTAATGACTGCACTTATAATAGACCAGTGACATATGATGCATGCTTCAGTAGTAATATAATGTCTCTTGTATGTTCTTACAGCTTGTGACAGTTTACAGAAGTGACAACTAATGACTTCACTTATAATGGACCAGTGACATATGATGCATGCTTCAGTAGTAATATAATGTCTCTTGAATGTTTATAAAGCATGTGACAGTCTACAGAAGTGACAACTAATGACTGCACTTATAATGGACCAGTGACATATGATGCATGCTTCAGTAGTAATATAATGTCTCTTGTATGTTCTTACAGCTTGTGACAGTCTCCAGAAGTGACAACTAATGATTGCATTTATAATGGACCAGTGGCATATGATGCATGCTTCAGTAGTAATATAATGTCTCTTGTATGTTCTTACAGCATGTGACAGTCTACAGAAGTGACAACTAATGAATGCAGTGACATATGGTGCATACTTCAGTAGTAATATAATGTCTCTTGTATGTTCTTACAGCTTGTGACAGTTTACAGAAGTGACAACTAATGACTGCACTTATAATGGACCAGTGGCATATGATGCATGCTTCAGTAGTAATATAATGTCTCTTGTATGTTCTTACAGCTTGTGACAGTTTACAGAAATGACAACTAATGACTGCACTTATAATGGACCAGTGACATATGATGCATGCTTCAGTAGTAATATAATATCTCTTGTATGTTCTTACCACATGGGACAGTCTACAGAAGTGACAACTAATGACTGCACTTATAATGGACCAGTGGCATATGATGCATGCTTCAGTAGTAATATAATGTCTCTTGTATGTTCTTACAGCTTGTGACAGTCTACGGAAGTGACAACTAATGACTGCACTTATAATGGACCAGTGACATATGATGCATGCTTCAGTAGTAATATAATGTCTCTTGTATGTTCTTACAGCATGTGACAGTCTACAGAAGTTACAACTAATGACTACACTTATAATGGACCAGTGGCATATGATGCATGCTTCAGTAGTAATATAATGTCTCTTGTATGTTCTTACAGCTTGTGACAGTCTACAGAAGTGACAACTAATGACTACACTTATAATGGACCAGTGACATATGATGCATGCTTCAGTAGTAATATAATGTCTCTTGTATGTTCTTACAGCTTGTGACAGTCTACAGAAGTGACAACTAATGACTGCACTTATAATGGACCAGTGGCATATGATGCATGCTTCAGTAGTAATATAATGTCTCTTGTATGTTCTTACAGCTTGTGACAGTCTACAGAAGTGACAACTAATGACTACACTTATAATGGACCAGTGACATATGATGCATGCTTCAGTAGTAATATAATGTCTCTTGTATGTTCTTACAGCTTGTGACAGTCTACAGAAGTGACAACTAATGACTGCACTTATAATGGACCAGTGGCATATGATGCATGCTTCAGTAGTAATATAATGTCTCTTGTATGTTCTTACAGCTTGTGACAGTTTACAGAAATGACAACTAATGACTGCACTTATAATGGACCAGTGACATATGATGCATGCTTCAGTAGTAATATAATGTCTCTTGTATGTTCTTACAGCTTGTGACAGTTTACAGAAGTGACAACTAATGACTGCACTTATAATGGACCAGTGACATATGATGCATGCTTCAGTAGTAATATAATGTCTCTTGTATGTTCTTACAGCTTGTGACAGTTTACAGAAGTGACAACTAATGACTGCACTTATAATGGACCAGTGACATATGATGCATGCTTCAGTAGTAATATAATGTCTCTTGAATGTTTTTAAAGCATGTGACAGTCTACAGAAGTGACAACTAATGACTGCACTTATAATGGACCAGTGACATATGATGCATGCTTCAGTAGTAATATAATGTCTCTTGTATGTTCTTACATCTTGTGACAGTTTACAGAAGTGACAACTAATGACTGCACTTATAATGGACCAGTGGCATATGATGCATGCTTCAGTAGTAATATAATGTCTCTTGTATGTTCTTACAGCTTGTGACAGTCTACAGAAGTGACAACTAATGACTGCACTTATAATGGACCAGTGGCATATGATGCATGCTTCAGTAGTAATATAATGTCTCTTGTATGTTCTTACAGCATGTGACAGTCTACAGAAGTGACAACTAATGACTGCACTTATAATGGACCAGTGACATGTGATGCATGCTTCAGTAGTAATATAATGTCTCTTGTATGTTCTTACAGCATGTGACAGTCTACAGAAGTGACAACTAATGACTGCACTTATAATGGACCAGTGACATATGATGCATGCGTCAGTAGTAATATAATATCTCTTGTATGTTCTTACAACATGGGACAGTCTACAGAAGTGACAACTAATGACTGCACTTATAATGGACCAGTGGCATATGATGCATGCTTCAGTAGTAATATAATGTCTCTTGTATGTTCTTACAGCTTGTGACAGTCTACGGAAGTGACAACTAATGACTGCACTTATAATGGACCAGTGACATATGATGCATGCTTCAGTAGTAATATAATGTCTCTTGTATGTTCTTACAGCATGTGACAGTCTACAGAAGTGACAACTAATGACTACACTTATAATGGACCAGTGGCATATGATGCATGCTTCAGTAGTAATATAATGTCTCTTGTATGTTCTTACAGCTTGTGACAGTCTACAGAAGTGACAACTAATGACTACACTTATAATGGACCAGTGACATATGATGCATGCTTCAGTAGTAATATAATGTCTCTTGTATGTTCTTACAGCTTGTGACAGTCTACAGAAGTGACAACTAATGACTGCACTTATAATGGACCAGTGGCATATGATGCATGCTTCAGTAGTAATATAATGTCTCTTGTATGTTCTTACAGCTTGTGACAGTTTACAGAAATGACAACTAATGACTGCACTTATAATGGACCAGTGACATATGATGCATGCTTCAGTAGTAATATAATATCTCTTGTATGTTCTTACAACATGGGACAATCTACAGAAGTGACAACTAATGACTGCACTTATAATGGACCAGTGGCATATGATGCATGCTTCAGTAGTAATATAATGTCTCTTGTATGTTCTTACAGCTTGTGAAAGTCTACGGAAGTGACAACTAATGACTGCACTTATAATGGACCAGTGACATATGATGCATGCTTCAGTAGTAATATAATGTCTCTTGTATGTTCTTACAGCATGTGACAGTCTACAGAAGTGACAACTAATGACTACACTTATAATGGACCAGTGGCATATGATGCATGCTTCAGTAGTAATATAATGTCTCTTGTATGTTCTTACAGCTTGTGACAGTCTACAGAAGTGACAACTAATGACTACACTTATAATGGACCAGTGACATATGATGCATGCTTCAGTAGTAATATAATGTCTCTTGTATGTTCTTACAGCTTGTGACAGTTTACAGAAGTGACAACTAATGACTGCACTTATAATGGACCAGTGACATATGATGCATGCTTCAGTAGTAATATAATGTCTCTTGTATGTTCTTACAGCTTGTGATAGTCTACAGAATTGACAACTAATGACTACACTTATAATGGACCAGTGGCATATGATGCATGCTTCAGTAGTAATATAATGTCTCTTGTATGTTCTTACAGCTTGTGACAGTTTACAGAAATGACAACTAATGACTGCACTTATAATGGACCATTGACATATGATGCATGCTTCAGTAGTAATATAATGTCTCTTGTATGTTCTTACAGCTTGTGACAGTTTACAGAAGTGACAACTAATGACTGCACTTATAATGGACCAGTGACATATGATGCATGCTTCAGTAGTAATATAATGTATCTTGTATGTTCTTACAGCTTGTGACAGTTTACAGAAGTGACAACTAATGACTGCACTTATAATGGACCAGTGACATATGATGCATGCTTCAGTAGTAATATAATGTCTCTTGTATGTTCTTACAGCTTGTGACAGTTTACAGAAGTGACAACTAATGACTGCACTTATAATGGACCAGTGACATATGATGCATGCTTCAGTAGTAATATAATGTCTCTTGAATGTTTTTAAAGCATGTGACAGTCTACAGAAGTGACAACTAATGACTGCACTTATAATGGACCAGTGACATATGATGCATGCTTCAGTAGTAATATAATGTCTCTTGTATGTTCTTACATCTTGTGACAGTTTACAGAAGTGACAACTAATGACTGCACTTATAATGGACCAGTGGCATATGATGCATGCTTCAGTAGTAATATAATGTCTCTTGTATGTTCTTACAGCTTGTGACAGTCTACAGAAGTGACAACTAATGACTGCACTTATAATGGACCAGTGGCATATGATGCATGCTTCAGTAGTAATATAATGTCTCTTGTATGTTCTTACAGCATGTGACAGTCTACAGAAGTGACAACTAATGACTGCACTTATAATGGACCAGTGACATGTGATGCATGCTTCAGTAGTAATATAATGTCTCTTGTATGTTCTTACAGCATGTGACAGTCTACAGAAGTGACAACTAATGACTGCACTTATAATGGACCAGTGACATATGATGCATGCGTCAGTAGTAATATAATATCTCTTGTATGTTCTTACAACATGGGACAGTCTACAGAAGTGACAACTAATGACTGCACTTATAATGGACCAGTGGCATATGATGCATGCTTCAGTAGTAATATAATGTCTCTTGTATGTTCTTACAGCTTGTGACAGTCTACGGAAGTGACAACTAATGACTGCACTTATAATGGACCAGTGACATATGATGCATGCTTCAGTAGTAATATAATGTCTCTTGTATGTTCTTACAGCATGTGACAGTCTACAGAAGTGACAACTAATGACTACACTTATAATGGACCAGTGGCATATGATGCATGCTTCAGTAGTAATATAATGTCTCTTGTATGTTCTTACAGCTTGTGACAGTCTACAGAAGTGACAACTAATGACTACACTTATAATGGACCAGTGACATATGATGCATGCTTCAGTAGTAATATAATGTCTCTTGTATGTTCTTACAGCTTGTGACAGTCTACAGAAGTGACAACTAATGACTGCACTTATAATGGACCAGTGGCATATGATGCATGCTTCAGTAGTAATATAATGTCTCTTGTATGTTCTTACAGCTTGTGACAGTTTACAGAAATGACAACTAATGACTGCACTTATAATGGACCAGTGACATATGATGCATGCTTCAGTAGTAATATAATATCTCTTGTATGTTCTTACAACATGGGACAATCTACAGAAGTGACAACTAATGACTGCACTTATAATGGACCAGTGGCATATGATGCATGCTTCAGTAGTAATATAATGTCTCTTGTATGTTCTTACAGCTTGTGAAAGTCTACGGAAGTGACAACTAATGACTGCACTTATAATGGACCAGTGACATATGATGCATGCTTCAGTAGTAATATAATGTCTCTTGTATGTTCTTACAGCATGTGACAGTCTACAGAAGTGACAACTAATGACTACACTTATAATGGACCAGTGGCATATGATGCATGCTTCAGTAGTAATATAATGTCTCTTGTATGTTCTTACAGCTTGTGACAGTCTACAGAAGTGACAACTAATGACTACACTTATAATGGACCAGTGACATATGATGCATGCTTCAGTAGTAATATAATGTCTCTTGTATGTTCTTACAGCTTGTGACAGTTTACAGAAGTGACAACTAATGACTGCACTTATAATGGACCAGTGACATATGATGCATGCTTCAGTAGTAATATAATGTCTCTTGTATGTTCTTACAGCTTGTGATAGTCTACAGAATTGACAACTAATGACTACACTTATAATGGACCAGTGGCATATGATGCATGCTTCAGTAGTAATATAATGTCTCTTGTATGTTCTTACAGCTTGTGACAGTTTACAGAAATGACAACTAATGACTGCACTTATAATGGACCATTGACATATGATGCATGCTTCAGTAGTAATATAATGTCTCTTGTATGTTCTTACAGCTTGTGACAGTTTACAGAAGTGACAACTAATGACTGCACTTATAATGGACCAGTGACATATGATGCATGCTTCAGTAGTAATATAATGTATCTTGTATGTTCTTACAGCTTGTGACAGTTTACAGAAGTGACAACTAATGACTGCACTTATAATGGACCAGTGACATATGATGCATGCTTCAGTAGTAATATAATGTCTCTTGTATGTTCTTACAGCTTGTGACAGTTTACAGAAGTGACAACTAATGACTGCACTTATAATGGACCAGTGACATATGATGCATACTTCAGTAGTAATATAATGTCTCTTGAATGTTTTTAAAGCATGTGACAGTCTACAGAAGTGACAACTAATGACTGCACTTATAATGGACCAGTGACATATGATGCATGCTTCAGTAGTAATATAATGTCTCTTGTATGTTCTTACAGCTTGTGACAGTCTACAGAAGTGACAAATAATGACTGCACTAATAATGGACCAGTGGCATATGATGCATGCTTCAGTAGTAATATAATGTCTCTTGTATGTTCTTACAGCTTGTGACAGTCTACAGAAGTGACAACTAATGACTACACTTGTAATGGACCAGTGACATATGATGCATGCTTCAGTAGTAATATAATGTCTCTTGTATGTTCTTACAGCATGTGACAGTCTACAGAAGTGACAACTAATGACTGCACTTATAATGGACCAGTGACATGTGATGCATGCTTCAGTAGTAATATAATGTCTCTTGTATGTTCTTACAGCATGTGACAGTCTACAGAAGTGACAACTAATGACTGCACTTATAATGGACCAGTGACATATGATGCATGCTTCAGTAGTAATATAATATCTCTTGTATGTTCTTACAACATGGGACAGTCTACAGAAGTGACAACTAATGACTGCACTTATAATGGACCAGTGGCATATGATGCATGCTTCAGTAGTAATATAATGTCTCTTGTATGTTCTTACAGCTTGTGACAGTCTACGGAAGTGACAACTAATGACTGCACTTATAATGGACCAGTGACATATGATGCATGCTTCAGTAGTAATATAATGTCTCTTGTATGTTCTTACAGCATGTGACAGTCTACAGAAGTGACAACTAATGACTACACTTATAATGGACCAGTGGCATATGATGCATGCTTCAGTAGTAATATAATGTCTCTTGTATGTTCTTACAGCTTGTGACAGTCTACAGAAGTGACAACTAATGACTACACTTATAATGGACCAGTGACATATGATGCATGCTTCAGTAGTAATATAATGTCTCTTGTATGTTCTTACAGCTTGTGACAGTCTACAGAAGTGACAACTAATGACTGCACTTATAATGGACCAGTGGCATATGATGCATGCTTCAGTAGTAATATAATGTCTCTTGTATGTTCTTACAGCTTGTGACAGTTTACAGAAATGACAACTAATGACTGCACTTATAATGGACCAGTGACATATGATGCATGCTTCAGTAGTAATATAATATCTCTTGTATGTTCTTACAACATGGGACAGTCTACAGAAGTGACAACTAATGACTGCACTTATAATGGACCAGTGGCATATGATGCATGCTTCAGTAGTAATATAATGTCTCTTGTATGTTCTTACAGCTTGTGAAAGTCTACGGAAGTGACAACTAATGACTGCACTTATAATGGACCAGTGACATATGATGCATGCTTCAGTAGTAATATAATGTCTCTTGTATGTTCTTACAGCATGTGACAGTCTACAGAAGTGACAACTAATGACTACACTTATAATGGACTAGTGGCATATGATGCATGCTTCAGTAGTAATATAATGTCTCTTGTATGTTCTTACAGCTTGTGACAGTCTACAGAAGTGACAACTAATGACTACACTTATAATGGACCAGTGACATATGATGCATGCTTCAGTAGTAATATAATGTCTCTTGTATGTTCTTACAGCTTGTGACAGTTTACAGAAGTGACAACTAATGACTGCACTTATAATGGACCAGTGACATATGATGCATGCTTCAGTAGTAATATAATGTCTCTTGTATGTTCTTACAGCTTGTGATAGTCTACAGAATTGACAACTAATGACTACACTTATAATGGACCAGTGGCATATGATGCATGCTTCAGTAGTAATATAATGTCTCTTGTATGTTCTTACAGCTTGTGACAGTTTACAGAAATGACAACTAATGACTACACTTATAATGGACCATTGACATATGATGCATGCTTCAGTAGTAATATAATGTCTCTTGTATGTTCTTACAGCTTGTGACAGTTTACAGAAGTGACAACTAATGACTGCACTTATAATGGACCAGTGACATATGATCCATGCTTCAGTAGTAATATAATGTATCTTGTATGTTCTTACAGCTTGTGACAGTTTACAGAAGTGACAACTAATGACTGCACTTATAATGGACCAGTGACATATGATGCATGCTTCAGTAGTAATATAATGTCTCTTGTATGTTCTTACAGCTTGTGACAGTTTACAGAAGTGACAACTAATGACTGCACTTATAATGGACCAGTGACATATGATGCATACTTCAGTAGTAATATAATGTCTCTTGAATGTTTTTAAAGCATGTGACAGTCTCCAGAAGTGACAACTAATGACTGCACTTATAATGGACCAGTGTCATATGATGCATGCTTCAGTAGTAATATAATGTCTCTTGTATGTTCTTACAGCTTGTGACAGTCTACAGAAGTGACAAATAATGACTGCACTAATAATGGACCAGTGGCATATGATGCATGCTTCAGTAGTAATATAATGTCTCTTGTATGTTCTTACAGCTTGTGACAGTCTACAGAAGTGACAACTAATGACTACACTTGTAATGGACCAGTGACATATGATGCATGCTTCAGTAGTAATATAATGTCTCTTGTATGTTCTTACAGCTTGTGACAGTCTACAGAAGTGACAACTAATGACTACACTTATAATGGACCAGTGGCATATGATGCATGCTTCAGTAGTAATATAATGTCTCTTGTATGTTCTTACAGCATGTGACAGTCTACAGAAGTGACAACTAATGACTGCACTTATAATGGACCAGTGGCATATGATGCATGCTTCAGTAGTAATATAATGTATCTTGTATGTTCTTACAGCTTGTGACAGTTTACAGAAGTGACAACTAATGACTGCACTTATAATGGACCAGTGACATATGATGCATGCTTCAGTAGTAATATAATGTCTCTTGTATGTTCTTACAGCTTGTGACAGTTTACAGAAGTGACAACTAATGACTGCACTTATAATGGACCAGTGACATATGATGCATGCTTCAGTAGTAATATAATGTCTCTTGTATGTTCTTACAGCATGTGACAGTCTACAGAAGTGACAACTAATGACTACACTTATAATGGACCAGTGGCATATGATGCATGCTTCAGTAGTAATATAATGTCTCTTGTATGTTCTTACTACATGTGCCAGTCTACAGAAGTGACAACTAATGACTACACTTATCATGGACCAGTGACATATGATGCATGCTACAGTAGTAATATAATGTCTCTTGTATGTACTTACAGCTTGTGACAGTCTACAGAAGTGACAACTAATGACTACACTTATAATGGACCAGTGGCATATGATGCATGCTTCAGTAGTAATATAATGTCTCTTGTATGTTCTTACAGCATGTGACAGTCTACAGAAGTGACAAATAATGACTGCACTTATAATGGACCAGTGGCATATGATGCATGCTTCAGTAGTAATATAATGTTTCTTGTATGTTCTTACAGCTTGTGACAGTTTACAGAAGTGACAACTAATGACTGCACTTATAATGGACCAGTGACATATGATGCATGCTTCAGTAGTAATATAATGTCTCTTGTATGTTCTTACAGCTTGTGACAGTTTACAGAAGTGACAACTAATGACTGCACTTATAATAGACCAGTGACATATGATGCATGCTTCAGTAGTAATATAATGTCTCTTGTATGTTCTTACAGCTTGTGACAGTTTACAGAAGTGACAACTAATGACTGCACTTATAATGGACCAGTGACATATGATGCATGCTTCAGTAGTAATATAATGTCTCTTGAATGTTTTTAAAGCATGTGACAGTCTACAGAAGTGACAACTAATGACTGCACTTTTAATGGACCAGTGACATATGATGCATGCTTCAGTAGTAATATAATGTCTCTTGTATGTTCTTACAGCTTGTGACAGTCTCCAGAAGTGACAACTAATGATTGCACTTATAATCGACCAGTGGCATATGATGCATGCTTCAGTAGTAATATAATGTCTCTTGTATGTTCTTACAGCATGTGACAGTCTACAGAAGTGACAACTAATGAATGCAGTGACATATGATGCATACTTCAGTAGTAATATAATGTCTCTTGTATGTTCTTACAGCTTGTGACAGTTTACAGAAGTGACAACTAATGACTGCACTTATAATGGACCAGTGGCATATGATACATGCTTCAGTAGTAATATAATGTCTCTTGTATGTTCTTACAGCTTGTGACAGTCTACAGAAGTGACAACTAATGACTGCACTTATAATGGACCAGTGGCATATGTTGCATGCTTCAGTAGTAATATAATGTCTCTTGTATGTTCTTACAGCATGTGACAGTCTACAGAAGTGACAACTAATGACTGCACTTATAATGGACCAGTGACATGTGATGCATGCTTCAGTAGTAATATAATGTCTCTTGTATGTTCTTACAGCATGTGACAGTCTACAGAAGTGACAACTAATGACTGCACTTATAATGGACCAGTGACATATGATGCATGCTTCAGTAGTAATATAATATCTCTTGTATGTTCTTACAACATGGGACAGTCTACAGAAGTGACAACTAATGACTGCACTTATAGTGGACCAGTGGCATATGATGCATGCTTCAGTAGTAATATAATGTCTCTTGTATGTTCTTACAGCTTGTGACAGTCTACGGAAGTGACAACTAATGACTGCACTTATAATGGACCAGTGACATATGATGCATGCTTCAGTAGTAATATAATGTCTCTTGTATGTTCTTACAGCATGTGACAGTCTACAGAAGTGACAACTAATGACTACACTTATAATGGACCAGTGGCATATGATGCATGCTTCAATAGTAATATAATGTCTCTTGTATGTTCTTACAGCTTGTGACAGTCTACAGAAGTGACAACTAATGACTACACTTATAATGGACCAGTGACATATGATGCATGCTTCAGTAGTAATATAATGTCTCTTGTATGTTCTTACAGCTTGTGACAGTCTACAGAAGTGACAACTAATGACTGCACTTATAATGGACCAGTGGCATATGATGCATGCTTCAGTAGTAATATAATGTCTCTTGTATGTTCTTACAGCTTGTGACAGTTTACAGAAATGACAACTAATGACTGCACTTATAATGGACCAGTGACATATGATGCATGCTTCAGTAGTAATATAATATCTCTTGTATGTTCTTACAACATGGGACAGTCTACAGAAGTGACAACTAATGACTGCACTTATAATGGATCAGTGGCATATGATGCATGCTTCAGTAGTAATATAATGTCTCTTGTATGTTCTTACAGCTTGTGACAGTCTACGGAAGTGACAACTAATGACTGTACTTATAATGGACCAGTGACATATGATGCATGCTTCAGTAGTAATATAATGTCTCTTGTATGTTCTTACAGCATGTGACAGTCTACAGAAGTGACAACTAATGACTACACTTATAATGGACCAGTGGCATATGATGCATGCTTCAGTAGTAATATAATGTCTCTTGTATGTTCTTACAGCTTGTGACAGTCTACAGAAGTGACAACTAATGACTACACTTATAATGGACCAGTGACATATGATGCATGCTTCAGTAGTAATATAATGTCTCTTGTATGTTCTTACAGCTTGTGACAGTCTACAGAAGTGACAACTAATGACTGCACTTATAATGGACCAGTGGCATATGATGCATGCTTCAGTAGTAATATAATGTCTCTTGTATGTTCTTACAGCTTGTGACAGTCTACGGAAGTGACAACTAATGACTGCACTTATAATGGACCAGTGACATATGATGCATGCTTCAGTAGTAATATAATGTCTCTTGTATGTTCTTACAGCATGTGACAGTCTACAGAAGTGACAACTAATGACTACACTTATAATGGACCAGTGGCATATGATGCATGCTTCAGTAGTAATATAATGTCTCTTGTATGTTCTTACAGCTTGTGACAGTCTACAGAAGTGACAACTAATGACTACACTTATAATGGACCAGTGACATATGATGCATGCTTCAGTAGTAATATAATGTCTCTTGTATGTTCTTACAGCTTGTGACAGTCTACAGAAGTGACAACTAATGACTGCACTTATAATGGACCAGTGACATATGATGCATGCTTCAGTAGTAATATAATGTATCTTGTATGTTCTTACAGCTTGTGACAGTTTACAGAAGTGACAACTAATGACTGCACTTATAATGGACCAGTGACATATGATGCATGCTTCAGTAGTAATATAATGTCTCTTGTATGTTCTTACAGCATGTGACAGTCTACAGAAGTGACAACTAATGACTACACTTATAATGGACCAGTGGCATATGATGCATGCTTCAGTAGTAATATAATGTCTCTTGTATGTTCTTACAGCTTGTGACAGTCTACAGAAGTGACAACTAATGACTACACTTATAATGGACCAGTGACATATGATGCATGCTTCAGTAGTAATATAATGTCTCTTGTATGTTCTTACAGCTTGTGACAGTCTACAGAAGTGACAACTAATGACTGCACTTATAATGGACCAGTGACATATGGTGCATGCTTCAGTAGTAATATAATGTCTCTTGAATGTTTTTAAAGCATGTGACAGTCTACAGAAGTGACAACTAATGACTGCACTTATAATGGACCAGTGACATATGATGCATGCTTCAGTAGTAATATAATGTCTCTTGTATGTTCTTACAGCTTGTGACAGTCTACAGAAGTGACAACTAATGACTGCACTTATAATGGACCAGTGGCATATGATGCATGCTTCAGTAGTAATATAATGTCTCTTGTATGTTCTTACAGCTTGTGACAGTTTACAGAAATGACAACTAATGACTGCACTTATAATGGACCAGTGACATATGATGCATGCTTCAGTAGTAATATAATATCTCTTGTATGTTCTTACAACATGGGACAGTCTACAGGAGTGACAACTAATGACTGCACTTATAATGGACCAGTGGCATATGATGCATGCTTCAGTAGTAATATAATGTCTCTTGTATGTTCTTACAGCTTGTGAAAGTCTACGGAAGTGACAACTAATGACTGCACTTATAATGGACCAGTGACATATGATGCATGCTTCAGTAGTAATATAATGTCTCTTGTATGTTCTTACAGCATGTGACAGTCTACAGAAGTGACAACTAATGACTGCACTTATAATGGACCAGTGACATATGATGCATGCTTCAGTAGTAATATAATGTCTCTTGTATGTTCTTACAGCTTGTGATAGTCTACAGAATTGACAACTAATGACTGCACTTATAATGGACCAGTGGCATATGATGCATGCTTCAGTAGTAATATAATGTCTCTTGTATGTTCTTACAGCTTGTGACAGTTTACAGAAATGACAACTAATGACTGCACTTATAATGGACCATTGACATATGATGCATGCTTCAGTAGTAATATAATGTCTCTTGTATGTTCTTACAGCTTGTGACAGTTTACAGAAGTGACAACTAATGACTGCACTTATAATGGACCAGTGACATATGATGCATGCTTCAGTAGTAATATAATGTCTCTTGTATGTTCTTACAACTTGTGACAGTCTACAGAAGTGACAACTAATGACTGCACTTATAATGGACCAGTGACATATGATGCATGCTTCAGTAGTAATATAATGTATCTTGTATGTTCTTACAGCTTGTGACAGTTTACAGAAGTGACAACTAATGACTGCACTTATAATGGACCAGTGACATATGATGCATACTTCAGTAGTAATATAATGTCTCTTGAATGTTTTTAAAGCATGTGACAGTCTACAGAAGTGACAACTAATGACTGCACTTATAATGGACCAGTGACATATGATGCATGCTTCAGTAGTAATATAATGTCTCTTGTATGTTCTTACAGCTTGTGACAGTCTACAGAAGTGACAAATAATTACTGCACTAATAATGGACCAGTGGCATATGATGCATGCTTCAGTAGTAATATAATGTCTCTTGTATGTTCTTACAGCTTGTGACAGTCTACAGAAGTGACAACTAATGACTACACTTGTAATGGACCAGTGACATATGATGCATGCTTCAGTAGTAATATAATGTCTCTTGTATGTTCTTACAGCTTGTGACAGTCTACAGAAGTGACAACTAATGACTACACTTATAATGGACCAGTGGCATATGATG
This sequence comes from Escarpia spicata, assembly GCA_963995525.1. NCBI lineage: Eukaryota > Metazoa > Annelida > Polychaeta > Sabellida > Siboglinidae > Escarpia > Escarpia spicata. The sequence goes on from OZ023216.1 coordinate 7,811,776, forward strand.
CATGCTTCAGTAGTAATATAATGTCTCTTGTATGTTCTTACAGCATGTGACAGTCTACAGAAGTGACAACTAATGACTGCACTTATAATGGACCAGTGGCATATGATGCATGCTTCAGTAGTAATATAATGTCTCTTGTATGTTCTTACAGCTTGTGACAGTTTACAGAAGTGACAACTAATGACTGCACTTATAATGGACCAGTGACATATGATGCATGCTTCAGTAGTAATATAATGTCTCTTGTATGTTCTTACAGCTTGTGACAGTTTACAGAAGTGACAACTAATGACTGCACTTATAATGGACCAGTGACATATGATGCATGCTTCAGTAGTAATATAATGTCTCTTGTATGTTCTTACAGCATGTGACAGTCTACAGAAGTGACAACTAATGACTACACTTATAATGGACCAGTGGCATATGATGCATGCTTCAGTAGTAATATAATGTCTCTTGTATGTTCTTACAACATGTGACAGTCTACAGAAGTGACAACTAATGACTACACTTATCATGGACCAGTGACATATGATGCATGCTTCAGTAGTAATATAATGTCTCTTGTATGTTCTTACAGCTTGTGACAGTCTACAGAAGTGACAACTAATGACTACACTTATAATGGACCAGTGGCATATGATGCATGCTTCAGTAGTAATATAATGTCTCTTGTATGTTCTTACAGCATGTGACAGTCTACAGAAGTTACAACTAATGACTGCACTTATAATGGACCAGTGGCATATGATGCATGCTTCAGTAGTAATATAATGTTTCTTGTATGTTCTTACAGCTTGTGACAGTTTACAGAAGTGACAACTAATGACTGCACTTATAATGGACCAGTGACATATGATGCATGCTTCAGTAGTAATATAATGTCTCTTGTATGTTCTTACAGCTTGTGACAGTTTACAGAAGTGACAACTAATGACTGCACTTATAATAGACCAGTGACATATGATGCATGCTTCAGTAGATATATAATGTCTCTTGTATGTTCTTACAGCTTGTGACAGTTTACAGAAGTGACAACTAATGACTGCACTTATAATGGACCAGTGACATATGATGCATGCTTCAGTAGTAATATAATGTCTCTTGAATGTTTTTAAAGCATGTGACAGTCTACAGAAGTGACAACTAATGACTGCACTTATAATGGACCAGTGACATATGATGCATGCTTCAGTAGTAATATAATGTCTCTTGTATGTTCTTACAGCTTGTGACAGTCTCCAGAAGTGACAACTAATGATTGCACTTATAATGGACCAGTGGCATATGATGCATGCTTCAGTAGTAATATAATGTCTCTTGTATGTTCTTACAGCATGTGAAAGTCTACAGAAGTGACAACTAATGAATGCAGTGACATATGATGCATACTTCAGTAGTAATATAATGTCTCTTGTATGTTCTTACAGCTTGTGACAGTTTACAGAAGTGACAACTAATGACTGCACTTATAATGGACCAGTGGCATATGATACATGCTTCAGTAGTAATATAATGTCTCTTGTATGTTCTTACAGCTTGTGACAGTCTACAGAAGTGACAACTAATGACTGCACTTATAATGGACCAGTGGCATATGATGTATGCTTCAGTAGTAATATAATGTCTCTTGTATGTTCTTACAGCATGTGACAGTCTACAGAAGTGACAACTAATGACTGCACTTATAATGGACCAGTGACATGTGATGCATGCTTCAGTAGTAATATAATGTCTCTTGTATGTTCTTACAGCATGTGACAGTCTACAGAAGTGACAACTAATGACTGCACTTATAATGGACCAGTGACATATGATGCATGCTTCAGTAGTAATATAATATCTCTTGTATGTTCTTACAACATGGGACAGTCTACAGAAGTGACAACTAATGACTGCACTTATAATGGACCAGTGGCATATGATGCATGCTTCAGTAGTAATATAATGTCTCTTGTATGTTCTTACAGCTTGTGACAGTCTACGGAAGTGACAACTAATGACTGCACTTATAATGGACCAGTGACATATGATGCATGCTTCAGTAGTAATATAATGTCTCTTGTATGTTCTTACAGCATGTGACAGTCTACAGAAGTGACAACTAATGACTACACTTATAATGGACCAGTGACATGTGATGCATGCTTCAGTAGTAATATAATGTCTCTTGTATGTTCTTACAGCATGTGACAGTCTACAGAAGTGACAACTAATGACTGCACTTATAATGGACCAGTGACATATGATGCATGCTTCAGTAGTAATATAATATCTCTTGTATGTTCTTACAACATGGGACAGTCTACAGAAGTGACAACTAATGACTGCACTTATAATGGACCAGTGGCATATGATGCATGGTTCAGTAGTAATATAATGTCTCTTGTATGTTCTTACAGCTTGTGACAGTCTACGGAAGTGACAACTAATGACTGCACTTATAATGGACCAGTGACATATGATGCACGCTTCAGTAGTAATATAATGTCTCTTGTATGTTCTTACAGCATGTGACAGTCTACAGAAGTGACAACTAATGACTACACTTATAATGGACCAGTGGCATATGATGCATGCTTCAGTAGTAATATAATGTCTCTTGTATGTTCTTACAGCTTGTGACAGTCTACAGAAGTGACAACTAATGACTACACTTATAATGGACCAGTGACATATGATGCATGCTTCAGTAGTAATATAATGTCTCTTGTATGTTCTTACAGCTTGTGACAGTCTACAGAAGTGACAACTAATGACTGCACTTATAATGGACCAGTGGCATATGATGCATGCTTCAGTAGTAATATAATGTCTCTTGTATGTTCTTACAGCTTGTGACAGTCTACAGAAGTGACAACTAATGACTACACTTATAATGGACCAGTGACATATGATGCATGCTTCAGTAGTAATATAATGTCTCTTGTATGTTCTTACAGCTTGTGACAGTCTACAGAAGTGACAACTAATGACTGCACTTAAAATGGACCAGTGGCATATGATGCATGCTTCAGTAGTAATATAATGTCTCTTGTATGTTCTTACAGCTTGTGACAGTTTACAGAAATGACAACTAATGACTGCACTTATAATGGACCAGTGACATATGATGCATGCTTCAGTAGTAATATAATGTATCTTGTATGTTCTTACAGCTTGTGACAGTTTACAGAAGTGACAACTAATGACTGCACTTATAATGGACCAGTGACATATGATGCATGCTTCAGTAGTAATATAATGTCTCTTGTATGTTCTTACAGCTTGTGACAGTTTACAGAAGTGACAACTAATGACTGCACTTATAATGGACCAGTGACATATGATGCATGCTTCAGTAGTAATATAATGTCTCTTGAATGTTTTTAAAGCATGTGACAGTCTACAGAAGTGACAACTAATGACTGCACTTATAATGGACCAGTGACATATGATGCATGCTTCAGTAGTAATATAATGTATCTTGTATGTTCTTACATCTTGTGACAGTTTACAGAAGTGACAACTAATGACTGCACTTATAATGGACCAGTGGCATATGATGCATGCTTCAGTAGTAATATAATGTCTCTTGTATGTTCTTACAGCTTGTGACAGTCTACAGAAGTGACAACTAATGACTGCACTTATAATGGACCAGTGGCATATGATGTATGCTTCAGTAGTAATATAATGTCTCTTGTATGTTCTTACAGCATGTGACAGTCTACAGAAGTGACAACTAATGACTGCACTTATAATGGACCAGTGACATGTGATGCATGCTTCAGTAGTAATATAATGTCTCTTGTATGTTCTTACAGCATGTGACAGTCTACAGAAGTGACAACTAATGACTGCACTTATAATGGACCAGTGACATATGATGCATGCTTCAGTAGTAATATAATATCTCTTGTATGTTCTTACAACATGGGACAGTCTACAGAAGTGACAACTAATGACTGCACTTATAATGGACCAGTGGCATATGATGCATGCTTCAGTAGTAATATAATGTCTCTTGTATGTTCTTACAGCTTGTGACAGTCTACGGAAGTGACAACTAATGACTGCACTTATAATGGACCAGTGACATATGATGCATGCTTCAGTAGTAATATAATATCTCTTGTATGTTCTTACAACATGGGACAGTCTACAGAAGTGACAACTAATGACTGCACTTATAATGGACCAGTGGCATATGATGCATGGTTCAGTAGTAATATAATGTCTCTTGTATGTTCTTACAGCTTGTGACAGTCTACGGAAGTGACAACTAATGACTGCACTTATAATGGACCAGTGACATATGATGCACGCTTCAGTAGTAATATAATGTCTCTTGTATGTTCTTACAGCATGTGACAGTCTACAGAAGTGACAACTAATGACTACACTTATAATGGACCAGTGGCATATGATGCATGCTTCAGTAGTAATATAATGTCTCTTGTATGTTCTTACAGCTTGTGACAGTCTACAGAAGTGACAACTAATGACTACACTTATAATGGACCAGTGACATATGATGCATGCTTCAGTAGTAATATAATGTCTCTTGTATGTTCTTACAGCTTGTGACAGTCTACAGAAGTGACAACTAATGACTGCACTTATAATGGACCAGTGGCATATGATGCATGCTTCAGTAGTAATATAATGTCTCTTGTATGTTCTTACAGCTTGTGACAGTCTACAGAAGTGACAACTAATGACTACACTTATAATGGACCAGTGACATATGATGCATGCTTCAGTAGTAATATAATGTCTCTTGTATGTTCTTACAGCTTGTGACAGTCTACAGAAGTGACAACTAATGACTGCACTTAAAATGGACCAGTGGCATATGATGCATGCTTCAGTAGTAATATAATGTCTCTTGTATGTTCTTACAGCTTGTGACAGTTTACAGAAATGACAACTAATGACTGCACTTATAATGGACCAGTGACATATGATGCATGCTTCAGTAGTAATATAATGTATCTTGTATGTTCTTACAGCTTGTGACAGTTTACAGAAGTGACAACTAATGACTGCACTTATAATGGACCAGTGACATATGATGCATGCTTCAGTAGTAATATAATGTCTCTTGTATGTTCTTACAGCTTGTGACAGTTTACAGAAGTGACAACTAATGACTGCACTTATAATGGACCAGTGACATATGATGCATGCTTCAGTAGTAATATAATGTCTCTTGAATGTTTTTAAAGCATGTGACAGTCTACAGAAGTGACAACTAATGACTGCACTTATAATGGACCAGTGACATATGATGCATGCTTCAGTAGTAATATAATGTATCTTGTATGTTCTTACATCTTGTGACAGTTTACAGAAGTGACAACTAATGACTGCACTTATAATGGACCAGTGGCATATGATGCATGCTTCAGTAGTAATATAATGTCTCTTGTATGTTCTTACAGCTTGTGACAGTCTACAGAAGTGACAACTAATGACTGCACTTATAATGGACCAGTGGCATATGATGTATGCTTCAGTAGTAATATAATGTCTCTTGTATGTTCTTACAGCATGTGACAGTCTACAGAAGTGACAACTAATGACTGCACTTATAATGGACCAGTGACATGTGATGCATGCTTCAGTAGTAATATAATGTCTCTTGTATGTTCTTACAGCATGTGACAGTCTACAGAAGTGACAACTAATGACTGCACTTATAATGGACCAGTGACATATGATGCATGCTTCAGTAGTAATATAATATCTCTTGTATGTTCTTACAACATGGGACAGTCTACAGAAGTGACAACTAATGACTGCACTTATAATGGACCAGTGGCATATGATGCATGCTTCAGTAGTAATATAATGTCTCTTGTATGTTCTTACAGCTTGTGACAGTCTACGGAAGTGACAACTAATGACTGCACTTATAATGGACCAGTGACATATGATGCATGCTTCAGTAGTAATATAATATCTCTTGTATGTTCTTACAACATGGGACAGTCTACAGAAGTGACAACTAATGACTGCACTTATAATGGACCAGTGGCATATGATGCATGGTTCAGTAGTAATATAATGTCTCTTGTATGTTCTTACAGCTTGTGACAGTCTACGGAAGTGACAACTAATGACTGCACTTATAATGGACCAGTGACATATGATGCACGCTTCAGTAGTAATATAATGTCTCTTGTATGTTCTTACAGCATGTGACAGTCTACAGAAGTGACAACTAATGACTACACTTATAATGGACCAGTGGCATATGATGCATGCTTCAGTAGTAATATAATGTCTCTTGTATGTTCTTACAGCTTGTGACAGTCTACAGAAGTGACAACTAATGACTACACTTATAATGGACCAGTGACATATGATGCATGCTTCAGTAGTAATATAATGTCTCTTGTATGTTCTTACAGCTTGTGACAGTCTACAGAAGTGACAACTAATGACTGCACTTATAATGGACCAGTGGCATATGATGCATGCTTCAGTAGTAATATAATGTCTCTTGTATGTTCTTACAGCTTGTGACAGTCTACAGAAGTGACAACTAATGACTACACTTATAATGGACCAGTGACATATGATGCATGCTTCAGTAGTAATATAATGTCTCTTGTATGTTCTTACAGCTTGTGACAGTTTACAGAAATGACAACTAATGACTGCACTTATAATGGACCAGTGACATATGATGCATGCTTCAGTAGTAATATAATGTATCTTGTATGTTCTTACAGCTTGTGACAGTTTACAGAAGTGACAACTAATGACTGCACTTATAATGGACCAGTGACATATGATGCATGCTTCAGTAGTAATATAATGTCTCTTGTATGTTCTTACAGCTTGTGACAGTTTACAGAAGTGACAACTAATGACTGCACTTATAATGGACCAGTGACATATGATGCATGCTTCAGTAGTAATATAATGTCTCTTGAATGTTTTTAAAGCATGTGACAGTCTACAGAAGTGACAACTAATGACTGCACTTATAATGGACCAGTGACATATGATGCATGCTTCAGTAGTAATATAATGTATCTTGTATGTTCTTACATCTTGTGACAGTTTACAGAAGTGACAACTAATGACTGCACTTATAATGGACCAGTGGCATATGATGCATGCTTCAGTAGTAATATAATGTCTCTTGTATGTTCTTACAGCTTGTGACAGTCTACAGAAGTGACAACTAATGACTGCACTTATAATGGACCAGTGGCATATGATGTATGCTTCAGTAGTAATATAATGTCTCTTGTATGTTCTTACAGCATGTGACAGTCTACAGAAGTGACAACTAATGACTGCACTTATAATGGACCAGTGACATGTGATGCATGCTTCAGTAGTAATATAATGTCTCTTGTATGTTCTTACAGCATGTGACAGTCTACAGAAGTGACAACTAATGACTGCACTTATAATGGACCAGTGACATATGATGCATGCTTCAGTAGTAATATAATATCTCTTGTATGTTCTTACAACATGGGACAGTCTACAGAAGTGACAACTAATGACTGCACTTATAATGGACCAGTGGCATATGATGCATGCTTCAGTAGTAATATAATGTCTCTTGTATGTTCTTACAGCTTGTGACAGTCTACGGAAGTGACAACTAATGACTGCACTTATAATGGACCAGTGACATATGATGCATGCTTCAGTAGTAATATAATGTCTCTTGTATGTTCTTACAGCATGTGACAGTCTACAGAAGTGACAACTAATGACTACACTTATAATGGACCAGTGGCATATGATGCATGCTTCAGTAGTAATATAATGTCTCTTGTATGTTCTTACAGCTTGTGACAGTCTACAGAAGTGACAACTAATGACTACACTTATAATGGACCAGTGACATATGATGCATGCTTCAGTAGTAATATAATGTCTCTTGTATGTTCTTACAGCTTGTGACAGTCTACAGAAGTGACAACTAATGACTGCACTTATAATGGACCAGTGGCATATGATGCATGCTTCAGTAGTAATATAATGTCTCTTGTATGTTCTTACAGCTTGTGACAGTTTACAGAAATGACAACTAATGACTGCACTTATAATGGACCAGTGACATATGATGCATGCTTCAGTAGTAATATAATATCTCTTGTATGTTCTTACAACATGGGACAGTCTACAGAAGTGACAACTAATGACTGCACTTATAATGGACCAGTGGCATATGATGCATGCTTCAGTAGTAATATAATGTCTCTTGTATGTTCTTACAGCTTGTGAAAGTCTACGGAAGTGACAACTAATGACTGCACTTATAATGGACCAGTGACATATGATGCATGCTTCAGTAGTAATATAATGTCTCTTGTATGTTCTTACAGCATGTGACAGTCTACAGAAGTGACAACTAATGACTACACTTATAATGGACCAGTGGCATATGATGCATGCTTCAGTAGTAATATAATGTCTCTTGTATGTTCTTACAGCTTGTGACAGTCTACAGAAGTGACAACTAATGACTACACTTATAATGGACCAGTGACATATGATGCATGCTTCAGTAGTAATATAATGTCTCTTGTATGTTCTTACAGCTTGTGACAGTTTACAGAAGTGACAACTAATGACTGCACTTATAATGGACCAGTGACATATGATGCATGCTTCAGTAGTAATATAATGTCTCTTGTATGTTCTTACAGCTTGTGATAGTCTACATAATTGACAACTAATGACTGCACTTATAATGGACCAGTGGCATATGATGCATGCTTCAGTAGTAATATAATGTATCTTGTATGTTCTTACAGCTTGTGACAGTTTACAGAAATGACAACTAATGACTGCACTTATAATGGACCATTGACATATGATGCATGCTTCAGTAGTAATATAATGTCTCTTGTATGTTCTTACAGCTTGTGACAGTTTACAGAAGTGACAACTAATGACTGCACTTATAATGGACCAGTGACATATGATGCATGCTTCAGTAGTAATATAATGTATCTTGTATGTTCTTACAGCTTGTGACAGTTTACAGAAGTGACAACTAATGACTGCACTTATAATGGACCAGTGACATATGATGCATGCTTCAGTAGTAATATAATGTCTCTTGTATGTTCTTAAAGCTTGTGACAGTTTACAGAAGTGACAACTAATGACTGCACTTATAATGGACCAGTGACATATGATGCATACTTCAGTAGTAATATAATGTCTCTTGAATGTTTTTAAAGCATGTGACAGTCTACAGAAGTGACAACTAATGACTGCACTTATAATGGACCAGTGACATATGATGCATGCTTCAGTAGTAATATAATGTCTCTTGTATGTTCTTACAGCTTGTGACAGTCTACAGAAGTGACAAATAATGACTGCACTAATAATGGACCAGTGGCATATGATGCATGCTTCAGTAGTAATATAATGTCTCTTGTATGTTCTTACAGCTTGTGACAGTCTACAGAAGTGACAACTAATGACTACACTTGTAATGGACCAGTGACATATGATGCATGCTTCAGTAGTAATATAATGTCTCTTGTATGTTCTTACAGCTTGTGACAGTCTACAGAAGTGACAACTAATGACTACACTTATAATGGACCAGTGGCATATGATGCATGCTTCAGTAGTAATATAATGTCTCTTGTATGTTCTTACAGCATTTGACAGTCTACAGAAGTGACAACTAATGACTGCACTTATAATGGACCAGTGGCATATGATGCATGCTTCAGTAGTAATATAATGTCTCTTGTATGTTCTTACAGCTTGTGACAGTTTACAGAAGTGACAACTAATGACTGCACTTATAATGGACCAGTGACATATGATGCATGCTTCAGTAGTAATATAATGTCTCTTGTATGTTCTTACAGCTTGTGACAGTTTACAGAAGTGACAACTAATGACTGCACTTATAATGGACCAGTGACATATGATGCATGCTTCAGTAGTAATATAATGTCTCTTGTATGTTCTTACAGCTTGTGACAGTTTACAGAAGTGACAACTAATGACTGCACTTATAATGGACCAGTGACATATGATGCATGCTTCAGTAGTAATATAATGTCTCTTGAATGTTTTTAAAGCATGTGACAGTCTACAGAAGTGACAACTAATGACTGCACTTATAATGGACCAGTGACATATGATGCATGCTTCAGTAGTAATATAATGTCTCTTGAATGTTTTTAAAGCATGTGACAGTCTACAGAAGTGACAACTAATGACTGCACTTATAATGGACCAGTGACATATGATGCATGCTTCAGTAGTAATATAATGTCTCGTGTATGTTCTTACAGCTTGTGACAGTCTACAGAAGTGACAACTAATGACTGCACTTATAATGGACCAGTGACATATGATGCATGCTTCAGTAGTAATATAATGTCTCTTGTATGTTCTTACAGCTTGTGACAGTCTACGGAAGTGTGCTGAATGCAAGGATGGACCAATGGCATGTGTTACATGTTCCAGCAGACAAGACTCAGTGTGGAGGTGAGTGAATCAAGCGAACACACCCAATGTAGGATGTTCCACCAGGATGGATGTAATGTACATCATTGAAATCAAATAATCATAGTAATATGTATGAACTGCCTTCTTTTCGTGGCATATGGATTAGGCATATTTCTTAAAGTCAAATGTTTACACATAATAACCAAAATTTATAGAGTGCCTGAAGCAGCTGGAGGTTTTGGGTAGCCTCAGGAAGGTGCAGCTGGAGGTTTTTTGAAAAATTATGTTACCCTGTCAAAAACATCTCTCATGCTATGGGCCTGTATTGCAGAATATATATTGCTGTGCACTTATGAACATGTATCCACTTCACTATTGTACTTGCATTTTGTGTAGACAACTATGATAGTTACAAATGTCTCCACCAACTTGCTAACTGTCATTGGTAAGAGGCATGTGTACAGTTGGTTCTGCTCGTGACCACAGTGATGTGCTATGTGTGAAGGGGCGAACTGCGATAAGGATAAGGACAACTTGGACTCAGTCCTCTGTCTCATCAGCTCTGGCCAAAGCTGCTGGGTAAGTCAAAGTCATCTTTGGCAAAACTGTGTAATCTGTTTTCTTACGAAAAGTATAAATCATATGATCAAAATATAATATTTTTTTTTGTAAATTGTGTTATGCTGATTTAAACAAAGTCACAGTATGTAGCATTTATCACATTATATAATCATTATAGTTCTTTTGACCAAAGGTGGCTCTTGTGTTTACATCATTCTAGGTCAGAAGACATAGTCCTGCTAGTTAGGATTTTTTAAATTGTCAAGGGTATAGTGCTATTTGTTTGGCATTCTGCACAGCGAGTCTTACTGAGTAAAACATATTTTGAACTTGTTATGCCAGACATCCAATTTCCATGGCATCAAGCAAAATGGCCACTGTACACTGTTATTTATGACTTTTTCCTAGACTGTTATACTTGTGTTAATTGACCTATCCATTGTGTGACTTGTTACATAGCGTAAGGTCTGTCAAGCCATACAGAATGGATGCCAAGTATATGGAGCGATCGAACATTCTGTTGTATATTTTCTTGAAATTCTGGCCCCAAAAGTTTTCTTTCTTTTGACAAAACATAATGCACAGTTTTAAAATTGATAGTTGTATGTGGGAATGTTTCATGTAGCAGATGTCAGCCTCACAATGTAATGCACATACTTTATTTTTATCAACATTGTTGGCAAAGCAAGGCTTCATTGACGGTATGCACATAATTTTGATTGAGACACAGGCAAGCCACGACATACTGGATCCATCAGTTGTTTAAGTTTGCAAAATTACATCATATCAAAATATCTATGTCTTTGAAATATACTTGTTGTCACGTCTATAAATGCATGCCACAGTTTACTTAAACATATGTTTTGTGACAGACGAAGATGGTGGAATCAGATGACGGCGTTAAGACCCACAGTCGCATGTGTTCCAATACCACCTGCAAAGATCCCAATACCGATCTTTGCAAACCAAAGGGTGATGGACAAGTAAGTATCTACTATGCATGCTCCATTTATTAGCTTGTTTGACATAATGTCAGCAGTACATCATACTGTTAATTTGTTTGAGGGTCCTATAAAAACAGATGTAACTATGTACTATTCTAAGTCTCAGTTGGGTTGCATTCAAAGTAATTGCAAATTTCTCAATACAAATTTATTGAACAATAAATATGATTGCACCTTAGTTAATGAATTTGGGCAGTAGTATATGTTAGGTAGTTGAGAGGATATCTAGAAAATATTGCACATATAATTGCATTGAAGTATGTTGTTGTAACCTTAGGTGATAAAACCATTAAATAGCATATATATAAACAGACCAGTTGTTAAATTCCAGCATCTTGGTTAAAACTTGACAACTTAGACACATCAATCAAAAAACGCCTGAATTACAGACTAGTGTCATGTTGCCAATGCAACTGGGTAACAGAATATTCCCATTATCACATGTATTGTTATTCTGTATTGTTGCTCTCCCCTCTGTCCCTAAAAGCTAAACATTTTCAAAATTTTGAAATTTAAAACAAGACCTGTCTGACTCCTTAGAAATATTGGCTAGTGTCAAGAGAAGGCAGCAAGACTGCATCGACAGACATAGTTATATAGCATTTACCCTTTGTCACTTCATTTAAGTAACTATCATCTAAAATTCTAAACACATGGGTATGTTATAGTTCCAGTTGGCTTCTATTCTGACAGCATACTTGAGATCCACGATGTAGGTTCTTCAAACTTTTTTTTTAATTATAACTTCTCTAGTGTGTTTTCAATGTTACTTGCAATTTTTTTTATTGTAGAACCTTTCTTGCTACATTCTGCTACTGCGTGGCTGTGGCTTGTTCAGTCTTCATCCAGGTCTGACAAACCCGTCAGATGTTGCTGACGTCACCACAGGCAGGGCCGCTGAGCGTGTCCAATCCTTTAGCACGCAGCAGTGCGGCCTGTTGTTTCAGACTGTGAAATTGCAATCGAATTTTTATTTTTTTATATCACAATAAAGATAATATTCTTATCTACAAGTTTGTCCCTGGATGTACACAGGAATTGTATTAACTTTTTGAGTTATTATCGTTTGAACATCAAATATGCTCAACCTTGCATTATATCCTCTGCCGTGTATACATTGCAGGAATAAGTATTCGAAATGTGTAATAATCCCAAAACTAAAATCAAATCCTGGGTACATCCAGCGACAAACTTGTAGATAAAGTTATTTGTCTTCCACCCTTGTTTCCACGACTGAATTATTGCTTAGCCTTCTGAAGTTTCTTCCTACCTAGATGCCATTACCATGTTTTATGTGGCATGCTAATTTGCTGTGCCAATTCATACAGTTGTTTAAGTGGAATTAATTTAGCTTAGATGGGGTTATTGTAAACGGCTGAAGCTATTGAATGGAATACATGTGTGAGCATAACCAGTTGTGTATGGATAGTGAGCACCAACAGGGATCAAAACTGTCACACACAACACTGGAACACTATTGTTATAAACAACACACTTCAACAGTTCTTAAACAAACAAATGACATAATATGTCTGCATTTACAACACAATACTCTAAAAGCATTCAGTCGTCACCCCATTCAGTGTGACCCTGTGTGACTGGCCGCGAGTACTGTATAAATGCCTGTCAACTCTCTGTCTTCTTCAAACTAGCCGATGGATAGCTTTCATAATCCCACCACTACTCAACCATAGCTTCTGAAATGACACCATGTATGTGTGTGTGAATACGTGCGTGCGTGCGTGCATGCGTGTGCATGAGGCCCTGTCCACTGTGCATATCAGTCAACTTTCTACATCCCCAGGAGATGCATATTTAAGGCAATCTTATCAGACCACCCTTTATGTTATCTGTTGAGGGAGTAGAACGATGTTACATTGTGCAGGTGACTTATGAAAGAACCTGCATTGCCATCTCCTCCCTAGGACTGAAAAGTGCCCTCCTGGGAAAGAGAGCCAAGACACTTGTTGATGTCAGCAGGAGAGCTAAGCACAATACACATGCCTCAGTAATCAAATATAGAAATAGGACTAGAGCAGATCTAGGGACAACAAATAAGGAAGAAGTCATTCTAAGCATACTGTTAGACATCAATAATTGTTTGCCTTTCACTTAGGTTGGAAGTACTTCATTATTTAAACAGACACTCCGGATTTTGACATATACATCTTTCGAAATGGTGTATACAATGTTAGTGGTCGGCAGTTACAATGGTAAAATATAGCCTAAAACGAATCAAAATCTACATCCACACATGTCATAAATAGCTACAGTTGAACATCGGTTTACGGTCACGTCATTACTATAGCCACATTACAATTAAGGTCTCCAAAATTAGTTCCATATATTGTAAAATATAGGAAATTTATCCAATGGTGACCTCAATAGTGAAGTTCTATGCATATATATATACATACGGGGGACCGTATATGCATATTTCACAACGTACAGGAAACCGCTGTTTTAAGGAGACAGGAGCCGGTCTCCTTAAAGTGTTGATATGTTATTGCGCAACTAATGCGTTTTATGTTACAATTATCCTTGTTAGTGTAAACAGTTTAGGCATAAAGGAAATAACTTGTGCCATTACTAAAAATATTTGATTTTGAGAATGTTTATTCCAGAGCTTTATATATATTGAAGTATAGAAAAACATAAACATAAAAACTATCCACAGACTAGAGACAAGCTAGCATATCTGCGATACATCAGAAAAAAAATTAAACCCAAGCACATAACTACCCACCAGTCAGTTTAATGAGTGCAGTCGGAAAATATTGGAAGGAAAAATCACAGACACCATCACTGAATATATGAGTGAAAAATTACCTGCTGAACAATAAGCAATTTGGATTCATCAAGGGCCGTTCTACAGTATTTCAACTATTGAAAGTAGTCGATTGATGGTCTGAAACACCGGATAATGGAGGATGCATAGACATAGTATATTGTTTGATTTTTTGAAAGCTTATTCGACTCATTGACAAACAATTCCAGCACTATGGAATAAAAGGGAACATTCTTAACTGGGTTACAGCTCTGCTGACCCACAGGAGACAACAAGTAAGAGTAAATAACATATTTTCAAATTGGCTGGAGGTAATCAGTGGAATACCACAAGGATCAGTGATTGGCCCCCTTCTTTTTGTTATATTCACAAATTATTTACCTGATGTTATAAAGAGCTGTCATATTTTCTTGTTTGCAGATGATATGAAGCTCTTCAATCCTATTTATACTGAAGACTCACTTTTGTAATTCCACCCAGATAAATGTAACCATATGAGATTTGGATAATCATCCACAAGGAATAAAGGCCATTAACTGGAAAGCAACCAGACAACACTTGCAAGTACGGACAAGGTGAAAGATATTGGAGCCACTTTCCATTCATTGGTTACTTTTGAGACACGTATGTAAGAAAAATTAATAAAGCCAATTTGATGATAGGGATAATCCGACGTACTTTCGATCACATGAATGAAACATTCACACGTTGAATACACTGATCAGATATGGAGTCCTTTTTTAATTAAACATATTACAACTCTTGAAAATGTTCAGTATAAACCAAATTAAATCATGGTTTCAAAGACATTGAATACAAAGAACGTTTACAGAGCCTGAAATTTCCAACTGTGTCATAACGTCGCCTCAAATTAGATATGATTGAAATGTATAAGATACTAACAGGGAAATATGATCCAGCATTCTCATCCAATGTTGTTACATCGAGGGATAACGAAGCATATACGAGAGGGCACCACTTAAAAATAGTTAAAGAAAAATGGTAATTACATTTTAGAAATAACTCATTTATATACCGATGCACAAACGTATGAAACATTCTTCCACAGTGTGTGGCTGACGCTTCACCGGTGCAGTCGTTTGACGCAAAAATAGTTAAGTTATGCAAAACCACCCTATGAAAACTGAATATACTGCCCCACTCCTATATTGGATTGTGCCAGACTCAGACGCATGGGCACAGTCCGAACAGATGTCAAAAGCGAGAGTTGACATATAAGAAGCAGAGGCAGTAATGTAGAAGAGGATCTGTAAGAACCTATAAGATGTTATTCCCTTTATTTTCAGGTCTTCAAAATGACCCTGCAACATTGAATTTCAGTTTTGCAAGACAAAAAGAGAGAATCAGGAGACACTTGAGTCGTTACTGCCTATGATACATATCTAACTGTACCAATGATCGGCTCGGGACATCATTCGGGAGCACCTTCCAACCCTACTCTGAAGAGTAGTGTCACAATCCTGATCTCTGACAGTTGACCCACACTGTGGTAGCACTCTGCAAGGGAGGGATATGTTGGGCCCTAAGCCATCCCTGCGTTCCCATAACCGGTGTGGTCATCCATTCCACGTGATATAACCCTATATATTAAGCACGTCAAGCTGCAATTAACATAGGTAATTTACCTGCTTTTATACCCTGCTAAACACAGCCAGGCGAAATATGTGGTGTGAACTTCAACTTTAATTAATCTTGCATATCTACACTTAGTGAAGTTATTTATTCGTTAGAATGGTACTAAAACTTTGGTCATATGTTATGTTACATGATATGATGCTGTAAACATATGTATATGCAGTATAAATAATATTACTAATCCATTATATGTATTCTGATGTATGCAAGTTCATGAATAGTTTGGGTTGACGACGATAGGAAGCGAATCCAATATGGCCGCACACAGTGGGGAAACTTCCAAAAGTCAAATCATATTTATTATCTATGTATTATACCAACCACGGTTCAAGTAGAATACACAGTGCAGTATTAATAGTGAATTAAAAACGAGGAGAGATGATGTGATAATGTATGTTTACTCTGGTGTGGTACGTTGCGTTAATAAATGTTTCGTTTTTCGACGATAGTGCATTTATTTTGTGTGGTTTAATTTTAAGTGACGATACATTTGTTTCTAGTACTGATTACCTCCCCTGCTGTCTTCAACGAAGTCGCCGCTGTCTCGGCGCGTATCATATAGTCCGTCAAACAATCGGTACTTGCCATTTTCAGTGACGTCAATTCCGTGTATAAGGTAATTATTCGTGGCGTTCCTTTGCCCACGTAATGTTCCCGCTGGATTTCTAACGACTTCCGTCCGTCGTTTTTCGCATCTCGGATGATAAGCGATAAACTTCGATCGTCCAAACACTGGACAAGTTCGGCAAACGCATCAGCATTCTTAGCCTCATCAGGAACCTCGGCCCCCAGCACAATCACATCGTACAACTTCTGAAGTCGCATGTGACCAAGAAACTTGACTTCCCACAACTCATACTTCTCATCATCACCGTCAAACATCAGGCGTTGCCTGGGCCCATAACCAATCGATGGCTCATGGTGACGATGGAAAACAGTAGATTGATAACAATATAAATTGATATCATCTTTATTCAAACATGGTTGATCGGGAAGTGACGAAAGAATTATGGGTAGAAACTAACTACAAACATAGTCAATACGTGGCAGCATCTGGTGGAATCATGTACTTAAGTTCTACAACTGAACAGTTATCACTGCCAAATAAGATAACTATAATTGGCCAAGCAAAAGCGTGTGTGTATTTGCATTGTGATTGGCAAGATATCCTGTGAACACATCACACCAGTGCGTTTGTATGTGCACCATTTCGAGCGTCAAGCGAATATTGTTTGTTACATGCATAGAATGTGAGCTGCACCGACGCAAGTCAACCATCCACGGGTTAAGTCGGTGTTGTACTGAAACCCGTCGTGTCACCTATATTTTAAACATTGTATTCCTATTGGTCGTTTTACGCTTCTCAGTCACACGTGTACAACAACTGTCAGGTGGAACTCTACAGAGGTAGTTATATTAAGAAGGTTCCATTGTTGGGCTCGCACGTAATGCCGGTAGTTGAATCAATGCATTGTCTCTGAAGTAATGCACCATGACATTATTTGTGCATGGACGAAGCAGTATATAATAATAGCCTCGTCATTCGTGTTAAATGTGCAAAGATCCATGACCGTACCCAATTACCAGTGAATGCGAGAGAGATACAAAATGTGTGTGTGTGTGTGTGTGTGTTTGTTTGTTTGTTTGTTTGTTTGAGAGAGAGAGAGGGGGGGAGGGGGAAGGATGGCGAGAGGGATGGAGAGAAATAGAGGAGGGAACGAGGGTCGGAAAATGGGACAGCCAGAGAGGGATAACTGGGAGAGCGACGGGGAAGTTAAGGATGGAGGAGTAGAGTGGGGAGAGAGACGAAAACGGAGAGGAGGGGAGGGGACGGAGAGGAAGGAGGTGGGTAAGGAGATGGAGGGGAAGATACGCGGATGGAGAGTGACAATGACAATAAGTTTTATTGCTTTACGACACCTTGCGGAGTATGAGATAATTTTCTCTCTCAAGTACATTTTAACAGAACATATTGTATTCTTAAGAACATCTAGACTTACATTATATAATTTACAGTATGTAAAATATAAACAACACACAATGCGTAAAACATTCAGTGACCTTACTGTATTAAGTGTTTTTGATAATTTTATAAACAGTAGTGCAAACGAAATAATATAAAATAAAATAAATCACGTATTATACATGTATTGTACAATTGGAACTCATGTAATTTTTTAATTTGATTTTTTTCGATCACTTTGACATGGAACATGTTTGTCTCGTGAATACTGAATGTATTACTGCATTTGGAAAGATAAAACATCAAATGGAAATTAGTTTTCACACCCATACTTACGTACTACTTTCCTGTAACTTACGTGACGGAGATGAAAGGGTAACATACATTCCCTTTGTGGTTAATCTAGTTATGTGTAGCTTGATATCAGTATAGCCGTCGTGACGATTTGTAACGTGCAGGACATATATTTGGGGTAAGACCACATTAAGGATCCGTCCGCCGAAAGAGAGCACTTGCAAATACCGTTTTGGGGTGATATGCGTGATTTGTTTTTCGATCACTGACATGGGACATGTTTTTATCGTGAATACTGAATGTACTACTGCATTAGACAAGATAAAACATCAAATGGGAATGAATTTTCACACCCATAACTTACGTACTATTTTCTTGTAACTTACGTGACGTAAATTAACGGTACGCTACAATGTTTCTTCTACGCAATTCACAGTTTTGACAGGGAATTTGTTTGATAGACAAACTTTATTATGATTACGTTAATAAATCTGGAAAGATCTGTCAACTGTTTCACATTATGTACATTAAACATCTGGTTCATTTTCAAAGTATTAGGTCTGATTCTAAAGTATTTCTTTATGTATTTTGATCTTTCTTCTATTAGTCATGGACATACAAGTACATAATGATATTTATCACTTTGGTCTCCATTGTTGCATACATTATAGAGCCTCTGAGCATTTTACGGGGATACTGACCAACGAAATTAACATAAATTGATTCTGTCAGATGGACTCAAGTAGATTAAATACTTCTCGAGCCCTACTTCATTTTTTTATATTCTGTAATTTGAACACAGCCTATTTACATGAATTTAACTGTGCCATGTTTGTCTGTTTATGATTTTCATTCAAGTTCTAGGGTATGCTTTAACTATTTTGCATTTTCATTTCCATGATCATGCCACATGTTAGATAGTCAACATCCATCAATGATACTCTTGATTTTTTTAATCCATTTTGATTTAAAATTACCAGTGTCGTGTAGGTTTCTCATCAGCCTAAACATAACACTAGATATCTTGTTTTTTTGCCTTCAGTTAAATGTACCCAAAAGTTTATCTGTCTCTTTTCTATAATTGTTGTTACTTTGTATGCCAACTTCTCCATATAGCAGAATTGGCATTACAAGCTGGTCAAACAATTCACACTGTATGTCTATCGGTAGATCTAGCTTCCTTGCTTTACTTGTGAGGTTGAACAATGCACGCCTAGCTTGGTTAACTTGTTTTGTTATGGCTTTGTTAAATAGTCCATTATAGTTTATACTGGTTTTCAAATAGATGTAGCTATCCGTTATTTCTAATTTGTTTTGTCCAAACAAGACGTATGAGTGTGATCTGACTGTTCCACGAGAAAACATAATAACCTTTGTTTTACTTGTATTAACAGACAGGTGCCATGTTTGACAATGATCACATGCAGCATTTAATGCAGCCTGTAAATCTGCAGGTGTTTCTGCCATAACAATAGTATCAAATAGTAACGCGATGTGCTAATCTTGATTGTATATTTTTTAAATTGTAGCATCTATTGTTTAAGACTGGCAACAATGGGTTGAATTTGTGACAGTAATATTATGTATTGATATGCGTTGACCAATTTACTTAAAATTGTATTATGAGATCGTCCATAACTACGCTAACTACACATTTCTAGTAAGGCAACATGTCCGATACACTCTATAATATTTTTTTTCACCTCCAAAAATAATAATTTTATTACTATTTTTAGGTATTTGGTTGTAATTTATAAAGACAACTTTAAAAATAACGTATATTTTACTATTTAAGTTATAAATGCACCATTTCGTGACCAAACGTAATCACTGTCGGGTTGGGGAGGAGGGTGAAAATCGACTGAATTTACAAAACACTTGAAATGGTGCATTTTTGTGACACCACCTGTTTTAACCCAATCATGATACGGTTGATTAGACAGCGACAATTTGGCTATCTGACCCCTTAACTGGAGTACCGCCTGCATCCATTCGTAAATACTGATGTGTTTCATACATAAAGGCATTTTATGAGAGCTAAGAATATTAAATTTTGACTAAACTCGACCAGCATATCAATAAGATGATGATAACAGCAGATAAGAAGTTTAATAATTTTTGTATGTCACGTTTTCTTATAATCATACGAAACGTTAACATGGCAACCAATAGGGAAACTAACCGTGTACTGACCTCTAAATGCCTTTTAAATGTTCGCCAGTGGTTTTTGGTGTACCGGTCTGGAAGTAAGTTTTGGTCTGAAAGTGAAAGTAAGTTCCGGTTCCGTTTTTGCATATTGCGTATGCTCGCGCAAGCGCAGTACATGAAATGCAATCCGCGGTGAGCAACGTGACCTCAGGTGAACGATCAACTTTGACCCCGTGCCAGAAGTATGCGGCGACTGAGTTACACCGTGGTGAGCAACGTGACCTCAGGTGACCGATCAACTTTGACCCCTCGCTCGACGCACGCGGCGACTGAATTACATAATTAATCATTTTTTATTTCCTGTAGTGACCGTTACTCCACTGACCTATATGCTCCCCTACGGTGCTGATCAGCGAGCATACATCTGCGCGTGACCAGAGCTAAATAATTGGATTTGATCACTTGTCTGATTAAATGTTATAATAAAAATATACCATATTTGTCTAAATGTTTTGTTGTAAACATTACAGTATTATACAATAGTCCACGTGGTTTTGATCTGTGTAAATAAATGACATTTTTTACATGTTATATTTTATTTAATAATACTATTTGAATTGTTACGTCACATATAATTATACACGTTAACATAATAATATATTTTTACTTTAGTAATTGGTGATTGCATGACTCATTTCCATAAATGTGTTATTAAAAAATAGCCGAGTTACCCGGAGTTGCGTTGGGAAATATTTTTTTGGAAATGGTGACTCCCAAGATGCCCATTGTCCGTACGAATTTGGAACCACCCCAAAGGGCCTGCTAGACTGCATACAAAATGTCAGCCCCATATATGCAAAACTGACGGAGATAAGTGCCGTTTTAAAATTGTGATCCCCAGACTCCCACCCTCGGACGAATTTCGAAAAAAATATAAATCTACGAACCATCCCAATGAGTCCGCTACATCGCACCGAAATGTCTGGCCCATACATTCAAAACTGGCTCAGGTAAGAGCCATTTTAAAATTGTGACCCCTACCCGCGGACGAATTTTGGAAAACAAACTACATCTACACACTACCCCAATGTGTCCCCTAGATCACAAACGAAATTTCAACTCCACACATGACAATTTGACAGAGATAAATGCCATTTGAAAATTATGGCCTCCCCGAGACCCCCACCCCTGGATGTATTTCGAAAAGATCTACATTTACAAACAACCCCAATGGGCCCGCTAGATCACATACAAATGTCAGCTTCATACATGCCAAATTGACAGATGTGTCATTTAAAAATTGTTAACCCTCAGAATCCCCACCCCTACGAATTTCAAAAAATCTAAACCTACGAATCACCCCCAATGGGCCCGCTAGATCATACACAAAGTGTCAGCTTCATACATGCCAAACTGACGGAGATATGTCATTTAAACAATTACAAAATTAAGCGTATTATTAACGCACGCCATAATATAAATGGGTCACGCATACTTTCGGCAGACACCGTGTTTAAGCTGGCCGAAAGCAGGCGCTAACCTTTGACATGTACACACGTACAGGTATACGTAACATGCAAAACGGAATCGGAACTTATTTTCGACACGTGTATAAGCGGACCGAAAGTAGGCGCTAACCTTTGGCATGTACACCCGCATGCGCAATACGCAAAACGGAACCGGAACTTACTTTCAGATCGGAACTGACTTCCACACCGGTAAACCGGTTTACCCAGAATCCGGGTAGAGATGCTGATTGGCTACCACGCTAACTTAAAAATAACAAAATTAAACAAAACGAATTTTGTAGAAGTTAATACAATGCTTTAAAACTATTAAAAATGTAACTTATATTGAAACATGTCACACATCAAATAAACCGAAATTAAGAATTTGTCATAGTTACTTTTACACTATATCTACGTGGCTGCCTTTTAATCACATGCATAATCACTAGGTGGCAGCTCTCGTGGTGTCAAATATTTCGTATCGACGTTGCCTTCCTTATACTCGAGCAGAAACAAAAGTCTAGGTGAAAATGAACATTATATAAATACCAAACAATAACTAATTTAACTAAATAAAGTGCATCGATGTCGCGCGCGAATGTCGGACTACTAACCAATATTATATGTAACCGCTAAGTTCGCCGAAGACAAATTGATCTCTGTGGTAAGTAAGTACCGTACAGGCCAACTATTTTTAGTGTTGTCGGTTCGAATCCCGTAGAATACTCGAATTTTTTGTTTATGTTCATTTACTTTAAGATATACTTTTTATTTTGTGTTTATTTCGGGCACTATTTCGTAATTTCATTTCGTTATCGAAAACATACATAATATATAAACATTCTGGAGGATAGACGTGCTAACAACCAAAGGCAGCCTCAGAACCAGATTCTCTTCCCGGCGAAGTCACGCAGCGGGGCGAAACTAAATCTTGTCGCACGTCGGTTTCATTAAAACAGTGCTGATGTAATTATGTATGTGCGTCCGTATGTGTACACATGTTGAAAAACATACATTATTTTTTTTAAACTATTACATAGTTTGTGTACACCATCAAACAATCTTCAAAACTGGCATCTGTATATATATTATTGTCGAAATATATATTGGGTGCAGATCTATGCCCGCTGCATGCTGCTGTCCTGGGCGTGTGAGAATTGAACTGAAATGAAGGAAAATGTTAATAAATAAATTTAACACATAGTCTTTCCAACTGTATAAACCGGCAGGACAAACAAATTAAAATGCGTCGTCAGGAATGTCTTCGCACAGGCGATGAAGCAGTCAGCTTCGGACTTTTCTGTACACAGAAAGAATGAACGAAAGAAAGAAACAGAAAGACTGAAAGAAAGAAACAGAAAGAATGAAAGAAAGAAACAGAAAGAACGAAAGAAAGAAATAGAAAGAACGAAAGAAAGAAACAGAAAGAAAGAAAGAAACAGAAAGAACGAAAGAAAGAAATAGAAAGAACGAAAGAAAGAAACAGAAAGAAAGAAAGAAACAGAAAGAACGAAAGAAAGAAACAGAAAGAACGAAAGAAAGAACCAGAAAGAACGAAAGAAAGAAACAGAAAGAACGAAAGAAAGAAACAAAAAGAACGAAAGAAAGAAACAGAAAGAACAAAAGAAAGAAACAGAAAGAACGAAAGAAAGAATCAAAATGAACGAAAGAAAGAAACAGAAAGAACGAAAGAAAGAAACAGAAAGAACGAAAGAAAGAACCAAAAAGAACGAAAGAAAGAAACAGAAAGAACGAAAGAAAGAAACAGAAAGAACGAAAGAAAGAAACAAAAAGAACGAAAGAAAGAAACAGAAAGAAAGAAAGAAACAGAAAGAACGAAAGAAAGAAACATAAAGAACGAAAGAAAGAAACAGAAAGAAACAAACAAACAAACAAAAAGAACGAAAGAAAGAAACAGAAAGAACGAAAGAAAGAAAGAAAAAGAACGAAAGAAAGAAACAGAAAGAAAGAAAGAAAGAAACAGAAAGAACGAAAGAAAGAAACAGAAAAAAAGAAATGATTGGTTTATTTTATATTCGAAATCATAAAGGGTTTCTGTCCGTTTGAAACAGCGGCAGTGCATCAGACAGAAACATCTCCCGCACTTTAGCTTAGCACAAGATTTCTAAATAATGAGCATTGTTATATGTGTATAGAAGGACAACATGTATTTACATGGATGCAAGTTGCAAATCGTCTAAATCACAGTTTAACGGATTCCCGTCCATTTGAAATAGCGGCACTGCCTGTTAACATCATCGTTACACCAGTCGGACTGAGTACACAGAAAATTATTCAAACTTTTGTTTATCACAAAAGCCCAAATATTATATGTACACTACAGAAAAAACTTGTCACTCTCTCATCCTCTGCCAATGGCTACACGTAGGTGAACATTCAATTATTCTCGACTAAAGCGAATATGGGTGTATGCGTAGCCGTGGCGTAGGATGGGCGCGTTGAGCGAGTGAATTCTTCGATTATTTCATCAGTTATAAAATATCATGAAAGTCGATAGTCAGTTATAACACAACCATGCTCAATTATATGTACCTTTCGGCATCTTTTGAAAAGCCCAAAAACGTTCGGACATTTATATTTTAGAACTAGAGGTTGAACAATATGGTGCGCAGCAGCAAGCCGTGCTGTCGCGTCTCGGTACCATTGCGTAGTTCCCCTAGCTCACCGCCGGAGGCCGCTGCTGCATGCCAGCTTCACTAAAACAACGAAGTGGTTCCTTTTGCCGTCTATTTTTTCAATTAAACTTTAAAAATGACTGACAAAGATGGCCGACAAGACAAAATTGCATTAAAATAGTGTGATGTATTCACCAATGAGCTCAAATTAATTGCAGACACAACATAATAATACACGTTAGTAAATTGCATAATAAAAAAGTATTCTAACCTTAAATAAACGTTTGATTACATTTTCACGGGAATACGAACTGTTTTACTGGGCTAACCGCTTGTTTACTACGCCAAACTGCTATCGTTAAACGCAACGCAAATTAATAATTCCTTTCGAAGAAGATGGGACACAACAGCAATCAACGAAGAATGAAACGTACTTCCGGAAAATGTAATCTGTGACCAATCCTACTAACGTCACGGACTACATGGTGTAGTGATCGTCCATGCTGCTATGTTGTGCAATTAGTCACTAATTAATTGCCAATCGTCTAGGTATCTGGGAAGACAAACGATGACGCTTGTGGCAGGAAGACTAACGGTTGATTCCTACCTATTCGATTGATGCAACAGACAGCTAGGTAATCACATTCACGAGAAGCCAGACACTCCTACTAATACTCACACGATACATGTATTATCCAGCACAAGGTAATTAATCAACGTATAATTGAACAGTAAAACTTCCCATGGTGAGATACTAGAAAACAACTAATTGGCCCTCACGCTAACTTTAAAATAAAAAAGTAAATAAGAATAATTTTAAAACTATTCAAAAATAAACTTATATGGAAACAGGTAACACACAAAATTAGCCTAAATTAACACTTGGCGGTGTTATTTGTCTACAATATCTGCGAAATGGCCGATATCATCCGCTTATAATACTATAGTGACTAGATGGCACATCACGTGAACCCTTTTAATTCTTGGTCAAACATTATGAATCGGCTTTGTCTTAGTTATACTCAAGCAGAAACAAAAGATTGGGCGTGAATAAACGGAATATAAATACCAAGCAAGAACTAATTGAATAACGTGCAATCGAAGTCGTGCGCCGCCAAAATACACTGAGGTCCCGTCCCTTCAGAGTACTTAAATTCTTACGTTCTTTTAGTTTAAGATACTGTTTATTTTGTGTAATACTATTTCGTAATTTAATTTAGTTATTGAAAACATACACATATCAATATTTTGGAGGATAGACACGTTATATGGCGGATAATATTCAAAATGCACATTCCATGCCAAAATCTTTTCCTCGCGAAGACAGGCAGCCGGGCGAGAGTCGATAAGCGAGATTACCAGTCGCCGTGAACTGGCAGTACTTTATTGCCCCTCACAACTGCCTAAAATAAAACATGGGTTTTAACTGTTTGTCCGGTAGGCGGCTTTACACAAAATCTGGGTAGCTAGAAAGCCTAATAGGCTGTCAGACCAACTATAAAATAAAAAAAGAGACGAGCATAAACTTTTATCAGGTAATACTATACTTTCGAAATTATTGAACATTTAACTGATATTTACGCCTGCTGGGAGAGTACATAGCAAAATTTAATTTTTATTTTGAGATCTCGACTTTTTATTTTTTACGGGAAACGCTATCGCAACATTTAATTTTTTTATTTGAAATCCGATTTAATATGTTTTCATATCGAGATCTCGACTTTACATTTTTTACGAGAAAGTATATCGCGTGAAATACGGAGTGTTCTTTCAAGAAAATTCAGCTGAAATATAAGTGTCAGACAGTTGAGGCGAGTAATTGACCTGAGGTTGCAAGCTGATTCCGGATGAAGTC
>OZ023216.1:7843634-7861134 GCA_963995525.1 Escarpia spicata
CAATTCCGCACTGCTCTGAAATCTTCATATCAGCACTAACGGTTAACCCTAAGTCCTTTTCTTTTATAGTAGTACTTAGTACAGTACCCCCCATTGTATATTCTACCTCTTCGTTCCCATGTCCTATGTGGAGGCATTTACATTTCCCAAAATTGAACATCATTTGCCACTTTTCAGACCATTTGATCAACCTGTCAAGATCATCTTGTAAATGCTGTCTATCTCCATCACTTTTAATCCTTCTAAACACTTTTGTATCATCCGCAAATTTCAACACCTTGCTTGTTATTTCATCATCCAAATCGTTGATGTATATTAAGAATAATATAGGACCTAATACTGATCCCTGTGGTACCCCACTCAATACCGATTTCCAGTTTGAAGCCTCCCCATCAACTACTACACGTTGTCTTCTGTCAATCAGCCATTGTTCTATCCAGTTTATTATACCATTTCCTATGGCCTTTAGTTTAAGCAGTAACCTTTGATGTGGTACTTTGTCAAAAGCTTTTTGAAAATCTAAGTAGACGATATCTACTGGTGATCCCTCATCTACCCACTTAGTGATGTCTTCCAAAAAACATAACATATTTGTTAAGCATGACCTCGCTTTAAAAAAACCATGTTGAGATGGGTTTATCAAGTTTTGTTTAACAAGAAAATCCACCATGTGATCTTTAATTAGTCTTTCTAATAATTTACAAATCACTGATGTTAAACTCACTGGTCTATAGTTCTCTGACTTGTTTCTCGAACCTTTTTTGAATAACGGTATAATGTTTGCTTCTTTCCATTCTAAAGGAACCACTCCCTCTTCTAATGACAAGTTGAAAACTGTTGCAAGTGGTATGCTAATTTGTTCTACAATTTCCAATAGTAGTTTGGGTGGAATACCATCCACTCCAGGTGATTTATTCTCCTTCATAGCCCTTATTTTCTTAGCTACCATTTCCGGGGTTACAATTAATTGTCCTAAATAGTCTGAATCTGCCCCCTTGAACTTAGCCTCTGGTATTGGCAGTGAACTAATATCTTCCCTGGTAAACACTGAACTAAAGTACTCATTCAGGTCTTCTGCCATTATGAATCCCTCTGATATTATATTTCCAGCACTATCTTCTAGAGGACCGACCGTATCTTGAACTTTCTGTTTGCTTCGAACGTACGCATAAAAACTCTTGCTGTCATGTTTTATATTACTAGCTAATTGTTGTTCATAGCTTCTCTTTGAATTTCTAATTTCAGCTGTAGCTTGGTTAAGTGCTTCTTTATAATTGTTGTAGTCTTCATCATTTCCAGTACATCTATATGACTTCCACATCATTTGTTTATACTTAATTTTTCTAATGGTTTCTTTCGATAAGTGTTTCTTTTTGGACCGTTTTCCTTGTTTTTTGAAGGGTACAAATTTATGGATTATGCACTTAATTTCTCTCTTTAATATATTCCAGCATTCTGTTGCCATCTTATTTTTCAGTGTCTTATTCCAGTCTATCTTTGCTAAATATTTCCTCATGTCCTTATACCTTCCTTTGTGGAAATTTCTCCTATACTGCTTTTTGCTATTCCTTTCTGATTTTACTTTGATGGTAAAATGTATCTGGTTGTGATCGCTACTCCCCAGTGGCTCACATATCTTGACATTGTCAACTAATTCATTCTGTGAGGACAAAACTATGTCTAACACATTCTCACCCCTGGTTGGTTCGAGCACATGTTGAGAAAGGAAACTATCTTGTACTAAAACTAAAAACTTGTGGTCCTCACTCCCCATACTCTGTAGAGATTTCCATTGTATATGCCCATGGTTAAAATCCCCCATAATAATACAGTCCCGTTTGCTTACTTCCCTTATAGCGTTTTGTATTTTTTCATTCTCTTCTATGCTTATGTTTGGACTTCGATAAACTAACCCAACTGTTAACGTTGAGTTTCCTGTAACTATGTTACACCAAACAGCTTCTTCGCAATCTGCTTCTCTTTCTAATTTTATTTCATAAGCCTGAATAGATTCTTTAATATATAAAATAACTCCACCTCCCTTTCTTCCTATTCTATCTTTTCTAAACATTACATATCCTGTCAGTCCCAATTCAGCATCTGATATATCGGTGGTGGTCCAGGATTCGGTTATACCTATTATATGAGGGTCAATATCTTCTACCATAATGTTTAGTTCATTTCTTTTGTTTACTATACTCCTTGCATTTAAACAAACACATTTATATCCAGCTTCAGAAGAGTTTTCCAGACTGTTATTTGTTGATTTATTTGTGCTGTCTTTATCTATGCCTCCATTTTCAGGCTTTTCTGTGAGTCCCCCCTGCGAATCTAGTTTAAACAGATGCAACCTGTCCCACTGTCAACAGATTGCAGCAGATTCTCTGAGAAAACTGCTGCCCCCTTTCCACTAAGATGGAGGCCATCTCTCATGTACATATCTTCCCTCCCAACAAAGTATCCCCATAAATCTGTGAATCCCACCCCCTCTTCTTCACACATCTGCTCAGCTAGTGCATTGATCGCCATCCTCTTGCAGTTTCTATACGTTGCCCCCCTTCCTCCCATTACTGGCAAAATTCCTGACAAAATAACCTGTTCGACTCTCGTCTTCTTTAGCTTCCTCACTAACTGTCTATACTTCTGTACTATCGCAGTTGTTCCCTCCCTGTCTGCATTATTTGTTCCTACATGTACCAGTATAGACCCCCCCTTGCCATGTCCCAATACCTTCTCTACCCTGTCAGTTACATGTTCAATCCTAGCCCCTGGTAAACAAACAACGACGTCCTTCCCCTCGCTCATTTTCTTGTCCGTCTTTCTCATAATGGAGTCGCCCATAAACACCCTCTCTTTCCTCATTGCCCCCTCAATCACTGCCTTAGAATAGCTCCTTCTTCGGTTTGCATCTGTCTGGTTGTTGTCTTTCCCCCCCTGTCGTCTTCTCTCCGATCCATTATTTCCTGTCGCTTTTTCTCTTGTCATGTTTCCTCCTGTCAGCGTCCCTTTTATCGACTTCTCTTCTATCACATTTGCTCTCACTTCCTTCTTTCGTCCCGTCTCATTTTCCTCTCTCCTCTCCCATTCCATCTTCCCTCCCGCCTTCTCTACAGTCACTTTCTTCCCTGTCACCTTTACGCTTGTCACGTTTTCTGTTGTCGATTTTCCAATTTCTTCCCCTCCAATCACCTTCTCTCCTCTCAATCTCCTGTCCTCAGTTTTCTTGCCACTGCTATTCTCCTTCAGTCTTGCAGTATCCTCATCTCTCTCCCTGTCGTCTCTTTCCATTCGACCTGCCTCCTTGCTAATTCCCATCTCCATTCCCTTCACAATATCTGTCAACCTAACTATCTCCTTCTGCAAACACTCCACCTTCCAACATCCAATGCACTGAAAGGTGAATCCTTCCTCCATGGTTTCTGCCCATGACTTTCCACACCCGGACAATGCAAAATCTACCCAGCTGTGGCAGTGATCGCACACCAAGTGTCGCTTTGCCTTGACTTGCCGCTTGCAAGGCGCCATATCCCGATCAGAATTGATTTAATAACTTAACTAACTTAAAAGAAGAACGAATGTGTTTTGTTAAAATAAACTCAACAGCCAATATATGTGATGGATGGACTATGACTAAGATACACAAATATAAACCAACTGTGTACATTTTGCTTCCGTAGTTAAATCGAACATAGCAACTCGAACCTTCTCGGTTGTCGCTTTTGTGTGGAACTCAGTCCCTGTCAGCTTTAAGTCTGCAGTTTATAGTGTTATTTAGCTATCTCTTTAATACCGCATATCCTCCTTAGCTTCTTGGCAATTTCATCCACTGAGCTCGGATTTTCTGAGGATATTGGCGCTAAAGAAGTCATTTTATTAGTATTATTATTGCTTATGACATATTATTATCAGCGCCGAACCATAGGCATTACGCGACTGATAGCGCTAGAGCGCTTTTGTGGTAAAGCAGTTTGGCCGTTTTTAAGTTGTACGTCAGTTGTCAGCAACTTTAACAAAATGTGTTTTGATAATTTGATTTTATATGTTGTAGAGATTTATAATATTAACATATTATGGAATAGTTTGTTCAGGAATTTAAAAAGAACCACCTAGAAGAATGATTTAACAAGATTTAACAAGATTGCCGTCCAGAGCTATAAGCTCCAGATTGCATGTGAACAAAGAAGACTTTGGCTTATCGAGAGTCCAACTATTTTCCACCTACGTATAACCCGCCCTCGCCAGATTGCTGTCAATTTTACTTTTTGAACATATTCACACTGCTAGCATTAATATAATCATCAGATAATTTGTTTCCGTCATTTATTGTCCTCTGAGAGAATGAGTACTTTCTCATATCCAACCTACACTGTTCCTTGAATAATGCTGCATTGTACCCTCCGGTTATACTGCCTTCTTTCAGTTTGAAGAAAATATTTCTATTAATATCCTCATAACCTTTCAATATATTAAAAACGTCTATTTGGTCTCCTCTTAGTCTCCTAGTTTTTTGGTGTTGACAACCCACATTCTCATAGGCGTCTTTCATAACCAAGATCTTTCAGTTCAGGAATCAGCTTAGTTGCTCTTCGTTGCACTCTTTCTAGCTTATCTATGTCCTTTTACGAAATGGCCTCCGTGCTTGTATACACTATTCCAAATGTTGCCTTACTATTGCTTTGTACAGTACAATTAGCTGTTTCTCCTTAGATGTCATATTTCTTCTAATTAGCCCTAGTATCTGGTTACCCTTTGAATCAGCAATTCCACCTTGCTCTGAAACTTTCATGTCAGCACTAACTTTTACTCCCAAGTCTTTTCTTTTACACGTTTACCTAATATAGTATCCCCCATTATGTAATATTTTTTTACATTTTCAAGTCCTATGTGGATGCATTTATACTTCCCAAAATTGAATAACACTAGCCATTTTTCAGTCCATTTGACCAATTTGGTTAGATCATCAAGTAAAGTGTGTTTATCTGCATCTGTTTTAACTGTTTTGAACACTTTTGTATCGTCTGCGAATTTCAGTACTTTGCTTGATACATCATTAACCAAGTCATTTATATATATCAAAAATAATATAGGTCCCATCACCGACCCCTGTGACACTCCACTCAAAAATGGTTTCCACTTTGAAATCTCCCCCTATACTATTAATCTCTGTATTCTGTCTGTCAGCCATGTTTATATCCAACTGATCGCACCATCCCCTATACCATGGACTTTTAGTTTAAATAACAATCTTTGATGTGGCACTTTATCAAATGCATTCTGAAAATCTAAGTAGACAACATCCACTGGTGACCCATCATCTACTCACTTCAAAAAAACATAAGAGATTGGTTAGACACGACCTAGCTTTTAGGAACCCATGTTGAGATTCAATTATTAATTTGTGTTTTACAAGGAATTCCACCATATGGTCTCTAATAAGCGTTTCTAATAATTTGCATAAAACTGATGTTAAGCTCACTGGTATGTAATTCTCTGTCTTGCTCCTCGATCCCATTTTTGGTATAATGTTTACTTCTTTCCATTTTATTGGAACGACTTCCTCTTTAAGTGACAGGTTAAGAATATAGCAAGTGGTGTACTGATTTGGTCTACAATTTCCTTAAGTAGTTTTAGTGGTATCCCGTCAACTCCAGGTGATTTGTTTTGTTTTATTATCTTAATATTTCCTTTGATATCATTTCAGGAGAAACAATCAACTGCCCTAATTGATTTTATTCATACCCATCAAATTTATTAACTGGTAATGGCAGTGAACTTACTTATATCTTCTGTGGTAAACACTGAACTGAAATACTCGTTCAGGGCCTCTGCCATGTGAAACCCAGGTATTACGTTTCCTGCACTATTTTCTAATGGTCCCACCTGATCACGAACCTTCTGTTTACTCCTCACATAAGCATAGAAGCTCTATCATTTTGTTGATATCATTCGCCAATTTTTTTCTCAAAAGTACGTTTGGATTTTCGAATTTCGGTTGTAGCTGGTTACATGCCTCTTTGTAATTGTTATAGTCTTCTATATTTCTAGTGTTTCTGTAAACTCTCCAAAAATTTGTTTGTAGGCAATCTTTCGTGTAGTTTCTTTCGATAGGTGTTTCTTCCTAGATCGTTTCCCTTGCTTTTTTAGGGGAACAAATCTTTCAATAATGCCCTCAATCTCATCTTTCAAAATGGTCCAACATTCTGCTCCTGTCTTGTCTTTCATTAAAGTAAAAGCGCAATCAATATAAAGTCCTGTTTTTACTGCATATAATAAATCATTAGTATAGAAGTAACGAACTGTGACAACTCTTCTCTTGATATTACCTGCTCATCATATTATTAAATAAATGGTAATTAGTATCAGTATAGTATTAGAACTCGGCAAACCATTATCCAAGCTTCGGTTGTTTCCGGTCGCGTGACGTAGCGGCGGGACATATGAGGAAGCCTGTCATGTTGTAAACGTATAGACCGTCTAGAGCTGCGTCGTCATGCCGAGAATCTGTTTTGCGGGTGAATGTTCGAATAAAACATCGGATTCTGCTAGTTTGCACCGGTTTCCTGTAAATGATAGCAAAAGGTATGCACTCCGGAATCGTTTCGTTCGCGTGAAACGAGCTGTCTGTTCAGCTCATTTTGTACCGTCGGATTTTGACCGCCCCCTTCAACACCGGTTGGGATTTAACAATTACAGCGTATAATATATTCAGATTCAGATTTACCTAACTTTTTAATTTGTGTCAATCTGCATAATATTCAACATACACAGGGAATATTACGCAGGTAATATATGTGCCAAATTCCTTTGGGCTAGGTTTAACATAATTGAGATATACTGTTACGTTCGATTTTGAAAATTTGATATGTACAAGCCTAGTAATTTTGAAAAATGACAGATAAATATAAATGTGGACAAATGGAACATTATAATATACATAGACAATACAACATGTTTAATTTAGTTAAATTGGCATGTCTTAAATTTATTTAAATTTTAGCAACAACACAATATTCAGCATTACATAATATTTTATGTGTAAATTCACATCATATTTAATATTCCCAGAGACTATTATATAAGCAAAAGGTATGCAAAATATTGTTGGGCTAGGGGGAACAGAAATAATTTAGATACATTGCACTGTAAATAGTAAAAGGTGTAACTGAAAAGGTGTGATGTCATACATTAAAATAATGCATAGCTAATTTTGTTTTATTTACAGAAAAAACACCCACACCCAATCTCAATGTCAACAATCAGTCAACAAACAGAAAAAAGTAACTATCACTAGTTTGAAGCCACTGTTTAATGGCACCCCTCTGAATAATAATTATTACAGGTAGCTACTGCTAAACGATTTGACCAAAACAAGACGCTGGCCGCCAGCAACCTAAGCACCTCTGGCTAGTCCACTACATACGCACGTGACGTTGTGACCTAGAAACGGGATGTCTTGCATGAGTATGAACACCTTCGTGTGCTGGCGGGTCATTGCATATTGGGGGAGTCGGTTGTTTTAACGCACACATTACGCAAGTATTCAGTACTGTTGTTCAGCTACGTTATACTAAACGTCGTTAGGTATCATGAAATATCGGTACATTAACACATAAAGAGTGTATGAATAAAACATTTTTCTAATCACACATGCCGGCTACGGTCCTGCTGGCGCTTTGCGACAGTCTGTCGCGAACAGGCTCTGGTCTATCGACTTGCAAAGTTTGGCGGCCCCTCAGATCAAAACGTATTTTTGTGTGAAAATTTTTGCATGCTTCACGATTAAGAATTAACTGACAGATCTAACTGTAGACGTCTCCAGGTGATCATACTTTAAGTTTTGAAGATATGAACAAAATAAGGACTATTTGGCGATATATGTATAGTCGAGGCGTTGCGCGAAAGTCCGTCGCGAACAGGGTCTACTGACTTGCGAAGGTTGGCGCCTCCTCAGATCAAAACGTATTTTAATAATTTTGCACACATCACATGAGAAAGAATGTAACGGCAAAGTTAACGGTAGAATTCTCCCGACGATCGGACTGTAACTTTTGAATATACGAACAAAATAAGGACAGCTTCACGATATGTATGGTCGAGGCCCTGCGCGAAAGCCCGTCACTCCATCCTCACGCGCCAGGGGTCGCTGCTGCTGATTAAGTCAGTGCCAGCCAGGAGTACCTCCTGGGTGATCGCTTTGCGAAACTCTGAATTTAAGCTCAGCCTATGAAAACGCTCACTAGATCAGTGGTTGGCGGCAGGTCAGGTGGTCATAATAAAATTAATTTCAACCAACCATGGCTCGTGTTACATGCAATGTTTAGGAAGTAGAAGCAATTATTCGAATACACATTACCGCTCAGCTGCTTGTGCTAACGGGCGAACGGGTTTATATATTATGTATTGGGATTCCCAGAAATCGTGTACCCGTCTTCAAATTGGGGCGGGTATTTGCGCTATTCTCACGGGTGATGCAGTTGCGACTGGCGAAGTCAATTACTAGTTTGACTCAGCTAACTTCCGCACTTCGCGTAGGAGATCAACCAGGGCTAGGTTTGCATGGCAAACAGCCCTGGATGCGAGATTGCGTCACTCTGATCTGTCCACTTTCGAAGGTCGGCGTATCGTTAAATCAACGTATTTTAATATTTGTTGGCACACACGATTAAGAATTTAACAGCGATCGAGATAGGTGTCGATATATGGGCGCCTGAACAATCGAACTGAGCGCGTAGGGTGATGTCTGCAAGCGCCCCGATTTTGACTTTGTATCCCATTCCCAATCGCGGTGTACCGGTCTGGAAGGAGGTTCCGGTCTGAGAGTAAGTTCCGGTTCCGTTTTGCGTGTTGCGCATGCGATTGTACATGTCAAAGGTTAGCGCCTACATTCGGCCCGCAGCTGTACGGTCTGGTAGGAGTTTCCGGTTTAAGAGTAAGTTCCGGTTCCGTTTTGCGTACACACTGTACATGTCAAAGGTTAGCGCCTATTTTTGGCCAGCTTAAACACGGTGTTTGCCGAAACTATGCGTGACCCAATTATAATATGGTTTACGTTAATGATACGGTTACTTTTGTAATTGTTAGTAACACACATAACAAACCCTCATAATTAGCATAACTTGTAATTATTTGCTTAAAAATATGTTTAATTTTGATGTCATTGTCTCAGAGCGTTGTGTATCTTACGACTTCGTCACACGGAGCTGCAGTTTTCTGCGCTGTTTATACGCACAGTGGGTTTTGTGGTAAACACAAATGACACAAATCTCTGTCAGTTTGGCATGTATGATGAAGTTGAAATTGTGTGTAATCTAGCAGGCCCAATTGGGGCGGTTCGTAGATTGATATTTTTAAAAAATTGTCGGGGGTGGGGATCCTGGGGGGGAACAATTAATAAATGACACATATCTCTGTCAGTTTGGTCAGTGGAGTAACGGTCGCTACAGCAAGCGAAAAATGATTAATTATGTAACTCAGTCGCCGCGAGCGTCGAGCAAGGGTCAAAGGTGATCGGTCACCTGAGGTCGCGTTGCTCACCGCGATATAACTCAGTCGACACTTACTTCTGGCACGGGGTCAATTTTTATCCTTCGTATATTTGTCAGCTTGTAGTTCATATTTGCCATTGGTCATTTGTTGTAATCATTGGGAATAGTGTTGTTGCATTTCAAAATATGAGCCTACAGTGAGACTAGTCTTCAAATAAAAATTTACAATCACACTTTTTATTTGTTATTTTCAACACCAATATAATAAGAACTATTAGCAAAATTATAACTAATTGTACAGAGACATGAAGACACAATGCTCAAGACCACTTCCAGTACATGTACACAGTTCTACAAGTACTGGACCCGAATCAACAATTGCACAGGGTAGTCAGACTGAGGTGGAATCGCCAGACATTGGAAATTCTGCATGCACATATACCTGTGCCATTCACCATCCTCCCCCTAAACACAGTCACACCATTCCTCGCGCTGTTCAAACTCGACCAAATATGCGTAATAAAGGTGAATCGAAGTCATTTCAACGATTTAATTAAAACTGATAATGGAATATACAAAAGGGATGTAAAATCACTATGCACACAAATGTGCATTAAAATATAAATAAGTTTTAATTAAAACACAATAATGTATTATATATATATATATATATGTTATATAATGCAGGGTGTATAGCAAAGCTGAAAACACAATCAGCCAGCACACAGAACCAGGACCCTGTTCCCGTTCGTCTCCTATCCTCAAATATGTGACCACTGTATTGTTACTGAAAACAAACATCTTGAAACAAAATGTAAAAAACACGGGAAAGTTTATTATGGAAACCGCCTGACATATGTATCATCACAACCTATCCCTGTATCCAGTTCGCTGTTGGCCAGGAGCCAGTGGATATGGATCAAGAATTTTGTGCACAGCACATGCTAGCAGAATGACTCTGATGTCCTTGCCGAGCCACCCACAACACCATCTAGCCAGCTGTCTGTATTCAACATAACGAAACTGTCTGAAAACAAAACATAACACATGCACAGGAAGAAGATAAAGCAAATATGACGTTTTATATCACAAGAACAGTGTCCAATGAAGTATGAAGTATACTTACAATGAATTCTAATTAATTCATTGTCTATTCATCCATTGAAATTGAAACTACTTAGATTATTTTGCAGGTTTCGTCCATGATGTTGAATAAATGCCTACAGGTATACCAGTATATTCCTGATGTACACGATTGTACACGATCAATAAAGTTTCTATATAAAACTCCAATGCAACCACTTTTAGTCTTTTCATTGTTGACATGTTTTTAAGAACGCACTACCTGTCACATAACATATTAGGCGTTTTCTAGTATCCGAAACGCCCTGCATATTAATGTAACATGGTCATTACTTCACATGTTTAAAGAAATACATTCTACTCACTCATTGATGGCAAGATTCAGTGGCCCATACTGTTGTCTGTAGTTGAAGTATGCAGTGTGTAGGACTTTGACGTAAAGACTACAGGGTGGAATCCTTCATGCTGAGTGATGCACTTCCACTGCAGAGTCCTCTATCTTGCTCAGCACAGGCTAAATTTTGTGGCAGCACAAGCATTCCTCTTCTGTGTCCAGTGGTTGGCATTGGCCACACTGACACCTGTAAACATACTAATTTCAGTTCAGTTCACTATGTGAGCTTTACAATGAAAGAGGGGGTGGCAGGAAGTGGGATGTTGGACCCCAAAACATGTGGTAGATTGTAGGTTGGTCCCCCAAGCAGGTGGGAGCTGGGTAGTCGGCCAAAAACAACTGGTAGGTTGATTCCCAGTATTTGGAAGAAGGCAGTTTGAAACCACTGCCACACCCCTCATTAACAACCGGCATCTCATTTAAATTATAAAACAAATATCGCATTGTCAGTTAAATAAATGACAACATTTGGCAATACAACTGTATTTATTTCTTGATATTATTGTTTGGGCCGGTCCAATACTGCTGTATGCATAATTTTTCTGATGGTTAAGACTAGTGCAGAAATATAAACAAACAAATGTAATAAAAAAACATATATTATTACCGCAAATAGCGCGACTAATGGCGCTAGTCTTCACGGTAACGAAGTTTCGCAGTTTTAAAATTGTACGTATTTCACTCAAAACAACTTTTCAAACAACGTTTTTGTACAAATTTGATTAAATATGGTAGAGACTTAGATATGTTTGGCTAAAACGATTTCCTATGCGTACGGCGAAATTGTGTACCACTACTACTAATACTAGGGCTAGCCGCGAGGCCCTACTATACACGTTGCCATGCATGGAATTAGGCGATGAAAGGAGTTCTGACCATAACTAACCTCGGAAATTTACATTATGCTAATGGAATAATTGATGTTATACCATACAAGTCAGTGTTTCCTACTCGTTTGGGAATGACTGGCTCCCCAGGGCCACCGTCCTGATTGCACTTATCGCCTTCAGCTTCGCTCTCGGAGTCGGTGACAGTTGGTTCAAACTGCGCCCGCCTGTCCACCAGATGTGGGTAAAATGTCGCCGTCCGAATCAAATACATCACTATCACCACCACTATCAATGTCACTTGAGATTTGACTGTGAAAACTCCCAGATTCGACGCTGGTTTCCTCAAATTCCGTGTCGGCCGTTGCTATTTATGATCGGATCTGTTGCGCTCTGATCCCGCCAATACGTCACAGGCCAAAGGCCCGAAGACATTTCTTGTGTCTGACGAACTGCATAGTTGGCTCGGCTTACATTTTAATGCGTTTTATGTCTTAATTAGTCAGATTGAGTGGGTATAGTTATCAGCTGTAGTTTTATACTACTACTACTGGTAATTTAGCAAAAAGGTAGGGAGATTGGGCTTTTATTTTAAGTTAGTTCAGTCTATGTGTGCTAAATATTTTCCCTGATTGTACTTTTATACTAAAATGGACCTGGTTATGATCACTAGATCCCAAAGATTAATGTATTTTAACACATTATCAACTAATTCGTTTTGAGAAGAGAACACAAAATCCAACATATTCCCACGGTTGGTTCCAAAACATGTTTGGTAAGGAAACAGTCCTGTATTAGAAATATAAACTGTTGGTCATCACCTCCAGCACTCTCTAATGATTTCCACTGAATATGTCCATGAGTAAAATCACCCATTATAACACATTCCCCTTTACTTATTTCCTTTGTTTTGCAGTTTTACATCATTCTCTTGTCTTATGTTAGGACTACGATAAACTATTCCTATTGTTAATGTTGAGTTTCTGGTAACTATGTTGCACCAAATAGTTTCCTCGCAATCTCTTTCCCTTTTCATTTGTACTTCATATGCCTGTATGGATTCTTTAATACACAGAATGACTCCGCCACTCCTTCTCTCTTGATTATGTGATGTCTATTATATTGGGGTTTATATCCGCTATCATGATGTCTAAATCGCTTCTCTTATTTACTATGCTTCTGGTATTTAAGCATACACATCTAAGTTCATTTTTATGGATATTTAGTGAACCTTTCCGTGTATATTTGTTTGTACTATTTCTTTGAGGTGCATCTAGTTTAAATACTAAAATGTACCTGAACCTTCACCTATGCACCTAATGAACTCGCTCCCTAGAACTGTTGCTCCTTTTCCTGTCAGATGTAGCCCATCGCTCACAAACAGATCTTCTCTCTCTACAGTCTGACAACCTGTTGATCTATCCCCACTGACCCGTTTTCTTTTCCTCTGCCGAACACTTCTCCTCCGCCCCTCTGTCTTCTTCTCATTTCCTTGTTCCTTCACACCTGTCATCTTCCCTCCTCTCAATCTAGTTTTTTCACTCTCCGTGTCACAACCCTGAATGTTCAGTAGATAGCAAATTGTGTTTGGTGTAGTTTGTGTAAAGTATGAAAGTGTGTCATGCAGAATGCAACCATTTGGAGTTGGGTATTTATGATCAAAGCAAGACTAACCGCATTCCTCTATATTGTTTTTTCCAGAGGAAATACTATTGATAGCATTCAGGTAACATTATACATTGTCATGTAATGTATTTTCATAATCAAAACATTATTTTAACGGTGTTACACAATGGCGCAACATTACCCAAAGTAACATTGAGAGACGGGATTATAAGAACAAATCCACATTAATTTGATTAAAGCATCACACTTGTGTATGCTTCGGTGGCGGGTGTCGTAATAAACATCACAAAAATGTATTAAAACAAATCAGATTTTCTGGCGCACCCTACACAAAGATGGTTGTAGTGATGTTCTTAATATTTTATTTATTAATATATATACTACATTATGTTAGCTAACTGAAAACCAAACAGTGTCAGAGTTTAATAACATTTTGATTGCTTAATGTGATTTGTCAAATTTGCCAAAACCCTTTACCTAGTACCAATTCTCTTTCTCATGTTTAGCATTTAAAAGGGGAGGGTAGTCATGGGTTTGTTGGATAGCTCAAGGAGTAGAGGTGCCAAAAAAGTACTCTAAATATTGAATAAAACCCGTTTTACAGAAGTCCGAAGCCAACAATATGACGACAGTGGCTCCGGCTAACGCTGAACTGAAAGAGGAAGAAGAGATCGCAGCCTTCACAGCTGCAGGATATACCGCAGAGCGTGAGAGGACACACACACGCACACACTCATATACAAAT
The DNA here is from genome assembly GCA_963995525.1 of Escarpia spicata. NCBI lineage: Eukaryota > Metazoa > Annelida > Polychaeta > Sabellida > Siboglinidae > Escarpia > Escarpia spicata. Next base: position 7,857,795 of record OZ023216.1, read on the forward strand.
GCACTCGCACGCACGCAGCCATGCGCCACAAGCACCACACGAAACACACGCACTTCAAGCACTACAAGCACCACGCGCTCACATGCACGCGCATGTACACCCAAGCGCATTCAAACGTACACGCACACTCACACGCAAACGCGCGTACATTACACACACGTGAGGCATTGGTTTATTAGAGCCATGTTAACATTATGTTTCTAAACAATCGTGTACAGAAACGGTTGCTTGCGAAAAGTGGCCGAATTATGCCATAATTACTATAAGTACCAATAGCGGCTGTTTACAGATCAAATATTATGTTTACAATTTGATAATTCCACTGGCGAACATTGTTTCAGACTGTTTAAACGCAATTTGGCAGGCAGTATACTACTATTAAGATGCATGTGCTCGCCCATGTACGTATTTGATGTCCTTTTGGATTGCTTGTACGTTTGTTTTATGGTCTGACATTCCGCACGAATTTCCCCCAAGGGACAATAAAGTATTGTCATTGCCATTGACATTGTTTTTAACAATGAGGAACAGCCAGCCTCTCTTTAAGGAGAACACCAATGTTAGAAGCACAGCAGCGACAAATAATTCAGATAGTGCGACAAATACACGAAATGTGCTGCTGGAGTGCAGGTAATGACTCTCGTTGTCGTGACTGTTGACAGTTTATGCGTCGGCTAAGAAAAAGATACGCCGAGGCATTCTGCTTGAGACACTCGACAAAGTCAAGTTATCCGTGCCGGCCTTCGTATGTCTGATTTTCATCTCAGTGTACTTCACAACAGAGAATGTCCACATGAAAGAAAAATCCGTTCCGGTAAGTATCATTGATAGAGCCTACCATCTCTTCAAGGTACGATGCATGTTCATTGATTTATTAGCATTTATTTAATAATACATTATAAAATAAAGGCTAATAAATCAATTATTGCCTATTTTAAAAATAAATTAGTACGGTTAAATAAATAATATTGTGTGCGTGCGTGCGTTCGTTCGTGTGTGCGTTGGTGATGTACTGCCAGCCATGTAAAATTAACACATCGTATCTTTAACAATGTTGTGGTTAACCATTATACTCATAAGGCATTAGGTTTAAACATGGAAATAAATAGGACAAGGCCTATTTGTTTCAGAATCGTTGCAAAATTCCACATTGAACAAGATATCATAAGTTCCCAAGTTTCGCCAGAACAAGTCTAACAACCAAGCTAGGCAACCAGTGTACACAGTTGTCCAATGAGGCATTGAATTGAAATCATTTTCACCCATGGTTTCCGCCGTTCAATCATTAGCACAAAAACAAATCTTGATAAAATGATTATCCATACGTACAACAGTATAAAGGATAAATATAGTAACCGAAACATATTGCACATTAAAGGGATACAAAAGGCAACTTTTGCCATGTGTATCTAAAAACTAACCATTAGCAACTGCAATCAAGACTATTATGCCAGCTTTTTACTAGAAGAACCTCGTTAAAGACACATCATATAAGTTGGACGGACAGCGCGATTGTAATAGAAAGCCTAACGTCGCCGATGCCTACACTTCTCAATTCGCCATACGCCAAACTGAGAAAATTACTCTCGTTTGTGTCGCAGAATTTGTTTTGGCGATATAACTATTTACAGTGTGTTACGTCCCCACGGTGCACTGTATGGCATTGTAACAGTTGGTACAAGTGACACTCTGAATTGTAGGGAATACGAGAAGCCAACATATGAGCAGGAATTTTCATATACATGTCAAAAAAACGGGGACATTCACCGCGTCACCGCAGCATCATGGTGAAATAAGCTCTAGGTGTTTATTTGTCAATCATCGGGGGCGTGTCTCAATATGTCAGCCGCTGGGAACTGTAATATTTCACAAGAATCTCCTGTTTTGAAAATAAATTCTGAGTAAACAACAAGCGTGATACTGTTGATTGTAGTTACAAATGTTTAGATTGCATTAACTCGTTCTTGCATAGGTCCACACAATTGTCTTTTGCTTCCCTTTAAAGACAATTATAACGGGTCAGGTTGGGGTTACAAATTGTAATCATTTCACCAAATTAAATTGACTTAGATCCTATTGTGACACCCATTAGGAGTATTCGTAGCAGCTTCATGCTAGTCTATATATCCGTATATATAGACTAGCATGAAGCTATGTATATATATATATATATATATATATACGGAGATATAGACTAGCATGAAGCTGCTACGAATACTCCTAGTATATATATATATATACCTATATATATAACGTGTGATAATGCTGTTTGGTCATTCTCTGCAGCACGACGATGTGATCCAGTCGACCAGTCAGCTGAGTGAGGTGATACTTAAACTGCAGCGCGAGAGAACCCAGCTGGTGCTGTATAACACCCAGATCGGCTCCAAGACCAAGACATACCTCGCACGTAGCTACGTCGAGACGAACATAGTCCTGGACAGTATGACGGACTGGCCAGTCAAGACGACCGACGGCACCCAAGAGGAGTACTCTAGTAAGGTACTGACCACCGTGCTGTGACATCTTGTTTGTAGTTAATGTATGTGATGATAGTAAGTCAGTGTTGTTTAACTTTTTGGCGCTGTTACCCCTTGGGATAGCCAAAAAAACCTAACTACCCCTCTATTTTTAAATGCCAAACTTGAGAAAAGGACATTTTTGAAAGAACATTTAGTTGCATAATTAAATAAATTGCATATACAATATAACTAGCTATTAGGTAAAATATAAATATGAATATATGTATATATATAAATATATATATATATACATACCTATATTATTCTTAATATATATCAACGATTTGGACAATGATATAACAAGCAAGGTGTGGAAATTGGCGGATGATACAATATTGTTTAGAAGGATTAAACGTGATGGAGATAGATAGCATTTACATGATGACCTTGACAGGTTGATAAAATGGTCTGAAAAATGGCAAATGTTGTTCGATTTTGGGAAATATAAATGCCTCCACACAGGACATGAGAATGAAGATGTACAATATACAATGGGGGGTTCTGTACTAAGTACTGCAATCAAAGAAAAGGACTTCGGGTTAACCATTAGTGCTGATATGAATGTTTCAGACCAGTGTGGTATTGCCGCTTCAAAGGGAAATCAAATAATTGGATTGATTAGGCAAAATATAACGTATAAGGAAAAAGAGCTGATAATAACACTCGCTGTACAAAACAATAGTTAGGCCTCATTTAGAATATTGTATTCAATCGTGGAGGCCATATCGCAGGAAGGACATATATATGCTAGAAAGAGTACAGCGGAGAGCAACTAAAATGATACAAAAACTGAGGGATTTTAGTTACGAATTACGCCT